>CM075977.1:265485355-265623474 GCA_038087875.1 Malacoraja senta | reverse complement strand
CCGCCCCCTATATGCCACCTAAACCCTGCTATATTTTCTGCTTTGAAAGCCTCCCCGGACAACTTATTTCTGAGGTGTCCAAAACCATCCGGTGGACTGGACCTGGCCTGTTGAATGACATGAAGGGCAACATCTTCTGGTGAAAAACTTGCCAGGAGAAACAATCTGCAAATGGAGAATGGCGAACAAAGGTAACTTTCACTTAAATAGTCAAGCAAGCACTGAACATAAACGCACAAAGTGCTGGAGTAACTCGGCGAATAAGGCAGCATCTCTGCAGAACATAGATAGACAACGTTTCGGGTTGGGCCTCTTCTTCATTCTCTAAAGGAGGGTCCAACCCAAAGCGCTGCCTATCAGCCTGAAGAAGCGTCCCAACCCGAATTGTTGCCTATCCATGTCCTCCGGAGATACTGTCAGACCCACTGAGTTACCCAAGTACTTTTTTTTGCTCAACATTCCAGCAATTGCAGTTCCTTGTTTCTACTATTCTGAACATACTGTCACATAGCCCAATTATTGGGCTTCTCTTCACTTCCAGTCAAGACCCCCACTGTCATTGATCTTTGGGGGAAACAGCATTGCTGAGAGCTATAAATAAAGTCAGGGGCGGAAATCCTGGGAGGGACGGGGGACACGTCCCCCCCTGCTTTGAGAGGTGGGGGACGATTCCCCCCCCCCCCCCCCCCCATGTTTTGTAATCCGGACTTTATCAGCCGCTTTCTAAGGGCTGAATCGGCCCGTTCGCGGGGCATTTCAGCGCCCGGCGCGGCTTAAAATCAAACTGCTGCATCGAGGCGATCGAGGCTCCCGATGTTGAAGTCCCTGCCGGGCAATGAAAGACCCCATGAATGGGCCGATTCAAGCCCCACGATTCGGGCGGATGAAGCTGCTGTTGCTGGAGATCGGAGTCAGTCACCAACCTGGTCAGCTCCCAATGTTACCGTCCACAGGGCCCACGGCCGAAGCCTCACGTGTGTGCGCATGCGCGTACGCAGCCGCCAAGAAATTGTGTCCCCGCATGTTTTCTTAGCGATTTCCGTGCCTGCATAAAGTTAATCAACAGTGGTTGATTAAAAGTGGCAGGTCAGCCATATCAGTGGGTAGAGTAACGGCTGATGTTTCAGCACATTTACCTTCTTTTCATTCATTGTTTTCTAAGATCTAGCATAACTGGTAATCCAGCATTTATTTGCGTAGGAAGGAACTGCAGATGCTGGTTTAAACCGAAGATAGACACAAAAAGCTGGAGTAACTTAGCGGGACAGGCAGCATCTCTGGGGAAAAGGAAAGGGTGACGTTTCGGATCGAGACCCTTCTTCAGAGAAATCCTTCTCTCCAGAGATGCTGCCTGTCCCGCTGAGTTACTCCAGCTTTTTGTGTCTATCCCAGCATTTATTTCCCTTCCGGATTTTCTTGAACTGCTGCAGTCCTGCTGAAGGTACACAAACAGTGCTTTAGTGTATGGAGTACCAGGATTTACACTCAGCAATGATGAAGGATCACCAATACATTTCTATACATATTAAGAGCAGAAGTAGGACACTCGGCCCTTCAATCCTGTTCTGTCACTTAGAGAAGTAACGGTTGAGCTAATTGCATCCTGAATTTCATTTTCCCACATACCCATCACAACTACCCCCCCCCCCCCCACCCCCATGGTCCTCTGAGAGAAAGATCAACTCATTTCATCTCTTCCTAGCTCTGGGAAAAGTAGGCTATATCTTGAAGGCTATAATGTGCTTATTCAAAAGTATTTTCCTTATCTTATTTTCTCTTTCACGACAACGAGCATATGGAAATGTAGACAGAGATATCAGAGCAGGATGAAATAGGAGATTAAAGTGACAGTCAGGTCAGGTGGCAGGCAATGCTGAGAGGCAGGTGCTCCTCTGACAACTTATTCATTCCTCTCTGCTTGATGGATCTCACTGTGTCGACTGATGTTCTAAATCCCAGCTGAAACAGATCAGCTGTTTAAAAATAAATGTTTTTATCAGTGGTGAAAACTTCTCACTCACAGCATTTCCTTTCACAATGGAATCAGTTGTTCAGCCCCTCTAGTCTGTTCAACCATTCAATTCAATTACAGTTACTCTGCAGTTGTCCCATCTGCAAGGAGGTTATCAAAGTGCTGCCATCATTAGTTTGAATAAGTCAGAGCAGCCGTAAGATTGTAGAAAAATGCCTTCAAGGTCCCAACCCGAAATATCACCAGTCCATTCCCTCTCCAGATACTGCCTAACCTGCTGGGTTCCTCCAGCATTTTGCATTTTGCTCAAGATGCCAGTATCTCCAGTCTCCAGCTAATATTTTAGTTTTAATATGGATCAACATCTGAAACATTAACTCTTTTTTTCCCCCCATGGATGCTGTCTGACCTGATGGGCATTTCCAATATTTTCTGCCTTTTTATTTTGGTTTTCCAACACATCCAGCATCTTGATTGGCATCTTAATTGCAAATTCTATTTAGACATGTTTGAGGTTCTCAGAGAAAGAATTGAACAAGTAATTGCTGAATGCAGATGAATAAAATGGATTTGGTACAAAAATAATCAAAATCGCTGATGGAATGGCAGCCTTCATACTGTGTTTAGAGAACTAGTGGATACAAAGAGGTAGAGGTATATTACAGCTATCTAAAGCGCTGGGTGTACCACAGCTGGTGTATTCGGAGTTGTCATTGTGTGTTACATTTTCGGAAGGATACTTTAGCCTTGGACGAATGCAGTACAACTGGTTGAAGGGTTAAACTATGAGGATCAATTAGAGGGTTGCTTTACCTGCAATTTATAAGATGAAGGGAAACCTGATCCAGGTTTCTGAGATTCTAGGATTCTGGGATTTCATAGGGAGAATAGAGAGAATCTATTTAAGTATAGAAACAACGAATTGCAAATGCTGCTTTTCAAATAAAGACACTAAGTGCTGGAGTAACACAGCGGGTGAGGCAGCATCTCTGGAGAACATAGATAGGTGACGTTTTGGGTCAGGACATTTCTTCAGACTGATTGTGGTGGCGGGGAGGGGGGGGGGGAGACGAAACTGGAAGAGAGAAGATGCAGGACAAAGCCTAGATTGTGTTATAGGTTACTAATAGGTGGGTGTAGGTGAGGGGGATTTGTGATAGGCAGATGGACAAATGCCAGGGATGAAACAACTAGAGTTGAGAAGGTGTAAGACAAAAGTTCATGTTTAGGAAGGAACTGCAGATGCTGGTTTAAACCGTAGACACAAATAGCTGGAGCAACTCAGCGGGACAGGCAGCATCGCTGGAGAGAAGGAATGGGTGACATTTTGGGTCGTGAAGAAGGGTCTTAAGTGACCATTGAATATGGCTTATAGGTGTTTTCTTTAACACATTTGCTTGCATTGTGCTATGGCAGATAGCTGTAAATCCCAGTTCCACCTTGAAGGAAGCCAACAGCAAACTTAGGTTGGATTGAATAGTAACAGTCAGAAGAGTTAGGGGAAATGGCCGGAGGCATAATTGGAGATAGAGGAGGGTGTTTGTAGATGGACCGGGATGAATGAGTCTGTGCTGATCAAAAAACAATCGTCCAAGCAAATCCCACCTTCCAGCATTTGATCCACACTCTTCACGTACACATCCATAAGGTCATAAGTGATAGGAGCAGAATTAGGCCATTTGGCCCATCAAGTATACTCCACCATTCAATCATGACTGATCTAGCTCCCCTTCCTAACTCCATTCTCTTGACCACCCCATAACATCTGACACCTGTACTAATCAAGGCATTGTTTTGGGAGTTTTTGCCTCTACCACTATTTCAGATAGTGAGCTTATTTTTTTTACTCAGCTTCATTCTAATCCCTTTACCAATTACTTTAAAACTGTACCCTTGATTTTTAACCCCTCCACTAAAGGAAGTGGGTCCTTCAAATTTACTATCTAGGCGGCTCATAATTTTGTACACCTCAATTAATTCTTCCCTTAGAATAATATTTTCCCTTCATAGAAAACAACCATAGCTTATCTAATCATTCCTCAGCTGCAATTTCCATGGCAGCATCCTTGTCCATCTCTCTCTACATACTCTCTGATAGACACCAAAATGCTGGAGTAACTCAGCGGGACAGGCAGCATCTCTGGAGAAATGGGTGACGGAAGGGTTGCAACCCTGCTGAGTTACTCCAGCATTTTGTGTCTATCTTTGGTGTAAACCAGCATCTGCAGTTCCTTCCCACACTCTGCATCCTCTCTGATGCAATCACATTTTCCCTGCTCGATGTGATGACTAGATTTGCAGCATTAATCAAGCTGTAAGCAAGTTAATAGTGTTTGATGACCAAATTAATATGCTCAGCTCTTATATTCTGATAGATACATTATGTCTGCCATGCCAAATTTAGGGATATATAATCATATATTCTAAGGATCCTCTGTACGAATCAATACCTTCCCACTTAATATATATTCCCTTACTTTAATGCACTTACCCAAATCCAGAAACACACATGATGAAAATCAAATTCACTTCAGATGCTGAAAATATATAATAAACACAGAAAATGCTCACCATGTTTGGCAGCATCTGTGGAATGAGTAACAGGATTAATGTGTTATGTCCGAATAACTTTTCATGAGTTTGGATCTGATATGTCGACTTTGCTTTCTTTTTTCCACAGAGGCTGAAAATAATTGTTAGAATCACTGGGGTGTTCCGTCATTGGCATTTGAGCCGAGATAGGATATGGGAATTAACTTCAAAATGAGTTGGGAAATTTATGCGCTGAAACTTGGAAGCTTTGGTAAATTTAGGACGTAAGAAACAGCAGTCTTCCTGGACATTAAAGTGAACTGAAAGATTCCCAGCAGTTTTCAGCAGGTGGTAGAAATGGTTATATTTTTCATGAGGGGGTTGTGGGAGAAACACTTGCTGCAGAAAATCTTTGATCTCATTGCTTTCCATTCCTGACTGCCACCATGTGTTGGACAAATTCACCTCTTGATTTTTCCTCCTCCTCTGTAAGATAATTCCTGGCCTCTGCCCATTGCTTCTTTAAAAGGTCACAGCTCAAATGACAGAAGGTATGCATCCGAACATCAGGGATAAATGTTTGGACAGGAGGACACGTACGTTTGTCACTGCGCACTGAACTCTCTCCATCTGTGATCGATAGAAACATACAGTTGAACAGCTGAAGTACTTGAGGTGCTTACAAAGGAAATGTTTCTGAGACTGTTGTCCTGTATGGAAACTTCAATACATGCATCTTTTTCAGCAATGAGGCCATCATTTTTTACTTTTTTCAATTGGGAAATAGATATACTATAAAATTCTAAATATCTCATAACCAATAAAGCAAAGGATAAATGATAGCAATAATGGGGTGCATTTCTGTTGCTGATTTGTTCCAGTTCTTCACAAAATTGTCAGAAGATGGCACTACACTCACACCACTTTCTCAGGATTCATTGTTAATAAGACAAAACTCACAGATATTGTGAAGCAGCTGAATTTCCATGCAAAATATACCAGCATGGCGATGCTTTTTAAAATTATTTCAAATGTATTAAATGCAATAAAAGTTACTCACATCAAAAACATAATTACATGTATATTTACAACATTCATGTTGTTTTGCCTATTTTCAGTCCAATTCTTTCTCGCAAGTATCTCGTCACCAGCAAATGACGCAAATATATTGATGACATTTTACAGTGGTTACAATACTCCAGTGGGAAATGTCATTCAGGCAAGGCTTTGCCCAGTTTGGTTCGTTAGGTAAAATGGAACTATGTTTCTACAAACTGCTTTTGATATCTTGTGGATGAGGTCATACAATAGGAAATGAAAATGTCAGAATATGCCAAATGTTTGAACAATGACAAGAAACAAACTGAAAGGTCACCATTTTCAGTCTATTCTTTTCTTACAAATATCTGGGACTTTGCATGGCATTGTGGCTCAAAGAAAGGCTTCTCTGTGGCTATGATTTGGTATGTACATCTTTCAGTGATGACCTCAAGGATATCAACTACAATTGTTAGAGGGTCACCAACGAATCATCAGTTTTCACAGAGAGGGTAAAGCACTGGTATTATTGCAGTAGTCTCTTCAGAAAAATGACAATATTTCCTTTCTTTTTACGTGGTGGCAACTAACTTTGCAGAAATACATTTAGTTTCTGCTCCTTTTTGAGTAATTAATTTCTAAAGCTTGCTAAAAGTGATATGTCATTGAAGTTAATTTCCCACTGAGCACCTCTACAGAACTATTTATCTGCCATTGAATATGTTTTTTATGCCTCTAAGACTTTGGAAATATCCATCACCAGTTTTATATATACTGCAAATGTGGCAACAATTCTTTTAATTGGACTGAAGCAGCAATTTCTAAGTAAATAAGTCCTTAATTTCAAGCGGCAATTTAATCAAACCAAGGTTTCCTGTTGCTCCCCTCCAATATATGCACGGAAAACATCTCCTCCTAATGTAGCTTACTGTAGCAAAATTAAATCAATCTGACGCGCCCTATTTGTGTTCAATGACGAGTAGTCGATCTGTAATTGTATTTCACTTAAAGTCAACTCTCTTCACAAAGTAGCTTCTCCTATCATCAATAAGTGCTCCTGATATTTGTCTCTATTAGCAGTGTAACCTCTTGATTGTATCATGGAAGTATGAATGAATGAATGAATACTTTATTGTCATTATAACATGTAAACATGTACAACAAAATTAGAAATGCCAACCAGTCAGTGCACCATTCACACATTTTCTAAGAGCAAAAGTCTAAAATAAACAACTAAAATAAATAACATGAAAAAAACCCACATTCTTCTGTCGATTTCACAGTCCCTTTGGTGTGTAGCACACCTGCACTCATTTGGTGGCTACATTAAGTGTAGTTATTGCTGTGGGATAAAAACTGTTTTTGAGTCTGTTTGTCCTTGTCCTCATTGATCTGTACCGTCTGCCTGACGGCAGCAGTTCAAACAGGGAGTGACCGGGGTGGAAAATGTCCTTTATGATCTTCTGGGATTTTTTGAGACAGTGGGAACTGTGTAGGTCCTCCAAGGTGAGGAGAGGGCAGCCGATAATCTTCTGAGCGTTGTCAATAGCCCTCTGGAGCGCTTTCCTCTTAGCCGCTGTGCAGCTGGTGTACCACACGCATACACAGTATGTTAAGATGCTCTCTATTGAGCACCGATAAAAGGACAGCAGCTGTCTCTGGGTGATGTTGTTCTTCCTGAGCACCCTCAGGAAGTACAGTCTCTGCTGGACCTTTTTCAGCAGCGCAGAGGTGTTCACGCTCCAAGTCAGGTCCTCCTCAATGTGGATTCCCAGGAAGCGGAAATCCGCCACCCTCTCCACACAGTCCCCATCGATGACTAGTGGTGTAATGTCCGTTTTCTTCTTTCTGTAGTCTATTATGAGCTCCTTGGTCTTTGAGGTGTTGAGGGGTAGTTGGGGGTAGCTGCAAAACATTGGCCATGGATGCCCTTGAATCTTTTCACTGAATTTCTAGCCATTCTCTAGATACCCACAAACCTACAGAAGTAATGGGACTTTAATACAAAAGAAAATAGTTTAGTGTTTTACTATTGTCATGTGTACCGAGGTACAGAGAAAAGCTTTTTTGGTGCGTACTATACAGTTTGAAATGTTGGACTCATTCTGCCTACTTACATAGATAATAGAGATCCAATCCACCTTGTGTTCTGTATAAGAAAGAATTGCGGATGTTGGTTTAAATCGAAGGTAGACACAAAATACCGGAGTAACTCAGCGAGACAGGCAGCATCTCTGGAGAGGAGGAATGGGCAACGTTTCGGGTCGAGACCCTTCTTGTGTTCTGTTGCCCACCTTGAACGACATTACTAGAAGGACTCCACAGTTAACATCTTGCTGGATTTCTTTGAGGATGTTTCAAATACAATACAATACAATAATACTTTATTAGCAAAGTATGTTTTGTAACGTACGAGGAATTTCATTTGCCAAGTCAGTCATACAAATAAAAAGCAACAGAACACACAAGATACATTTTAACATAAACATCCACTGTGAGAAAAGAGTTAACAGACATGGTTGATTTAGACTAGGGATAGAAAAATGGCTTGGGGTGTCAGCAGAAGCCAGACTGCTGGTAGAATAGAAAATAACGATATATAGAGCAGAGAGAAATTCTAGATAAAAAGTAGCAAATTCAGCAGAAGATTTGAAAAGTAAGTAAAAGGGAGAAAGTACATAAGGTCAAACATATCTGCGCATGCCTAATGAACTTACATGAATATGTACACACACCCACTATGACAAGATGTCTCATTTAAATGCACATGCGATGTATGATCTGGGAGGTACCCTGGGTGTTGCGGGGCGTTCCGGGGCGTTCCGGTTAGATTGTGCACCTCAGTGCTCTGATTGGAAGGAGCCCGAAGGGGAGGAATTAAAGGTGTAAACCATTGTAAAATGGTGTGAATAAAAGAGGGTGACTTTCCTGGTCTCGGTGTGTCTCAACAGGGGAGACACCCGACTCTGCAGACTTGCTAATAAATAAACTTGTTTCTCTAAATTCTCTAGTATCGTGATTGTGTCAAACAGTTTTTTGCACCTCACATCCACCACAGTGACTCCTCCACATTCCCCACTGTGATGGAAGATGAAAAAAAAGTTCAATCTCTCCCTTCTTTGTTCTCCCACAGTCGGGGGCCTCGAGCCTTTTGTTGACGGGACGATCTTGACTCCCGTAGCCGGCGGTCGAGCCCTCCGCATCGGGGCGATTAGCACCTGCATCGGGGTTTAATCTCAGTGGATAATGGGGAAATCAGTGGATAGTGGTGTCTTAGAAGTTCTGGAAGATGCTACCTTTCCAGTGCTCTCCATCCAACTTTAGAAAAAATTCTCAGCTACATCTTACTTCTAATAGATAGAAATGGATTTCGCACAAACACATTTTTCACTGAGGTTAGCATTTCACAATTATTTTTGTATCCATTTGGCAAGAATAAGTAATTGCGTCCAACTAAATTAATATTTAAATAAAAACAAATGGAAAAACAAGCATCAATTATGTCATAAGAAAGTTTAAATGTTCTGAAAATGTTCAAACAACACCTCAATCATGAATAGCTTTTGCCACAGTGTAAGTGGGAAAGGGACAAAGAAGCGTGAGAATAAAATTGGTGAGAACAAAACATAAGACACAGAGGCAAACAAGTGCTGAATGAGCACATATAAATTAATTTGGGTTCAATGGGATGAAGTGGAGATGAACAAATAGTTGTGAGGAACTCAGAACATAAACCACTCCCCACACAGTTACCTTTGCAACAATGAACAAGACGAACATTTAATGCAGGTCAGAGCTTGAAGTTGACCATTATTGCTTAATGTGACAGCTCTTTGTTTCTTGTTCATAGTCTGTACCTTAAAAATTCATCCTTTTTAACAACCAGCATCCTAGAATATATTTCATGAAGTTGGAATTCATTAAATTTAAATTAATATGGAAAAATGATTCCTTTACAAGAACTACAATCATTCATTCTTGAGTTGAGCTTATATTAAAATGGCATAATCCCAAATGTTTAAAGACAATAATGGATAAATAGCTATGGATATCTTAGATGGCATTATGTCATATTATCGCTTTCTATTTTAGCTGAAAATACAGGCGACATGTTCTGTAAATTGATAACTACAGTAAAACTCTAATAATTTGAGGTTGACCAAAGGACTAAATGCCTGTACATTCTTTTAATTCACTTTTCTAATACTTTACACTGCAAAGGCATTTATTTGCTATTGAATGTTTCATGAACAGTGGCTCAAAATGATATCTCATTCATCGGTACCGCCTTGGCAAACATATATTTAAATAGCTTTTTATTAAATTGGTTTAAATTTCTGGTTTAAGTACAGCATTTTAAATATTCAATATTTTTTATCTAAACAGAAGAAAATAAATAAACTCTGGCAGGATTGGTTGTAGCTTTAAAGAAAAAACACTTTTCTATTCTGTCAATTCCGTTTTAATATACATTCACAGTACAAGTTCATATTTGAAAATTAAGCTAAACATGACTATTATTCAAATAATTTTTTCCACATTTTTGAAGGAAGGAAATCTCCATTGTGTGCACTTCTGGTCACCTAATTATAGAAAGGTAGAGGAGGCTTTCGAGAAGGTACTGGTTGGATTACAGAGTATTAGCTATAATGAGAGGTTCGACAAACTCGTATTACTTTCTCTGGAGCATCAGTCTGAGGAGAGATCTGATAGATTATAACATTATGAATGAGATAGATACCTGTAGATAGTCAGAATCATTTTTCCCAGGTCAGAATTGTCCAATACTAGAGGGCATAGCTTTAAGGTTAGACAGGGGAAGTTTAAAGAAAATGTGCAGAGCAAGTGTTTAGGCACAGGGTGGTATATGCCTGAAACGCACAGGCAGGGATGGTGGTGGAAGGAAATCTGATAGAGGTGTTTTAAGAGTCTTTTAGATAGGCACATGAATATGCAGGAAATAGTAAGATATAGATCATGTGCAGGCAGAAGTGTATAGTTTCTTGTATTTAACTGTGAATTTGGTTTATGAATTTGGCATCATGTTATATGTTCTTTAAGAAAATAGTATGTCTTTTTCATGTTTGTGTAGGGAGAAAGCCAGGACAGATGTGTATTTTACTGGGATGTCATTCTCCTTAGTCTCGTGTTCCCATTCATGCCCAATTGCCGACAGACAATATCAAAAATCTGTTAAATGCCATTTTACTCAAATAAATTAATCCTCTGATTGAGACAACTCTGAAAAATAATTGTTGGTGATAATTCAAGATTTCACAAACATAAGTATAATTAAAAATTGCGAGGTAAATGAATTATATATAGGTTGGCAAAAGAGAGATAGTCAAAATGCAGCAGTGGCAGAGAACTGGGAGCAGTGGTTGCCCTTCTCTGTCAATGAGAAACAGATGGTATATCAGATGCATTTCAAAAAGCTTCTTTTATACTTTCATATAATTTGCTTTTCTTCTCAATTGTCTTTATTATACCTCACACTGTCCTCTCAATTGTGCAGAAATTAAATGGTCAATGTGTTTGTTTATTTCTAGCCAAGATCATGAGACGGTGAATGTCAAAGTTCCCATTTGAAAAGTACTTAAAATGAGAATTAATCGGGTTTAAAATAGCCAGGAAAACTGTGAGTTAAGAATAAGATTTGGATAAACAATAAAGTTGACAAACATTACAATTTGAAAAATGGAAACGTAAAGCATGCAGGGAAAAACACAAAATAAAAACTAAAACCGACGAAAAGAAAAGTAAAAGAAGAGTTAAAAGATCACAAGAAGGAAAAAAAAGCAGTTTTAATCATCTTAGGCTATGATTGGAAAGTAACTGGGATGCAAGCTGAGAAATCTGAGAAGAATTTGGTGATTTGTTAATCACTATTCTAAAATTCATATGTGTGTGTATATGTGTGTGTGTATATATATATATATATATATATATATATATATATATATATATATATATGTACACACACATACATACTGTATATACATATAGATAAATACATTTGCACATTGTTGGGCAATTCTGACGCCATGTGGTAGATTTCTACTTTTAGCACTTTTGTACTAAACACCACCAATGCAGGAAGTGAACAAATGGCAGAGAATAATCCACAATCTTGTTAATGTAAGGGAAACTAGATGTGCTTTAATATAGATATACGTATACAATTCTCCTTTTTTGATATTTTACTCATTCTGCAAGGCCAACTCTTTTTATTTATTCAGTTGATAAAGACAAAAATACTGTTAGAGAACTAATTTGACCCTGGCATGCATTTTGCTAGTAAATGCCAAACCTACTACATAATTCTGACCTCACATGCTGGAGTTTGTACATTTGTGACTACATGATTTTCCTCCAGATGCTCTGGTTTCCTCACATCCCAAAGACATGCTGGTTTGTAGGTTAATGGGTACAGTAGGTTTGTAGGTTAATGGGTCCATCGTGTGGAGGTAAAATCTTGGGAGAGTTAATGGAAAAAGAATAAACAATGGGATTAATGTATGCTTAGTATCAATGAGCGGTTGATGGTCAGTGCAAAGTCAATGGGTCAAAGAGCCTGGTTCCCTGCAGTATTTCTCTCCAACTCTAAAATTCATCACCATCAATCCACAGTGGATTTCCCATGGAATCCCATGAAAGCTATGGAGCCTAACCTTGCTCAGATTCCTTCGCATTTATGTCTGCACATGTCTGAGCTGCTGCGGGACATGTCAAAACATTTCCCAGCATAAATGCTAGGGAATTTCAGCAGGCCCGTGAACCAAATGCCTTTTCCAATTACCTTTCAGATGGTTGCACTAAGTTGAACCTCACAATTATGAAAGCATCCTGGACAGCAATCTGTATTGATAGCAGTGGATCACCTTTGTTAATTATTTCTTCCTCAGAACACCACAAAGAGGCTCAAGATTCTGTTCATTATTTCTCCTGCAGGTCCAATCCTCAGTGTGTTATGAACTGCACAGGGCATCAAAAATATTAAGTTTACCTTGGCTATTCTGTACTGACAGGTTGCCTCAGATCTGCTATTGTACATAAAATGATTATTCAGTATGACGATGGCTTGGTTGATGACATAAATGACTATCATCTTCATTCCACAGGTTTCTGACAGATAGTTGGCCCCAGATTTAATCCCAACCTTGGCCCAAACCTTGAATTCAGAAGATAACATAAGATTCTTTGATCTCAAGGCACCTTTAACCAAGTTTGGTTTCACAGAGCCCTGAAGTCAACAAATATCAAGGGGAAAACATGTCATATCTCACCTAAAGGAAAAAGATTGATGGGGATCAATATCCCAGAAGGAATATATCTTTGCAAGTGCGTAAGATGCTTCTCAAACACCTTTCTTCCATCATAAGATTAGAATAAGGATAACCACCAATGATTGCCAAATTTTCAACCTCCTCATCAAATAAATCAGCCCACACTTGCATTTATCAAGACCTAAGCACCATTCAAACATGGGCTGATAAATGCCATGTAATTGCCATGTTGATCTTCATTGAATTAAGTTTACAGTAAATCAGGAGAACTCTGCTACCTTCTCCTTCACTCAGCTAAACATCTCACATTGAATGTTGCTCTGAGTCCACTTACTTACTTCAAATCAAAAGGTGTAACTATGGGTCCAAGCTATGCATATGTGAAACATCTTTCGTTTCAGAACTTCTCAGATTGCTCAGGTCTTTCTCTGGTCCATCGATGACAGGTGCTGCTTCCTATTCTGACATGGAATTACAAGGTTATAATTGTTGTCAATATCCATCCGTTTTCACTCATGGCCTATATTTGGCTATTTATTTCCTTTCCTCCACTTTTCCATTTCTATTTCAGTGGATAGGCCAGCAGTCAGAAGCTAATACACGTCTACAGACTCATGCACCTACTTTAGCTACAACCTGCCGATGAAGAATCACAGCAGCCTCTGTACGTCCTAATGAGGACGTGTAGAGGGGCAGGATACACATAAGAAAATAAGACAACCTTGGCTAGGAAATAGGAAGCAGACAAACATAAAACATAGAAGAGTAGATTAAGGGAGCAGGCCCTTTGGTGCACAATGTCCAATTTAAACTGCACATGGTTTGTATATTATGATCAAGTAGCCAAGAAAATCAGAGTGGATGTAGGCGGATAGAGACTGGACGGCAGATTAAAAAAACAGATTCAAATGAAAATGAGTTCTGTGGGCTAAAAATAAGTTGAAATTTTCATCTCATGAAGCATCCATCTTGTGGGTTGTAGAGAAAGGGTATAACAACTGTGCATTGTTCAGTGTTTAGGAGGAAGAAAGAGCTTGGGTGAAATGAGCTAATTGATTGAGACACAATTGCCAAATATCTAATTGCGCCATGGTTCAGAGGGAACCAAAAGGATTTTCACTTAGGATCCAATAAAACTTTTAGGAGATGTAAGATTACCTTCTAGTGGGCCAATTCATACAGTATTGCTTTATTTGCCCAACTGCATGGTTTTGTGAACTCTGCAAACACAAAAAATGAATGAGTGATCCTTAAAGCATCTGTACTTTTCTCTTGAGGAACTGAAAACATCATTTTAAAACAAAAAAATAATCTAAGATACACCTGCTCATTCAATCAAATTTCCCTGTGAAAACATGAATGCAGTGATATATATCTCATGGGATAGTATCATTTTGTAATGATATATTAGTGGAGTGAATATATGAAGTCCAATTTACCATGACAAGACTGGTATGTTTAGCAGAAATGTTCTATGATAACAAATTTAGATATTCATTTTAAACAAAATGTTATTCAAACTGAATTGAGATATTTTGAAGCTGTACGGCTGACATTTATTAGGTTCAGAATTTAATAGATGTATGAGTGATTTTTTAATATAAATATATTTATATTAATTACTTTGTAATCTCCTTTCTGCTTGGTTCATTTGATTAATAGCTGCAGTATATTGTCTTGGGAACTGGTTTCATTATGTGATCCACCCATCTTAAGAAGGATAATGAGGAGAAAATTACCTGACTATTCATGCAAAGGTTGATTTTTGGCATTGATTCTTAATCATAATAAATATTAAAGCTTAGCAAGTTAATTTGATGTCATATTTTGTGCTGTTAGCATTTATAGAGTTAGCAAACATTTCCTGTGCTGTGAATTTACATTGCTAAATGGTACCTCGTTTACAGATGGGAAATCCAGTATTAAAATCTTGACATAAACCTGTTATGCAACAGCTTGATATATGTACATGTTTTCAACAGAAAACATCCCAAAAGTGTAATAAAATAAAAAAAAGCAGTTCCAGAAAAAAATTCTACATATAATGGCACTAACCTGTAACAATTTCCATGCAGCGAAGATGTTATAGCCCAAATATTCTGCAAACTGTTCGCATCTTACCCCCTGGAGCTCTTTTACCTTGAGCAACAACTCAGTGGGTCCCTAAGTCATGCAGGGCCTTATCCATCTTGTATTTCATTGAAATACTTTGACAGCAGTTGAAGTAATGCCACTGGTTGAACTGGCTATCAAACAAGTTGTAATGATTGTGAATATCTCTAATATTAAGGAACCATTAAATTTACAAAAACATTTAAATTGATTGAATCTTAAACATAAAACACCAAAAAAACACGTATGCACAATTAAATACATGCAATTGCATGGCATAAATCACCTCATAGTTGCCCATCTCATTTACTGGAATGGTGTTGCTGAAGCAATTCCAGCTTCATCTGGCTCAGGTTCAGCTTTCCCACCATGGCTGCACAAGGAGTCTACTCTTGAAATGCCAGTGGGGTAGCAGCGGGAATTAGCTGTGCTGATGTTTGGGATTTCAGTGTTAGCACACAATTCCATAGCAGTTCCGGAGTTCTGCATGTTTATGAGGAATTTTAGGCTTTTTTATAGACATTTTAGGCAATTGTTTTATATTTGCAAAATTTCTAATATCTGAAAATGTTCAGCCATTATAACTTCAATGTGCAGTCAGAAGTTTAATTTAAAAGTAAATTTTATAAAATATTTCACTTCAGTGTGTCCAAATGTTCCCACCAAGATTGAGTTTCATTAATTTGCAGGTTTACTCAGAACCACAAATGTCATTAGACTTATCCAATTACATGTTAATTATAATTCTCTGATGAATCTTCCCACTGAAAATTCTTGGTCTACTGGCATTCTATATATTTTTTAATTATAACCTTTCTGTTCTACAAGTCCCCCAAAGTGTATCAAATTTAACATTCATGTTTTTCTCATCATAATGTGAATTTTGAATCCAAACATCAGGCTTTAACATTCCATTGCAACGATTTCACCATATATTATAGGTAGACAAAAATGCTGGAGAAACTCAGCGGGTGGGGCAGCATCTATGGAGCGAAGGAAATAGGCGACGTTACGGGTCAAGACCCTTCTTCAGACTGATGTGAGGGTGGGGGGGGCGGGCAGGAAGAAGAAAGGAAGAGGCGGAGACAGTGGGCTGAGGGAGAGCTGGGAAGGGGAGAAGAAAGCAGGAACTACCTGAAATTGGAGAAGTCAATGTTCATACCACAGGGGTGTAAACTGCCCAAGCGGAATATGAGGTGATGCTCCTCCAATTTATGGTGGGCCTCACTCTGGCCATGGAAGAGGCCCAGGACAGAAAGGTTGGATTCGGAATGGGAGGGGGAGTTGAACTGCTGAGCCACCGGGAGATCAGGTTGGTTATTGCGAACCGAGGGGAGGTGTTGGGTGAAGCGATCGCCAAACCTCCGCTTGGTCTCACCGATGTACAGCAGCTGACACCTAGAGCAGCGGACGCAATAGATGAGGTTGGGTGCAGGTAGCCGCACCTGGAACGACTGCTTGGGTTAAAGCGACAAGTGTAGCATTTCCTGTGGTTGCGATTTAAAGTGCCAGGGCAGGGGTGGTTTGGTGGGACGGGAAGAATTGACCAGGGAGTTACGGGGAGCGGTCTCTGCGGAAAGCAGACAGGGGAGGAGATGGGAAGATGTGGCCAGTGGTGGGATCCCGTTGGAGGTGGCGAGAATGTTGGAGGATTATTTGTTCTATGTGACGGCTGGTAGGGTGGAAGGTGAGGACAAGGGAGACTCTGCCCTTGTTACGAGTGGGCGGATGGGGAGTGAGAGCAGAGTTACGGGGTATAGAAGAGACCCTGGTGAGAGCCTTATCTATAGTAGAAGAGGGGAACCCCCGTTCCCTGAAGAATGAGGATATCTCCGATGCCCTGGTTTGGAACACCTCATCCTGGGTGCAGATGCGGCGTAGATGGAGGAATTGGGAGCAGGGGATGGAGTCCTTACAGGAAGCAGGGTGGGAAGAAGTGTAGTCCAGATAGCCATGGGAGTCAGTGGGTTTATAGTAGATGTCGGTCAGCAGTCTGTTGCCTGTGATGGAGAATATATGATATTGCCATATATTATATTGCCTTATATCTCCACTTAAGAAAACAATTTAAGGGTGAGAAAGTAGTATTAAATTGCTCAAGTAGGCTGTCTTGTCTACAAAAAGTCTACATTATTAGCAAATGGTGCTGTCAAACATGCAAAGAGTAAACAGACGTTTTGTGGGTCCAGTCTAAATTAACTTGGCTTCAGTGGATTGGCAATTGTGCTGGCCCTCTAGCTGGATTTATTTTACCCTTTTATCGATAGTTTTAGAGTCTGGGTGGTTAAACATTTAAATGTTTTGTTAGCAAATACACTTGCTGGTTGAATCTTAAATCTTGCATGCGTTCACTTTTACTTTTTGACCCAATTTACAAACTCTTTGGTTATCTAATGTTTCCTTACTTTGTCATCCTTATCCTTCCTCCTCACTGGAACATGCTGGTTCTGAACTTCAATCAACTGGTCTTTAAATGAATCCCATGTCAAATGTAGACTTACCCAAGAACAATTGCTCCCAGTGTACACTCCTGAACTTCTGCCCAATGAAGTTGTAGTTTGCCTTCGTCCAGTTCAGTACTTTCCCGCAAAGCCCACCCTTTTCCCTATTCAAAATAATCTTAACACTTATGGAGTTGTGATCACTATCTCCAAATGCCTCTTCTACTGAAACACCAGTCACCTGACCACATTAATTTCCCAACACAGGGTCCAGTTTATTTGCTTCTTAGGTTGGACTATCCACATACCAAGAAACCCCCTTAGATATGCCTCACAAATTCTGCCCCATCTAAGCCTTTGGCACTAAGCAATTCCCAGTCTATATTGGGGAAGTTAAAGTCACCCACAAAGCCAACCATTGCTTTGGCATCTTTTTTCAGAAATTTGTTTACATATCTCCTATCTCCTGCTTGCTGTTGGAATGCCTAATACAATTGTATCTGAGTGCTTGTGCCTTTCTTATTTCTAAGCTCCATTCATATCACCTCTGTGGACAAACCCTCCACTATAATTTGGAGAATGTTTACCTTTTTTGATTCCTGCGATTAAAGGATTGACATATGAAGAGAGGTTAGGCGGGTGGAGATTAAAGGATTGACATATGAAGAGAGGTTAGGCGGGTGGAGCCTATAGTCATTGGCATATATAAGAATAAGAAATAAAATTATTGAAACACATAAGGTTCCAAAGAGAAATGATAGGAGTGAATGCCGTTTTTTGTTAGGACTTTCTAGAACTAAGGAACATAATTTAGAAATAAGAGTTCTTACATTTAAATCAAAGGAGGAATTTCTCTTCTGAGGGTTATGAATCTCGGGTATCTTCTATTCCAGAGGGCTGCAGAGGCAGTCATTGAATATATTCAACGTTGAGACTGATAGCAATCTTAACTACCCAGGGCATCGGTGGGAATGAGGAAAGGGTGACAAAATGATGCAGAAGCCATTTAGATCAGCCTAGATCTTACTGAACGGGAGAGCATGCTTGAGGGGTCAACTGATCTACTCTATTATTTTCATGATTTAAACGTTTTCTGTGTCCAAGGGAGTTGATTAACAAATAGAAATCAAAGAACTGGCATAAACTGATCTTTCTTGAGTTGGATGGCTGTGACAAGTGGGTTAGCCATGGGCATGGAGGCATTGGCCCCAATTATTCACAACCTCTGCTGATGATTTGGCCAAGGGTTTGCAGATGACATGAACTTACGTGGATGACAATGCAGAGGCTTCATGGGGATACAGATAAACTAAGTGCGTCAGTAACAATATGGAAAAATAACAGTCATCTACATTGGCAAAAAACACTCAATAATTTTATTTTTCCTAAGTAGAAAGGTTTCAGGAAAAATTAATGATCATTAACAGAAAGCATTTGGTCCCCATAACCAAATTTTCAATAAAGTTCAAATTAGTTGGAAGACAAATTATTTGCTGGCAGTTATTCCACAAAGATTTGACCACAAGAGTAACAATGTCTAGTAATGTCTTACTGTAGTGCTGTAGTATTTAGAGCAACCTCCGTTCATTCCTGACCTCTGCTGCCTTCTGTGCAGAACTTGCTTATTTATCCAGTAAATGTGTGCTTTTCCTCTGGGTGCTCTGGTTTTCTCCTCATATCCTAAAGACATGCAAGTTAATTAACCATTGTAAATTACCTCCGAAGTTGATGCGCTGTTTAGACCACTGGTGAAGATACAGGAGAATTAGAAGTTGATGGGTGTGTGAGAATATAGGTTATAGTGAGTAACTGGAATATGGAGAGCATCCAAAGTATAGTACATGGACTTGGTCGTCCTAATTAAAGGAAAATATAGAGGAAGTGCAGCAAAGGTTCACCCTACGGATTCCTGGAATATCATAGGGAGATTGAATAGACTCTACACTCTAAACCTTACAATATATAATGAGGTGACCTCATTGAGATGCACAAAATACTTTAATTGCTCAACTGGGTAAATGTAGGGAGCGTGTTTCCCCAAATAAAGAGTCTGCAACTAGAGGTTTACAGTTCCAGAATAGGGGTAGACCATTTGAGAAAAAAATGAGGTAAAATTTCTCAACTCGAAGGATGGGAATCATTGAAATTCTACAACTTCGATGGTTGTGAAGACTTGGTCATTGAAAAACATCCATATCAGACTTTGGGGGGAAAAAAAGGAAACTGGTGCTGAGACGGTAGATCAGCCACAATCTCGCTGAACGGTAAAGCTGGCTCCAGGACCTGAATGGCCTACTCCTGCTCCTATTTCTCATGTAACTTGGAAAGCAGTGACAGGATCTGTCAAAGTCAGCATGGATTTATGAAGGGGGAATCGTGCTTGACTAATCTGTTGACATTTTTTGAGGATGTAACAAGTAGAATGGATAAGGGAGAGCCAGTGGATGTGGTATATCTGGACTTTCAAAAAGCCTTTGACAAGGTCCCACACAAGAGATCAGTGTGCAAAATTAGGACACATGGTATTGGGGGTAGGGTATTGACATGGATAGAGAACTGGTTGGCAGACAGGAAGCAAAGAGTAGGAATTAACAGGTCCTTTTCAGAATGACAGGCAATGACTAGTGGGGTGCCACAAGACTTGGTGCTGGGACTCATTGTTTACAATATATATTAACGATTTAGACGAGGGAATTAAATGTAACATCTGTAAGTTTGCGGATGACACAAAGCTGGGTGGCAGTGTGAGCTGTGAGGATGCTATGAGGCTGCAGGGTGACTTGGATAGGTTGGGTGAGTGGGCAGAAGCATGGCATTTGCAGTATAATGTGGATAAATGTGAGGTTATGCAAGAACAGGAAGGCAGATTATCAGAATGGTGTCAGATTAGGAGAAGGGGAGGTGCAACGAGACCTGGGTGTGCTTGTACATCAGTCACTGAAAGTAAGCATGCAGGTACAGCAGGTAGTGAAGAACGCCAAATGGCATGTTGGCCTTGTTTCATTGCGAGAGGATTTGAGTTTAGAAACAAGGAGGTCCTACTGCAGTTGTATAGGGCCCTGGTGAGACCGCATCTGGAGTATTGGGTGCAATTTTGGTCTCCTAACTTGAGGAAAGACATTATTGCTATTGAGGGAATGCAGCATAGATTCACCAGGTTAATTCCCAGGATGGCGGGACTGGCGTATGATGAAAGAATCGGTCAACTGGGCTTGTATTCACTGGAATTTAGGATGAGAGGGGATCTTATAGAAACATAAAATTCTTAGAGGATTGGACAGGGTAGATGCAGGAAAAATGTTCCCGATGTTGGGGGAGTCCAGAACCAGTGGTCACAGTTTAAGAATAAGGGGTAGGCTATTTAGGACTGAGATGAGTAAAAACGTTTTCACCCAGAGAGTTGTGAATCTGTGGAATTCTCTGCCATTGAAGGTAGTGGAGGCCAATTCACTGGATGTTTTCAAGAGGGAGTTCGATTTAGCTTAGGGCTAAGGGAATCAAGGGATATGGGGAAAAAGTCAGAACAGGGCACTGATTTTGAATGATCAGCCTTGATGATATTGAATGGTGGTGCTGGCTCGAAGGGCCAAATGGCCTACTCCTGCACCTATTTGCTATGTAACTGGTAGAAGAGAGATGAATTCTGCAAATCATAATAGATACTGGAAAAATGGAATTACATGTGGTCCTACTTTCACATAGTATCTGGTCCAGGGATGCCAGTAAAATGAATCATGTAGGATTCTTAACACTGGAAACAGAGAGAAAGTTGGCGAATAATTGAATTCCACTCATCACCACCAAAAAATGGAACTGGACCCTGCCCAGAATATAATTGTTCAATGTTGATTTTATTTGCACACTCAGGTACATTTAATCATGTATGATAATAAAACACATTACTGTTAAGAACTTGAGACTAAAAATCAGGCACGTGTGGCATTTAGCACCAATCAGCAATTGATTCATCTTTAATTCCAAGTTTTCAAATTAAGAACATTTGCTGCTATTGCATTGATCAGGCACTGAGGCAGGAAGCAAAGTATTGTGTTTATGCAGTTTTAAATTGGGAAGCAAATATTATGAGCATAGATAATACCCCAGCTGTGGTGTTGAAGACTTGGAGTTCAGAACAAGCTGAACCTCTAGCCTATTTGTTCCAGGTAGGGAATTGGCATCTGTCCCACAATATCCACGAGAAGCAGGTCAAATCCAATAAAGCTATTTGTCTGCATCAGAGTGCTCAATCAGCCACCAACTAATCCAACTTTTCATCAGCATTATCAGCAATGAAGCAGTTTGAGCTTTTGCTGGCACAATATATGGTAGTTTCCTTCAGTCTATGTTCTACGGAACGGAGAGTTCAGAGGTTTCTCAAAGTTTGTGGTTGATGAATAATTTTTATTTTACATCCACTCAATGCGGAACATTTCCACAATAAAAAAATCAGTTTTGTACCAATAAAGAAAACGGAAAACCAGCAGCTACTGGTATAACCATCATAGGATGTCCACACAACATCTGACTAAATGATCAGTCATCGAATACAGCGATACATCATGAAGTCTATCGTGGTACATCTAGGAAATTTACCAATTGAACTTTCTTCTACTGGCGTGTAGACTTTAATTTGCCGCATATGAGTGTCTCTTCCGTTCTGATGATTAGCCAGCACAGCAATCTGTATCATAAAGGTACGGATTGGCTTCTTGTTGATATCTGTGAGTGGAACATGAATCCAGCCGCTAGGCTCCACCAATTCAAGTTGCTGTAATTAAATTATGACAAGGTTTTATACACTGCTATTGCAAACAGAGACAACTAAATTCCAGTATAACAGCATGTTCAATAATAAGTACATGAAAAATATAATCTTTGGAACTGCTCAGCAATTCATTTTGTTGTTCCAATGCAAATATTCCTGCAAAATTCTGGCTTAAGTTCACTCATTTTTAAATATACAGCAAACTACACAAAATGTATCATTTTAAAAACAAAATTCCAGCACAGAAATGTAAGAAAAACAGTGCTCATTGACCTCAACAACATGCAATACAAAATCAAGCCATATAACAACTCTACTTCCAAACTATACAAGATCTAAAACACTTTGTGCTGCCACTAATCACTTTACAAATGCGACTTAGTCATCTCTTCTACCTCGGAGTTAAGACAATTTTAGGATCACGTCCCAAGCCAGTGAGATGAGCACAACATCTAGATACCCATCCCAGTATATACAACCCCACACCGTAACAGCCATTCAGGTAACAAAAACAGTTACCCGTACAAAATGTACAAATCACTACCCAGAAATTTGAGATATGGAATAAGATTTGCTCACAGAATTTGTGAAAATACACAAAATAATTATTTTTAGCACTAGCTTTTGACATGTGCACAGCTGCATAGAAACATAGAAAATATGTGCAGGAGGCCATTTGGCCCGTCGAGCCAGCACCGCCATTCATTGTGATCATGGCTGATCGTCCCCAATCAATAACCCGTGCCTGCCTTCTCCCCATATCCCTTGATTCCACTAGCCCCTGGAGCTCTATCTAACTCCCTCTTAAATCCATCCAGTGATTTGGCCTCCACTGCCCCACTCCACTTCCACAAATTCACAACTCTCTGGGTGAAAAAGTTTCTTCTCACCTCAGTCTTAAATGGCCTCCCCTTTATTCTAAGACTGTGGCCCCTGGTTCTGGACTCGCCCAACATTGGGAACATTGTTCCTGCATCTAGCTTGTCCAGTCCTTTTATAATTGTATATGTTTCTATAAGATTCCCTCTCATCCTTCTAAACTCCAGTGAATACAAGCCTAGTCTTTTCAATCTTTCCTCATATGACAGTCCCGCCATCCCAGGGATCAATCTTGTGAACCTACGCTGCACTGCCTCAATCACAAGGATGTCCTTCCTCAAATTAGGCAACCAAAAACTGTACGCAATACTCCAGATGTGGTCTTACCAGAGCCCTGTACAACTGCAGAAGAACCTCTCTACTCCTATACTGAAATCCGCTTGTTATGAAGGCCAACATTCCATTAGCTTTCTTCACTGCCTGCTGTACCTGCACGCCAACTTTCAGTGACCGGTAAGGGCACCCAGGTCTCGCTGTACCTAACCCCATTGAGATAATAATCTGCCCCCTTGTTTTTGCCACCAAAGTGGATAACCTCACATTTGTGTTTGCATGTTGTGCTGCATGTTTGTAAAATCATGAAACAAAGCATATTTTAGAAACACAACACTCCCCCCTCCCCCCTCCCACCTAAAGCTGGGGTTGCCTGAAATGCACCAGGGATAATTTGGGGCCCCATTTTCCTTCTCAGTTTGATGAAAAACATGACATTATACTAGTCATCTTCTTCTTATTGAGTCCACAAACAAGATTAGAAGTTGTTCAGCCAGAGCTGAACACATTTCTTGGCATCTGCACACAATGGTGTTTGTCTTGCGCTTCTTGTGCGTGGTGGTGGAAAGATTGGTGAAAACAGGGCGCGTGAACGCTCTTTCCTTGACCCCACTAGAGTCATAAGGAACTGGATATTTGAGCAAACCACAAAGTACTGGAGTGACTCAGCAGGTCAGGCAGCATCTGTGGATGGAATGGATAGGCGACATTTTGGGTCGGGACTCTTCTTCAGACTATTGTCTATCTATTCCCTCCACAGATGCTGCCTGATCGACTGAGTTACTTCACATTTTGTATTATATTACATCTTGAGGAACGGCTGCAAAACAGCAGCCGTCCGTTAATTGTACTTTTTTACTACGTTTTTTTAGTTTTCTTTAAGTCGTTGTTTTTATTTATTTTGCCTTTAATGTGGGGGGATCAAGGGGAAACCACTTCCTGGTCCCTACCTGGTCGGTGAGGCAGCCTTCTCTCCGGCTGCCCATTCGACCCGTCCTCGCGGCCTACCAGCGGGCGTGGAGCGGCGTTTCCTGGCGGGAACCGCACAGCACCCTCAGCTTCGGTGGCGGCACGGCGCTGGAGCGCTACTGTGCAGCGGAGCGGGCGATGCCTTGCCTGGGTCGCCGCGCTGGACCGACGCGCTGGAGCTCCGGTGAGCTGGACCGCCGAGCTCAACACCTCCGGGACTGGAGCGACCATTCGCGGGCGGCGGCGCCGACTCCAACACCGGGAGCCTTGAGCTCCAAGTCGGCGCGGCCTTGTCGGCTTCAGGTGCTGCGGACGCCTGCGGGAAATCGGCCGTTCCAGCCGTAGTTGCGGCCTCCGGTGAGGGATGCGGCCGTTCCAGGTGGCCCAGCTGCTGGAGGACTCTCCCGACGCCGGGGCTACATCACCCGGCGAGAACGGCCAGGATCATCGGGCCTTCGTAGAGGCAATAGCAGGGGCTTCATTTGGCCTGACTTTTTTTGGGTGAACTGGGGCTGGGGACTGGACATTGTGCCTTCCCCCACAGTGGAAATCATTGTGGGGGGATGATTTTTGTATGTAATTGTTTGTAATTGTATTTGTTAGTCTGTGTTCAAGATGGCGGTCGGAGGGGAGAGTGGACGCTGGCGTTAAATTGCCGCTGCTCTCTCCTCAAATTGTGCTTCTGATTTTCTTTTTTTTGTGTTTTTGGAAGGAATTCTGTCCCTGATTTATGTATTGTTCTTTATAACCTATTTTTTTTTAAATTCTGATTATATGTTTTCTATAAATCTCTGTATGGTGTCCTTGAGACCTCGGTATAAGGCGCCCGTAAATAAAATCCATTATTATTATTATTATATTGAAGTAATGCAAGTTTATTCCCAGTGTCCTGGCAAAGATTCAATATCACAAAAACAAATTATCTAATCAATGGGTAACTTTTGATTACGTATTTGCACCGTGAAATTAACAGCGACATTTCTTGCATTCAAAAGCAATTCATAGGTTGTGAAGCACATGTGGCAAACTGAGACCATCACAGGCATTATAAAAATGCAAAAGTCCTTTTTTATATCCAAGAGCAACAAAAAGATTATATTCTGATTCAAGATTATTAACCTACAGGCTAACCTTTTCTCTCTCCACCGCTACTGCCTGACTCCAAATTATATCTAACATTTTCTGGTTTTCATTCAAAAGTTACACATGCACCTTCCATTTACAGTTACAAGGTAAAGTACAACTTTTGATGAACATGTACCCTACTGACTGAAAATCAGGGCTGGCTCATATTTTCCTGACTGGAAAATAGGTGAATTTATTCACAAATTCCATTAATTTCCAATCCCATGCCAAACATGGCGCCACTTGCATGCAGGCCGTGTAGACTATTTCTGCACAACTGCAAATCGGGAATGATATGGCGATATGCTACTGGATTGTTTGTACGAAAATAATTTCACTGTGTGTTTGCACTTGCCACATGTGACAATAAAGCACCACTGAACCATTATTGTCTGTGCTCTTGCATGTTCTTCTTTGAATGAATGAATACGTTTATTGGCCAAGTATTCACATACAAGGAATTTGCCTTGGTACTCCGCCCGCAAGTGCCAACATGACATACAGTGACAGTTAGGAATGACAAAAAGCATTAAACATTAATAATAAAACATTATCGATTAAACATGTGAATTAAATAAAATACCAGTGCGAAACGCTTCTACTTGGTCTTGCATATATGTATTTACATTACCTAGTATTCAAATAGAGACACTTTTCACAATACAGCATTTCTCCTGGCATCAGCCTAGACTTTAACTTAGCCCTAGATTAAGAACTCAACTCGACTTTCTGAGGCAAGAATATTAACAACGATTAATTCACATTGGCAGTTTGGAACTGGGGCTTCGAACAAAGGTGTAGCTGGCTGGCACAAGACAGCTCTATGCTTAATCCTGAATTGACATCTTCTTCTGAACAAGTAAAGATCTTGGGAAAAATGAAATAGGGAAAAAAGTTGTAGGTGAAGCAGAGAGAAAAAGGAAAAATAGAATGCCATGATGGAGAAGAAATCATGCACCTGTACAAATAATAATGGCAGCATTATATGAACTTAAACATGTTAAAATTACTTATTCAATATTCTAGACTTCTCCTACAAAAATGTTGGATAAAATTGCATTTTCCCCATTAGGAAAGACGGACAAAAGTACACTGTGTATATTTTGCTTGAATGTCAGAGTATTGCTGGAGGGGAGCTAAGCTGACAACCAAACCGCCTTTAACCAAAAAAAAATTATTGTGTTGTATTAAAAAGTAATTGTTTAACTTGGCTGCACAAGGCCAAATAGACTTTCAACCATAATGAATTGCTCATGCACTGTTTGACTACATAAAGATTTTCTTGGCAAACCTTTGCTGCACTTGATTACATTTACATATCATTCATTTTGTGTCTTTAAGCAAGTTTTGATATCAATGTAAAGCAGCCAAGTTTCTGTGTATTAAGTTGAACATAAACATTCTTGAATTCTGGCTATCAGTTTAATGTATTTCCATTGGCATTAAAGTGAGTTAGAAGTAAAATCTGCAATTTATTTTTAAGATTAAAATTTCTTACTTGCTGGAAAGTAAATTAGAGACAACAAACATGCAACGTTAGGTACATATGACTACATAGTTTTCTAAGGTCACTTGGGAATTCAGAACGGATTGAGCTCTCACAATGGAGACAATAGTAACATTTTCCAAGCGGTTGAACGCCTATTTTGAAACTACAGAGCCAACAGCAACCCATTATGAATTAGCATAACCTGCCACCCACATTGCTGAAGAAACAGCTTTCAAACACATGCATTAAGATAAAAACCTACTAAATCCTTTAACACCCATTCACATATTTACAACATTTCATTTAGTTGAAGATGCAAGCAAAAGTTTTCTACAATGAAGCTACTATTTTGATGGATCAATTGTGAATTCAGCTGTTGTTTTCATGACAAAAAGCACTTTAAAAACAAAACTGCTGAGTATACTATATTCATTATATCATCACTTGTGGAACACATTACATGATAAAGAAAACCTTCCAAAAGTTCCCACAGATTGTGGATACAGTATTCATTACTCAAAAATGCTACACATCATGGCCATAGTATTAAAGGCAGATATTTCCCTTTATTCACTTTTCATTTCACTGAAGGACTAGCAGTACAGACAAAACAATGTGAATTTGACTGCAAAGTACATTGGGAAAAAAAAAGAATATGTATTTTAATAATAGAGAAATGGAGAGAATATACTTCAAACAAATGAATCATGTGAAAATATAATACAGGTTCACTGAGAAGCTCTATGTCAGACGTTTGAATAACTCTCATAACTCATATGAAGACTGCTACATCAACTATAGAGTATCAGTGTTTCTGCCAAAGCAACCACCTTAATTGTCATATTAATGACTCACTCCAAAGGACAAAAAGAGCTTTTAAATCATGTTGGATTTATGAAAACATATTGTGGCAACATGAGGGAGAGGGTGGGGAAAAGCTAATTACAGAGACAATGACGAGAAAACTAATGATATGGAAGCGCTTCAGTGGCATTATTAAGTCCACATCTCCCAGAGTCATACAGCTTGTCGATTCTTCTCTCACGGTGCACATATGTATAGTGCAACTTAGCCAAAGAAAAGGCTTGAAAGTAAGCCCCCAGGAGCTGTAACTAAAGATAAAATCAACATGCAGGGAAAGGAGGTGAAAAGTGATGTTTTATTTAAGTGGATAAGATCCAAGAGCAATTGCTTAATGATGTTAGACAATCTATATAGCTTTACATACAAAGAATTCTCTAAGAGTTGAATACAAAACTAACAGGATTATTTGAATCATTAGACTAAGACAAACAAATGTGAAAACTTATATTTGCGTGTAATTCCACAAAATAACTAAACCATGCAATCATCTTAAATATTTGCGATTGGCTTTAAAGGGCATAATTGCATGCAACAGAACCAAAAACAAATGTAATAATCATTGAACAAACAAATCCTGAGACATTTTACAGCTGACATATTTTTAATACATGTTGTTTATGGAAACTGTTATTTAGTGCTCAGGTAACAGCAAACTCTTGATGCAGATTACTCAAGTTTATATCGAAGATAGACACAAAGTGCTGGACTAACTCAGTGGGACAGGCAGCATCTCTGGAGAGAAGGAATGGGTGACGTTCCGGGTTGAAACCTTTCTTCAGATTGAGAGTCAGGGGAATGAGAAACGAGTTTCTATTGTGTTTCTATTGGTGAAATTATCTACCCATTAATTTGGAAGGAAAGCAAAGTAACTCACCATGTATTATAGCACATGGCTTTGAATGGAAAAATAGTCACAAAAGTCTCTTTACCATTCCTTACCATATCCGTTTCCTCTCTTACCTTGAACATAATTGCATGGGTAGCAATAACTATCTACAATGAATGACCGAACAGAAAATTCTGGAAGCATTTTAAAGAAACCAATGGAATACAGAATCACTGACATTCACAAATCTAAAAGATTGATTTGTAATAAATTATTTTTCATTTTATGTACAATTTTAATACTCATTAGAAGAACTATATCAATCTCTACCTTACCTTGTTTGACTATCATTGGTCGCTATAATAACCATAACACATAATCCACTCAATACCACTGTAAAATCATCCAAAATACATACATTTAAATTAAATTTTTAACTAAAGTGAATTTGAACATTTTTTTCCATTGCATCACACTGCTCCATCATTGATTGTAATTCTAACAAGGAACTAGATTCTCATTAATTTAATTTTAATTTGACATCAACTAAAAACAAAACTTTAATCATACGAGAAATTTACCAATAAATCAAAACAGGAAAAGTAATTTCGACCAATCTCTGGGGAATAGAGTGAAAAATGTTCAAATCAAAATTTAAAAAGTTAACAGCATTCGTGGTTAAAGCTTCTTTGTTTCAGATTTAACTGCAAAGGAAAGAATCAATCCTTTCACATTTCAAATTGACATACCAATTAATTTCCTACTTCCACTCTAGGTCAAATGAACACCATTATTTACTGAATCACTGAAATTAACTTCACCCATTTCTCCATTTTAAGAGGTCTTAAGTATATCATGTGAGTTTGAGACCAAATTCAAAAAGCAAAAACAATTGTCTAGTTTACAGGCTGCTGAGTCTCAGAACTGCACATAGATCACAAATTCTATAACAGGTATATACAAACTATCCAAGTGTTACTTTTAGCTCAATTTCCTTTTTAAAATGTTTACACTTTTGCACACACGAAATGTAATTAAATACTTTTTAGATTGGTGATGAAATAATTTACTTGAAGGCCAATAGTGCCTTATGCACAATGAGAGGAATACTTGAAATGAGAAGGCTAAAATTGGATATATAGTGCATATGGTTGCAGACATGGATTATATTAATGTTCACATCAGTGGTCATGACGTTTAATATTTACACAATAAAAAGTATCACAAAAGCAATAAAACACAACGACTTTCAACCTGGGAAATATCTATTCCAGAACAAACTTCACACCTGCAGTTGCAGTTCAATTTCTTCCCTCTCTCCGACACTAGATCTTGTCAGAAGAGAATGGCACAATTAGCTTACCTGATGTCCCAACACTTGTACAAGTGTGCCCGAAAAATTACCTCTCAAATCTTAGCATTAAAGTACAATGTCACCTTTCTCATTCAACGACAGATTCAAAAGGTTTAATGAAAGACATTTTCATTTATAAGGCTGCTGCACAGACTCAGCTGAAAGCACCACTTAATGAGATGGGGATAGAGATGAAGACTGTGAACATCGTAACACCGGAACATCGTATTTTCCAATCACTTTAGCTTTTTCTGTTACATTGTGGTGAGGCTAAGTAATCTTTACCTATCTTTTTCCCATCGTACTGAGGGAATTGTTAGTGACAACGCCAAAGCCTATATAATTATCTAGTCGATTTTCTAATTGCATTGTTACTCCCGTGGGAATCAGAAGTAATTTATTTTAACATTTTGTATGATATTAAACATTTTAAAATAACTTTTACAAGAGCATTCAGCTAGCTGATTTTACGCACGTATCATGTGATATTCTAAAATTATCAACGACTGATTAACATTTATAACTTTATCCTCATCATAAGCATGATTAGTTAGCGATGTGTGTCTCTGACCTTCACTGGTTAGTGAATGGCGCTGTCATGGAGGGGTTGTGCTCCTAGTCCATGTTATGATTTTCCACAATGTGAACTCTTTCCCATCATATACCATGTTATAACAGTAGATGCGTTACTGTGGAAATTTTTTCTTTCAACAGTAAAGCCCCACAGCTATGTAGTCTATGGGTAAGGCAATTTTGATTGTATTGTAGATACAAGAGAAACAGCTGTTTCAATTAATTAGAAATGGGTGTTGCATCATTTGATAAAATATGCCTGGACAAATATGAATGGAAGAAATAGCCTTGTCAGCCTCTAAAGCACAGTCCTCGAGTGGCCTGCTGTCGTGAACTGGCAGCCTGCACTCGTTGTCCTTGGTAAATCAGTTCAATTCACTTTCATTGATCAACTTCTATTCAGTGATCGACTTCAGTAAAGCGAAGTGGGACACTGAAGAAATTGCAGAGAATTGTGGACGTTGCTCAGACCATTAGGTAAACCAATCTCCCTTCCATTGACTCAATCTACACTTGACTCTACCTTGACAAGGCCACCGGCATAATCAAGGACGAGTTTCACTCTGGTCACTCCCTCTTCTCCCCTCTCCCATCAGGCAAGAGGGATAGGTGTGAAAATGCATATCTCCAGATTCAGGGACAATATCTTGACAGCTGTTATCAGACAACGGAATGATCCCATCACCAATCAGAGTGCAGTAGTGACCTACCATCTACATCATTGGAGACACTCAAAATATCTTTAATCAGACTTTACCTTGCACTAAACATTATTTCCTTTATCCTGTATGTGGACGGCTTGATTGTAATCATGTAGTCTTTTCGCCAACTGGATAGCACGCAACAAAAGCTTTTCACTGTACCTCTGTACACGTGATAATAATAAACATTGTGTCATTAATTTTTCACAAATTCCATAAATACAAATTTTATTCTGTATCTCAAGTTTTTTGTAGTGATTTGTGAATTACAAAAAGGATAATTTCCATTACTGAACTGTGGTAACAATCCATAATTTGTTCAGCCAAGTGTTGTTTCTTATCATTAACTTCACAGAAATTGATAAACTGCAAAAAAATGTTAATGCACAAATGACATTTCACACTCAATGTCATCGTGCTGCAACCCTCAGACTAGAATGCATTCAGATTTTATTTGTGAAATTTATGCAAAAGAATTTCTGTAGGATAGTGACACCTGGTGGATAAACTCTAAATACAAAGCATCAAATCAATTCCAATACACTATCAATTTGTTAAATTATTAACTTTAAATGAATTTATGCACAAAGCAAAAGCAATACCATTACTGTACTGTAATAGGCAATTATTTTAAGTACCAGCATAGCTTCTGCGCCTTCTCTCACTGAAGTTAGCTCCGGAATTCCACTTGGCACCTTACTTCTCTCCATTTCCAAGCTGCCGCCAAGCTCAGGCTAACCTCTGATGTGGACACACCATCCATATATTCCTCAACTTTACTGCCAGCTCACTTGAGACCTCCCCCATCACATGCCAAAAGTTGCTGGTGGTTGATCAGGATTGAAACCAACAAAGAATTGTATCTTTACCATTACCAATTCTACTCCTTGACCATCGTCTTGGGTTGATCTAACCTGTTTGCTTTCTTGATACTTCAGCTGAGCCTGGGTGCAGCTTTTGACTAATATCCTGCCATTGCTAAAAGATCACCAAACCAACTTTCATTTTTCTGCATCATTAGTTTTTTCAACAGTCTTTGCATCACCCTTAACTAACAAAATATTATAATATTCAAGGACAGGTTTTGCACCATTAGAAGCAGCTTTATATTGATTTGTTCAAATATTCAGGGAACAGGAATACAATTAACAGTGAATTTCTTCGAAACCTAAAATGATAGGTGTGAAAATCTAGCAAATGGAGTTTAATGTGGGGGAAGTGCGAGATCCCGCACGTCCGCATGAGAAATCAAAAGGCATTTTATTTGTGCCCTTTTCAAACTCGCTGGCTTGTTATACTGAAAATTTGTAGACCTGGAGGTTTAAAACTATCTTTTAAATACTATTGGCTCATTAGTGGGAAAGTCCTAAATCAGAATAAGTGAGATAATAAATACAAGCTTTGTAATTAGGTCCTGAGTTTCAACGGTGCACAACCATGAGCAAAGTGGAGATTTTTATTATTTTTTTTAAACCATTGGCTTGGTGGATCTCAAAAGGTGAGAAAGACTTTAATATCAAAGTCAACAACAAAAGAGATGTAGTAAACTTACCCGCATTTCTTTAAGATCATGAAAGTTGTTTCCGACTCTAACAGAGACCTTGCTTGGAGTATAGCTTTCATCAGATTTATAGTCAGCATAAATACACAAGGTTTTCACAGTTGTCTTTCGTCTAGAAAAACAAAAGTTATTCTTAGCATTAACAGATTACAGTCTACCCTCCTTATTACGGACCATTTGATGACAGATTTTGGATATAGCGCACAGCGTGTCGCTACAGTAATCAGACGCCACTCTCTCTTTAAGAACACAGGTTGTTAGTTACACTGCGGAGGCCATGAAATTGACAAGCAACTGCTTTGATCGAAACTTAACTCGATTAAACATTGTAACAAACAGCCTTTAGTATTTTTAGCTTGCAGTAACAAAAATACATTTTTAGAGGTAAGGCAGGTTAGTGTCGTTGGAAGGAGAAACTGGAGCTACAGTGCCCTCCATAATGTTTGTGACAAAGACCCTTCATTTAATTATTTGCCTCTGTACTCCACAATTTGAGATTTGTAATAGAAAAAAATCACATGTGGTTAAAGTGCACATTGTCAGATTTTATTAAAGGCCATTTGTATGCATTTTGGTTACCCCATGTAGAAATTACAGCAGTTCCCCCATTTCAGGGCATCATAATGTTTGGGACACATGGATTCACAGGTGTTTGTAATTGCTCAGGTGTGTTTAATTGCCTCCTTCAAGCAGGTATAAAAGAGCTTTCAGCACCCCCGAGTCTTTCCATCACCTTTGGAAACTTTTATTGCTGTTTATCAACATGAGGACCAAAGTTGTGCCAATGAAAGTCAAATAAGCCATTTTGAGACTGAGAAACAAGAATAAAACTGTTGGAGACATCAGGCAAACCTTAGGCTTACCAAAATCAACTCTTTGGAACATCATTAAGAAAGAGAGCACTAGTGAGCTTACTAATCGCAAAGGGACTGGCAGGCCAAGGAAGACCTCCAAAGCTGATGACAGAAGAATTCTTTCTATAATAAAGATAAATCCCCAAACACCTCTCCGACAGATCAGAAACACTCTTCAGGAGTCAGGTGTGGATTTGTCAATGACCACTGATTGCAGAAGACTTCATGAACAGAAATACAGAGGCTACACTGCAAGATGCAAACCACTGGTTCGCCACAAAAATAGGATGGCCAGATTAGTTTACCAAGAAGTACATAAAAGAGCAACCACAGTTCTGGAAAAAGGTCTTGTGGACAGATGAGATGAAGATTAACTTATATCAGAGTGATGGCAATAGCAAAATATGGAGGAGAGAAGAAACTGCCCAAGAACCAAAGCATACCATCTCATCTGTGAAACACGATGATGGGGGTGTTATGGCTTGGACATGGATGGCTGCTGAAGGTACTGGCTCACTTATCTTCATTGATGATACAATTGCTGATGGTAGTAGCATATTGAATTCTGGCGTATAGACACATCCTATCTGCTCGAGTTTAAACAAATACCTCCACATTAATTGGCCGGCGGTTCATTCTACAGCAAGACAATGATCCCAGACATACTGTTAAAGCAACAAAGGAGTTTTTCAAAGCTAGAAAATGGTAAATTCTTGAGTGGCCAAGTTAATCACCCGATCTGAACCCAATTGAGCATGCCTTTTATATGCTGAAGAGAAAACTGAAGGGGACTAGCCCCCAAAACAAGCATTAGCTAAAGATGGCTGCAATACAGGCCTGGCAGAGCATCACCAGAGAAGACACCCAGCAACTGGTGATGTCCATGAATCGCAGACTTCAAGCAGTCATTGCATGCAAAGGATATGCAACAAAATACTAAACATGACTACTTTCATTTACATGACATTGCTGTGTCCCAAACAATATGGTGCCCTGAAATGGGGGGACCATGTATAAACACTGCTGTAATTTCTACATGGTGAAACCAAAATGTATAAAAATGGCCTTTATTAAAATCTGACAATGTGCACTTTAACAATGTGATTTTTTTCTATTACAAATCTCAAATTGTGGGGTACAGAGGCAAATAAATAAATGATGGGTCTTTGTCCCAAACATTATGTAATATTTAAGATCAATGTCCTTTCACCCTGAACTCCTTGCGGGCAATTGATTGTGGGAATCTTAATTAGAGTGGGAGCATTTTTCTCACCCCGTCACGCCAACGCCCCAGACCTCCGATTTGCTCTCAATCTCCGAATGTGGAGTCAACAGCAGGGGCAGCAGTTATTGCCATTCTCCAGTTGTGCTGGACAAGGTGCTGCTGGATGGCCTTTTGGGCCGCTGCACTGCGTGTGGTGAGGGAGGTCTCACTATGCTCCAGGATTCTGGTCAGTGACTGGGCTCCAGGATTCTGACCCGGCACGTGGGCAGTGATGTCAACCCGGGGGGGGGGGGGGGGGGGGGGGAACTCTTAGTTGGTCATAGCAGACAATCGGCAATAACGGACATCATTCCCCCACGCTCCATCACAACAAGGGCTCACGGAATACAGAAATTCATTAAAATCAAATTAATGTACCATCATGTTATCATTTAACAACTGAACTTCTAGAAAACCAAGCCTGTAATTTCAAGGGCCTGACACATCCCACGCTTATCACCGCAATCATGACAGGGATCAGATGTAGATTCAATGAGGGAATAAAGGCATGCTATGGTTTCAAGCTCATCTCCATCTTCTGATTACAGAGACCAGCGCATGTGCCAAAGAGAAGGCTGAATTATTAGCAACTGCCTTCAGCCAGAGGTGCTGAGAGGATAATCTTATACAGCTCTTTCCAGCAACCATCATCAGTGAAGAATCCAGTCTTCAAACAATTGAATCCAGTCACCAAGCAAATAGTCAGTAAAGTGGTTTGACAAAATTGTTCATCCCGGAACAATGCAAACTTATAGCCAAACTGTCTAGTACATTACACCACAGGACATTTAGAAAATTGTCCAGTGATGTCCTATCCACCATAAGCAGAAAAAAAATCATCCAGGCAAGACTACCCTTAATTAGCATATTAAGGAAAGATGTCGTCAACTCTTGTTGCCTTTCTTCTTCAATAACTGCTCACTGAGTTATTCAATCTAGGTTCCTTCAGAACCACTCAGCTCCAATCCTCAATACACACTCGTTTTCGAAAAATGTTCAAAATTGCTAAATTCCACAGACGAAGAGAAAGTGACAGTCCTTGACATAAAAGCAATAATTGACTGAATGTTGATTAAAGAAATTAAAGAGCCGAGACATCTGGGAGACTGGATGAATGACAACACTTGAAACTCAGAGAAGTGCCCCCCCAACTTTCACTCAACATTTACTCCCTCCACCGCAAGACATTGTAGTTATATCACAGGTATGGACCAAGGCTACTCTGACAGCACCCTCTTCATAAAGGGCAGCAGTCAAAGGTGCATAAGAATAACACACATTTTAGGCCCATCTCCAAATACCAAACATCTTCTTACTTGGAAGCCTATTGCAATTTCCTCATTGTTGCTGGATTTACCTTTGGAAGAAATCTATCCAAAATAAGCGAGTTCGGTATTCCGAAAAACTCAAGGAATCATGGGATTTGTCAAAGTCACTCGCTATAAAGAAAAAGCGAACAAAGTGCTGACTGTATAAATTCTTGTATTTATTCATGATTTATCAAAGTCAAAGTCAATTTTATTCGTCACATGCACCCAAAGGTGCAGTGAAATGAATTTGCTAGCAGCGATACACTTAAAAAGAACACACAATACACAATAGAATTTAACACAAACATCCACCACGCCTCATCCACAACCAGGATCGAACCTGGGTTCCCGGTGCCGAACTGCCACTGGACCATCCCCGTCTCCCACCCCCCACCCGGGGATGGGACACTCGGGAGAGGGGGGGAGACGGGGAGGGTCCAATGGCGGTTCGGCAGTTTGGCCGAAGGTGTCTGGACCGGAGCAGCGGCCCCCAGGTTCACAGCCAGAACGGAGAAGTGCCAACCCCAGCCAGCTCAACTCCGTCTGCCTCGCCGGGCCAATCGACAGCCCCGGAACAATAGGACAGCGGCCCGCAGCCAGCGTGGAGAAGCATCAACTCCAGCCCAATCTCGCTCCAACTCCCGAGGAACACACTCCCCATCATGCCAGGGGACCGACTGCCAGCCACACCCCCCGCACCACCCAGTGGCCGCCGGCCAACCCCCTCCGGCGCTGGCTGCAGGTCCGGGGCCGCCACCGCTCCAGGCCTGCGCCCCGGCTGCCGACCAACACGGCTGGACATGCAGAGCCGAGCTGGAGCCAGCGCTTCCCCACCGCGCCGGCTGCAAGTCCGTGGTCACCACGCTCCAAGCCTGCGCCCTGGCTGCCGACCAACCCGGCTGGACAGGCAGAGCCGAACTGGTCCTGCGCCAGCTGCAAGCCTGGAGCCACCCCGGACAGGGACGGGGATGGACCAGCAGCAACTCAACAGCGCCCGCAGCGCCGGAGACCAGGGACCCCGAACGAAACGCAGGCGTGCACACAATGCAGCACCACAGCTGCCGAGAATGCTTATAGCGACAGACCTATGACCTGGGCATACGCAGTCGGAATACCGAACTTGCTTATACACTGTGGGATTACTTTCACCAGGATGGCATCAGTGGTTCAAGAAGGTGACTTAACACAATTTTCCAAAGAGCATTTAGGTTTATGAAATGAAAAAAATTCTATATTCACCTTTACTGTAGAAGCTGTAATGTTGTACAAATGAAGGAGAAACAAAGATCTAGTGCAAATGTGAAATTAAGGGAACTTAAACCTGACAAATTTCTGGAACCAAGTAGACTGCATCAAATGATTCAGGAAAACGTGAATTAGTGATGATTTTACAAAATTTGCTTTGATTCTGTAATGTTGGGGTTGGATTTTAGAGCTAAATCATGGTGGATTCAGCATCTAGCCAGATGGCTACCTCTAGCTGTGCGCTGCTTTTCTACACTTACCTGGGCTGAACGTGGAGGTCAAGGGCAGACGCTAAACGCAAGGGAATTGGGCAGAGGCTAAAAGGGGCATGTTAAGGCCCTGTCCTTGCAACGTCTTTGACAAAAGATTAGGCTGTGGGCAGAGCGTGCCTCCTGTCACTGGGGAACCATTGTTCACAGTTTTAAATACCTCTGGTTAAAAAAGCTGCAAACGATTTGTAAGACATGATATTTAAATCCTAAGAAGTGATGGTAAATAATTTACTTTGTCCTAAACTCATATGAGAATGCCCACACAAGTGAAAAGGGACCTTAATCAAAAAACAGGGTTTGATAAAAGAGGTAAATTCATCAGCATAACAATGGGAAATTCCAGAATGAACAGATTCCACCACTATGTGCAGTCATGGAGCAGAGTGCCATCTACATATCTCAGGTTTTGCCTCCCTTGCCTTTCCTCTTCTGGAAGCGTACCCAACTTGTATCAGGAACATCTCTTTAAAGATCACAAAATGTGGTCACAGCAGGTGCATAAAATAAAACTTGCCTTTATTTTCTTGTGTTCTAATAGAACAACTGTAAAATGGTATTGCCCGACAACATGATGCTCAAGAGACAAAAAAAACAAATCAACTTACACTAAATTAATCATATTTAAATGCATTTTCATGCTTTTAACAGCATACCCAGTATTTCCCCGAGTACTCGTACCTGAACTGAATGTTTACGAGATGAGGCTGAGATCCATCTGACTGCCAGTAAGTTTCCAAGTTATCATCACGTAATTGATCCACACCAAATCCTAATAAAGCAATCAAAATATTTTAATTTTGCTGATTGCTGCATCAAATATTCCTACATGTTCAATTGATAACCTCCAATACAATATCAAACTTTACACTTTAGGTTTAACAACAATATCTGAATTTAATTTCTTAATCTTAGTTTAGTTTAAAGATGAAGCGCAGAAACAGGCCCTTCGGCCAACCGAGTCAGTGCCGACCAACGATCCCCGCACACTAGCACTATCCTACACACACTAGGGACAATTTACAATTATCCCAAGCCTTCTTCTTCTTGCGTTTGAGAGCAGAAGTTATGTAACGCCCTCCAGGAGCTGTAGCCAGTTCAATGTGCTGTTGTCGAGGGCCGTGAGGTCTACCCCTCCACCAGGGGGCGGAGGACAGCGCAGTCGAAAATGCTGTGCTGTGCTGTTTGTTGGTCTGCTTCACACACGCAGGCTGCTCATGAATGCCAAGCTGATTAACCTACAAACCTGCACAACTTTGGAGTGTGGGAGGAAACCAGACCTCCCGGAGAAAACCCATGCAGGTCACGGGGAGAGCATACAAACTCCGTACAATCAGCACCTGTAGTCAGGATCAAACCCAGGTCTCTGACACTGTAAAGCAGCAATTCTACCGCTGCGCCACCGCGCTGATATACATACATACCTTAAGATGAAGTTTTCTGCATTACAAGTTACTAATAGTTATGTCTATAATAAACCATTTACTTAGAATTTCACACTTTAATTAAGTCAAAAACACATTATGGTAACTACCACAACAGATATAGATTTGATGGGCAGCTTTTTAATCAGCCAAAGGCATTAACTACTTGCACAAATGTAAATTTCAAAGTTGTAAACCATCTTAAATTCGACAATTAATTTGGACAGCAACAGCTGTGCTTGCTGTAATAACAAGTTAATGAATTTAATGTAAAATATTAATTTTCTTGATAGTTGTAATAAACATTATATTCGCTTTCCAGCACGTAATCTGTAATATTTTAGAAAGTAGAGGCTTCTCCTCCTCTCTTCCCCTATACACATTATGAAGCATCACTGTTATAGCATCCAACCGTTTCAAATTGAGATCTGCTTCCATTAAGTAAAGAGAAGGAAAGTGAAAAGACATTCTTGGCATGATTTTATTCCAAGCCCAAAGACACGAAACAGGCTAATGCACAACAGGTGTATTTACCCTGGGACAGCAGGTGACAAAAGAACTATCAGTAAGGAGCACCTCATAGTTCAGCCCATTAATGACCTCTACACTTGCATGTTGCCTAGTGGAAGTATGGAATGTACCGAAATTCAGACCTGCCTCCCAGTTCTGAGCTAAGGTGCAAAATACACGTGTGGACCTCAACTTCACACCAGCCACATCTGGTGTATCCATCACAGACCACTAACTCGAATGGGATTGTGACAGATGAAAAAGGCAATTGAATTATCTTCTTTATTTAATATTCTTGCCGTTTAATTTGCATCTGTCAAATTTGTTCCAAATAAACACAACTTAACTTTAACAATTTTTCATTCTTTAAAATAGTTGAAATCTACTTTAACTGTTTTTATGTGTCTTTGATTGTCAAAGACATTTTGAAAAAGCTAGAAAGGCATTTGACATCAGGACCTTCTTCTACTTGAGGCCTACTCACTTCTCACATTATGCTTTCCTTGAAAAGTGGCCTCATCAGCAAGACTTTGAGCATTATGAGCAGTTCGGCAGCAAATGGTCAATATGAGCACCAGGATCATGTTGGGTTGGGCAGAGCTCGGGGATGAACACGAGCCGGAAACTAGATTTGGCATGATCTTCTCTGGAGTAAGAAAACATAGCCAAACTTTTGATCAGATTAGACTTCAAGAAAACAAGTTTTGTTAATGCTGGGAACTGAGAATGTAGCTTGGGCCCAGTGTATAGAAGTATGATTCTCATTTATATGGGCAGGATGCATAGTAGACTGATAACGATTGCATAAAGCACTATATTATCAATGGAGGTTGTAGAAACATCATATTGGTAGTCAAACTAAATTCAGCAACTGCAGTACAAAAACACAAATACTTAAGGTTCATCGGTAATTAAATTATCGGTTCTCTGAATTAATAGGACAAGGCTGAAATATAACACGATACTCCTGTACCATACAGTGTTTTGCACACCAGAATTGAGTTAAAGGTTAATCTTAGGTTGAATTGAAGACGGCTTCAGGCGGGTCCTGTTGGGGGCTGGTGGGGGGGGTGTGTGGGGGAGGGGGTGTGAGTGGGGAAGGGGGGTGTGCAGGGCATGTGGGTGTGTGCAAGGGAGGGAGTGTGTGCAGGGGAGGGTGTGTGTGCGGGGAGGGGGTGTGTGCGGGGGAGGTGGTGTGTGCGGGGGAGGGGGTGTGTGCGGGGGAGGGGGTGTGTGTGGGCTCACCGGTTCCCGGCCCCGCCCGCACTCCTGGCTCCAGGACCCGGCTCCAAACTCACTCAGCTGCTCCCGTCCCCAGCGTCTGTCGCGCTCACAGCCCCCGCCCGCAAACACAGCCCGCCCCCGCCCGCAGAACACAGCCTACACTCCGCTGCTTCAGCTTTATTCTCTTTGACTTTTGGACGTTCTCATGGACTCAGCCCCGCCTCCGGGGATTTTTTATTCTCCAGCGGGTGCCGGGTGTTACCTTCATGGTGACTGACAAGCGAGAAGATGAATCTGCTGATCTCACGATTTTTAAAACCTTCATAACTTTTGTAATCTTCCACCGATCGGAACAAAACTTGGTGCCTTGGAGCATAGGAGAACGGTGAGTAAGTTGGCGAAATCCTAGCGATATAGGGTACAGTTTTTGCGCAAATTTAAAAACAACGCAGACCGGAAGTGGTCAAGATATACTATTTAGTAATAGTATAGATTAGAAACCAAAAAAACTAAAGCAGAGTCAAGTGACTACATGAGCAATCTTCAGGGCCCACCTGGTTTACAAGAGGATAGAGACCAGACAGCCTGTGAACCAATCTCTCGCACTGTACCAGTTCTTTCCAGCTGCTTTGGATCATCCCCAGGTGGTGTCTTGCTTGGGGTAGTCATTTTGCCCAACTATTCTTGATCTGCAATAGATTACACAATTAGAGTAGCAGTTGTTTAAATACAAAAACGTTTCAAAGCATTCACAATGAACACAAAAAATTCATGTGTGGTGGTGTTAAACTCTAATATCTTCTCAAAAGATTGCCATAATCAAATGGAAAATATCGTCTGCTCCAATTGACTGCGTTGTCTACGTATCCGTTTCTCAGATGAAATACCAACGTCAAGAGCTGATGAAAGCTTAAAAACCAGCTGCATCTGCCCTGAATATGCTTTTGACTGGCCCAACAGTGCACCAGTGGACTCCTTGTGGAAATGGCCTGGTGCCAGTGCCTCATGAAAATGAATGGGAGAAATTTGCTGCTGGTGAAAGTTGTACGTGTCTTAATCCTTTAAAGTTTATTTATTTAACTAACTTTATAAAACTTGTTTTCTTTAATAATGTCCCAAATAATTTTGAACGTTCGCAAACACAGCCCGAGAGCTGCGGGCTGAGCTCACTGACGGTCGTAGCCATTAAATTGGATCAGCCAGTGTTTAATCTAAGAGATCCACTGTGTCCTATGGCATGCTGAAGCTGGGTTCCCAGTGGAACACTGCGTCTGAGACAACATTGGAACAAACATCATACATCAAAAGTTAGCAATCAATGAAATCAGTGCAGCAGAGTATCTGCCTACATCTATACACATATTGGTTGATAATCGTGTCCCTTGCTCCCATTTAGCCATTCTAAAGTAGGTGCTAGTGGTCAATTTTAAATTAATATTTTAAAATAAATTCAACTTCAAATTAAGGAACAACAGAAAGGATAAATTAAGGAAGGTGGTTAGTTCTAAATGTTTTTGAGATATTTATTTCTATAAAAAGGTTCCTCAGAATTCACAATCTCCAATAAACACAATGGAGATTGGGAAAAAAAAGATCCAAATCCGAAACATCGCCTATCCATTCTCTCAACAGATGCTGACAGATCCGCTGAGTTACTCCAGCACTTCGGGTTTTGCACAATTACACCACCACCTGCCATCTGAAACTAGAAGACAGAAATGGATAGTTCATGAAATTCTGGGTGTAGTAATACCGATTAATAGCTAATATCAAACAACACATTTGCTATAAACTTTGAAAAGATACAAGATATGACCCTTCAACATGGCCTTTTTAGCAAATTTTTATTTTTTGAATTAATGTATCCTGGAATACTTTACTTTGTTAAAGACATTATATAAATACAAATTATCCTCAACTTGTCATTGATTTTTTTAAACAACAATGAGGATAGGATAGTAGGTGCTCATCAACATTTGATGATGTCTATTGTGGGAGAACTTCTACACTTCCTCAAATAGCATAGGATAACTGCCATGTTTTTACCACTGAGAAATTAATGGCCTTAAGTATCCAGGAATATTTTGGTATAAGAACATTCCTCCTCCAGGTTCAAGAAAGCATCTCATCTTCACCTTTTTACGGGCAACGGGCAACAAAGCCACTTGCAAGTGAAAACCAGATTACCCACAAAATGATGAAATAAAAAATGTAACTCAATATAACATCCTCTCTGCTGTTACCCTTGATAAGAGATGTTTGATATCCATAAATATGAAATTCATATTTTGGAAACACCAATTTCTAAGGCAAACAATTAGATATTTTCACATTGGTGTTGCAGTTGAATAAAAAGCACTTTTGACAACATCAGACTAAACAAATTAGTTTAATATGAAGATTGTTTTCCAAAAAGGGGAAATGCCCATCAGACAGTGCAATTTATTTATCCACCCACCTGACTACATTTAATTTTTATGATGCATAAGTGAGGTTGTCAGTTTTGCCAGAAGTGGATAGGTACTAACAACATATGAAAGGCAAGTATAAATCTCATTCAAAACTATTTGCCTAATTTACACCGTCTCATCTACAAATCAACCCTGATCTAATTATCCTATAATGGTTTCAAGACTTCAATTTTAATATTTTGCTTTCAATTGGGAAGATGAACCCATCCCTTCTGTAATGTCTTTCAATTGTTTAAGAGGGTAAGCAGAAATAATCCAGGACGGTGAGCTTTACCTCAAAGACAGGGAGGCTAATGGAGAGGATTCTTCGGGATGGAACTTACTTGCATTTGGAAAATAATAGACTAATTAGGAAGAGTTAGCGTGGGTTTGTCCCTAGCAGGTTATGTTTTATTAACTTGATTGAGATTTTTTGAGGAGGCGATGAAAGTATGAAGATAGTGAAGTTGATGTCGTCTACATAGATTTTAGTAAGGCGCATGATAAAATCCCTGGTAGGCTGAAGCAGCAGATTAGGGGCTAGTGGAGTCAAGGGATATGGGGAGAAGGCAGGCACGGGTTATTGATAGGGGACGATCAGCCATGATCACAATGAATGGCGGTGCTGGCTCGACGGGCCAAATGGCCTCCTCCTGCACCTATTTTCTATGTTTCTATTAAGATGCATCGATCCACAGTGAATTGGTCTTTAGGATTCAGAACTAGTTTACTCATATAAGACAGTGGGTTATTGTCGAAGGTGTTCTTCTGACGAGTCTGTGATCAGTGGAGTTCCGCTGGGACTTCTGTTGTTCGTGATTATATATAAATGACTTGGATGTAAATGTAGATGGATTGTTTAATAAGCTTGCAGATGACATCAAATTGGTGGAGTTGCTGACAGTGAGGAATGCTGTAAAAGTGTATAGTCAGGTGCAGGTCAGCTACAGAGCCAGGCAGAAAAATGGCAGATGGAATTTAATCTGAGCAAGTATGAGGTGTTGCACCTTTGGAGGTCAAATGTCAGGGGAATGTTCATGGCAAGACACTTAACAGTTTAATGTTGAGAGAGATCTTGGTCCAAGTCCATAGCTCACTGAATGTGGCAACAGAAGTAGATAGGGAGTTAAATAAGGCATATAGTACACTTGGTTTCATCAGTATCAGTATCATTGAGTATCAGTCAGGAAGTCACATTGCAGCCTTATAGGTTGCAGACTTTTACAATACAAGGGAGGCTTTAGAGAGGGTGAAGAAGTGGTCTGCCAGAATTCTGCCTGGCTGAGTTTGAAGGTATTAGCTAATGAGAGGTTAGACAAACTTGGATTATTTTCTTTGAAGCGTCAAAGGGAGACCTGATAGCAGTTCATAAAATCATCAGTGGCATAGATAGGATAGACAGTACTTTGATATTTCTATCCTGGATAGAAAAAGCACAATTTTGCATTAGGGGAAAGCCAAGATGTGATAGCTAAACATCGACTCTTGAAATCCATTACATTAATGAAATGGCTACTTTAAGAACACATGACATCAAACAAAGTTTGACATGAATCTATTTAAGATATGAGGTACTCTACAATGAACTTACTGTATTTCATTTTTTGACAGATGCAAGTATTAATCTTGAGGGAAGACAGGAGTGATATTTTGAAAATTAAAACATAATCCAAAAATATATCTTAAAAAAAGATGATATTGTCCTTTTTATCAAACCATGGTTCATCAGGAAGCATATTATCCATAGGAGTGGACTTTTCTACATCGGCAAGACCAAACGTAGACTGGGCAATCGTTTCACTGAATATGTTCGCTCAGTCCGCCTGGACCTACTTGATCTCCCAGTTGCCAAACATTTTAATTCCCCTTCCCATTCCCACACTGACTTTTCTGTCCTACGCCTCCTCCATTGTCAGAAGCCAAATTTCAAATTGGAGGAACAGCATCGCAGTTTACAACCCAGTAGTATGAATATTGATATCTCTAACTTCAAGTTACCCTTGCATCCCCTTCTCAAGTCATACCAAGTCATCTTGTTGAGTCTCATAGTCTACACTCATTTTCACTGAGGCCACAGATAACAATGGCCAGTTTCCCTTATCATCGTTACTTTTTGGAATATTTTTCATCAATTTGTTCTATATCTCTTTACATCACCATCTATATCTCTTGTTTCTCTTTCCCCTGACTCTCAGTCTGAAGAAGGGCCTCGACCCGAAACATCACCTATTGGGCCTTTCTTTGGAAAGTGAACCAAAATGTTACTCACGTTACCAAATGGCATCACAAAAAGTAATACATTAAAAAAATTATTGTAAGAGGTTAATCTTATTCATTGCTATTTTCCAATCTACAGAAGTATAATGGATGTCTGCTAAAGATATGAACATTCTAGCTTTTTAAAATTCACAATAATTTGTACGGTAAAACTGAGTTATGAAAAAATGCTTCCGTGTGAGGTCACACACGTGACCAGTTATATTTGATCTCTGACCCGAAACAAACATTGTCAGCATAACATAAATATTTCACTTGATAAACTTCGGAAAAAAATGGATCATATATACAGTACAAAACAATATACCTGTAATGCTTTCAGCATTAGATGTATTCCACAATTTTTCCATATTTTGCTCACACACGTGACTAAGAATGGGGCCTATTACTGTTTTCCAGAAATGCTGTCTGACCCGCTGAGTTACTCCAGCTATTTGTGCCTATCTTCGGTTTAAACCAGCATCTCCAGTTCCTTCCTACACAGCATAGTAGGTGTTTCCAACTCATTACTAACAATCAGATGCTAATTTCCAAAAGCCCACATAGGTGTCCAGTGTGGAAGATGATTTCCATTGTACAGTACCAAGGATGTGGTCAAAAGAAGGGTTTCGGCCCGAAACGTTACCTATTTCCTTCGCTCCATAGATGCTGCTGCACCCGCTGAGTTTCTCCAGCATTTTTGTGTACCTCCGTACAGTACCAAGGGTCTGGTTGAGTACCACAACAAAACGTCTCCTGATGCAGTTAGGCGCAATTACAATCCCACTGCCAAATGAATGGACGAAAGGATGTACACATCCAGATATAGCACACTGGAGTTGCAGCATTTCAACCCATTGTTTTTTATTTCGTGGGCATGCGGATTGACTTCTTCCTGCACATTCGTTAGACACTTTGCACTCAATGAATACTCTTACCCAGGAGCGGCTTTTATATCCAGATCAGAGGCTGAACCCAACGGAGGCACACATTTGACATTAATCCAACACAACCTCCCTGGCCCTGCTCGATGGCTGCAAACAGACGCAGCTCGAACAACGGGCACTTCCCGCTGGGCAGCAGGCGCGCACAGACTCCACTGTCTCTGCCCGGCCGCCACACGTTCACCGTGAACCGTCTCCCCGCCGACCGTGAGGGAGGGTGAGGACGAGGCAGACTGCGCCTGCGCCAGGGGGAAAGAGCCGACAGACGGCCCCCGCACATGCGCACTGAGGGGGCAGGCTCTCGGAAGGCAGGATTGCGCATGCGTACCGTGGGGGAGGGGACTGGATGGCGCCTCCGCACTGCGCAAGCGTGCTGTGGGGAGGCGGCTGGAGAGCGGAGCTGCGCATGGGTGCCGGGCGCCATCTTCACCGGCCCCTGTGGAACACGTTAGCAAAGGCGAGGAGTTGCCCCCGCATTTCATATATCTCTGCCCGAAGACAAACTATTGCAAGGAGCCCGGCGCGGGCAGTGCTTGGCACTGCGTCAAGCCTGGGCAGGCCAGGTAAAGAAGCGAATTGGGACGGGAAATGGTGGGCGCCGTAAAAGTTGTAGCTGTATGGCGGGGCGGGGCAAGACTGCGTGAAGAGAGAGACTGTGAGTGGAGCTGGTGTGTAACGTGCGGCGAGAGCCAGGCCGCGGCCCGCGGCCCGCTGCCCCACTAGGCCGCTGCGGTGCTTCCACCGTGGACAGCAAAGATCCTATATAGGATCCGCGATAGGATCTTTGGTGGACAGTAAGCACGATCATTGTTGGAAAATCGATGAATACGACATGAGGTCAGATGGAAACAGCTCTGCAGCTGTTAAGATTTCCATTTAAGCAACACACTATCCGCTAACACGTCAAAATTTAACCTGCACTTTCTCGAATGTTTCCAATGTAATTAAAACGTTCACATTTTGAATATTATATATTATGGAAGTTTGGATAACGTGAATAAATCCTACGGAATTGGTTACATAATTATTTTGATTGATGAAATGCTAGGGAATTTATTATTCAATGTTTTGATTGTTAATCTGTCAAAGCGTATAATTCTGGAAAACTAACATTACAAATAATGGTCTTGCAAACTTGCTGCCCATGCTATGGTCTGTTATACAGATTATTTAAATTAACAAAGTTGCTAACTCGGCATTCAGTTGTGTGTTTTAAAAGAAGTCAGAACTGAGGATGCAGGAAAGCTTCAGTGAAAGGCATCCTGGAAACACTTAGCATCTGTGGAAAGAGAAATTGTCTCAGGTTCATGGCCCAATGTCAAAACTAAAGATGTCATTAAAATGATTTGGCATAATACAAATAACATTAAGGCAAGCTTGTTTGAGTGAGTGGAGATAACATCTCTGCATGAAGGAAGTACCAATTAAAAAGCAGGCCTGCTACTTGACTCTTTTTGATCACAACATTTCATTACACTCTTTATGAATTGCTGTCATTTTTTGTGTTTTTTAGCCATTATTTATGCCCAACAAGTATTGTTTTAGCCATTATTGATGCCCAACAGGTTAGTTTATACAATGGTTTATTGAATCTCACATTTAAACATGGAAGGACCAAATTATGAATGTAAAAAAATAATTGTCGTGATCTATAGCCCCTGATTTTGTTTTTGTCATTTATCCAATGGCAGATATTAAGTTGCATTCATGCATACTGACATGTTGAATCAAGTAAAGCAGTGGTACAAAGGGATTATATAATGATTATTTGAAATTGAATATTGTTACAGTGTAATGTTTCAATTTCAAAAATTTGTATATGCTTAGATTAACACTTGAATAAAGTCAATTAATACCGATCTACAAATGAAAAATTGTTTCCTTGTTCTAAATAGCAGTAGCTGTGAGGAGGATGCTATGAGGATGCAGGGTGACTTGGACAGGTTGGGTGAATGGGCAGATGCATGGCAGATGCAGTTTAATGTGGATAGATGTGAGGTTATCCACTTTGGTAGCAAAAACAGGAAGGCAGATTATTATCTAAATGGTGTCAAGTTGGGAAAAGGGGAAGTACAACGGGATCTGGGTGTCCTTGTTCATCTATCACTGAAAGTAAGCATGCAGGGTACAGCAAGTCAAGTCAAGTTTATTTGTCACATAGTAGGCAGTGAAGAAAGCAAATGGCCTGTTGACCTTTATAACAAGAGGAGTTGAGTGTAGGAGCACAGAGGGCAGTGGAGGCCGATTCTCTGGATACTTTCAAGAGAGAGTTAGATAGAGCTCTTAAAGATAGCCGGAGTCAAGGGATATGGGGAGAAGGCAGGAACGGGGTACTGATTGTGGATGATCAGCCATGATCACATTGAATGGCGGTGCTGGCTCGAAGGGCCAAATGGCCTACTCCTGCACCTATTGTCTACTGTCTAAAAACGTATTTTCAAATTTTCAGTTTACTGCATGTTCTGTAAAATTTGAAACTTGGTGTATTTATAGATTCAGTTTACAAACAATTGAAGACAGTACATGTGCATTATTTATAAAGTTTAATTTTGCTGTTCAATGGACCTTATTAATGGAAACTTCTTTCTGCAGTCCTTGGATTACACGTGGCAGCACTCAAGACAATTTGTTCCCCCAAATAAGCTCACAAATACAGGATGGCAGATAAACTCACCAGAATTGCCATTGTCAGCCATGATAAGTGCAAACCCAAGAAATGTCGCCAGGAGTGCAAGAAGAGTTGTCCGGTTGTACGAATGGGTGAGCAATTTTGCCTTTCTAGTCCATTTTTACACTGCTTATTATTACTCCAGATCCTTGATTTAAAGATTTTAAGATTGAATTTTCAATAACCTTTTATGGAGCAACTTCCATTTGTGTATTCCATTTAATAGAAATCAACCCAGATATTAAGACATCTGGTGGTAGAAATTCCACTTCTAATAGCATTAATTTGAAACAGTTTCCACTCGTGCAGTTGCCCAAAGTTTCCACAAGCTGCATGAGTTCCTGCCCCTTCAATCTGCTTTTTATTTGTGCGAGTTATTAGGTGCAAATTTCAACAAAGAAGCCATATACCATCTGAGTGATGAGACCCAATAGATTACAGGGCTTCGTGAATCATAACGTCCACAGAAATGCTTTGACAGTTGTTAAAGCAATGTCCCAAATGCAATCTATATATTTTATATATATTACTAAAACTCTCATCTTGTTTGTTTCTATGTCTGTCTGTGTGTCTATGATGAGTGTGATCCTGAAATTACGCCAAAATGGTACACAATAGCGCTACAATTTTTGGACAACCTTACTCACCATTGTCCTGTGGTGTGCATTAGCCAAGTTTTGTTCAGATTGATGGTATATTTTACAAGTTATTCACATTTTAAACTTTACAAAAAGCACTTTGACAAAATTCACACCCATCTGCACTGCCCGTTGGCAGCATATGACATCACAATGGGAAGCCCGTTACAATGTTAACAAATGACAGGACTCCCAATTTTCATCTTTGATTTTGGGTCAGTTTTTAATTTGTTTTCATATGACCACAGATCTGTGCTAACAGTGTGTCTTCAAGAAGCCATGCTACAAATATGTGATAATTGTTTAGTACAGAAATGTAAAGTGCCTTTCTGATCAGTGTTTAGTCATACTGTTTACAGGGTGTTTTCTTCCTCACAGGAAAACTTTGTATTGAAGTTACTGCCCAAAGTAAGATAGCTTGGATTTCAGAAACTCTGTGCATTGGTTGTGGTATTTGCATTAAGGTAATCAACCTCCCATGCTTTTTTCAAGCAGCCATAGATGTTGATAGATTTTATGTATTGCAGATTTCTGTAATAAATGTCATTTCCAACTTTGACCTGACACCTGGCTTCTATGACCTAAATTCTGTTACTTTGAAAATCTTGCTATTATAAAGTTATTTTTGCTTTTTATTTTTGACACTTAAATTTGGCAGTTATCAATAGGGAATCTGTAACATTACTACAGTGCACGTTTCCATAACATGAATTGCCTACATTACAATTGATGAGTTGGGGAACATGATATGCACTACGCAGACTGAATTGGTTATAACGTGATTTTAATTGGGAACTAGAGTATCACTTGATTGACAAGCAGATTAAAAAATGGCTAAGGGAAAATATACTTTCCATATAACGTCCCCCGCCATAATCAGACACCATTGTGATTATAATGACACACCATTATAATCGTCTGTAGACACAAATGCTGGAGAAACTCAGCGGGTGAGGCAGCATTTATGGAGCGAAGGAAATAGGCAACGTTTCGGGCCGAAACCCTTCTTCAGTCTGTCTGTCAGATTAATCGCAGGTGGGCATTGGAATTGACAAGCAATCGCTTCTATTGAAACTTGTGTAATTATGCTTTACTTAACAATGTAACATTCTGACTAGTACTTTTAACTTGCAGTAATAAAAATAGACATATTAATAAGAGCTATTTTTTTGAAAATTATTTAGGGGAATAAAGGCGTTTTCTATTGCGAGTCAGAAACCCGAATGCGCTTTTCCCCGTTGATGCAATTAATTTGCAATGCGGTTGTCTATAATGCAAGATTTCTTAAGAAGGCAACAATCATATTACAGGGGAGCTACCTGTGTCTTGCTTGTATTTTTCTCTTGGACAAATTTGCTGCCTATTGAGACAACAATTTTTGTTTCTATTTCGCTTCTGGTACTTGGAAGTTAATCCTAGCAATTGTAAAGTTATTGGAACTGAAAACTATGCAGGGAAAACCGAGATATCAGTGGTCAAAGAGATGCAAGAGTTGGTTTGATTTTGCCCACTCGACTGTCCTTCCCCCGCCCCATTCATTCAACCTTTTCAGTGAGCTGCAACTGCAGAGTTGTGATGCGTGGGTGTTAATAAATGATGTATTCTTATTTGTAAGCCTTTATTTGAAAAATCAGATTGGATATTTGTGGAGAAATGCAGTATCTTTTACAACCTTCTCCGTTTACTTTGAAACTTAAGCATGCAACATTGGTAACGTTATTTACAGTAAATCAACATATATATGCGTGAAGCATTGTAGAAATAAATCACAGAAACCCTAATTTTAAGTTTAATAAAGGTTCCTTTTAGCTTATTGTTTCCACAACTCCTTTAGTGCCTCCTGTCCACAAGATTTTCCAACCACCATTTGTCAGTGCTAGGATTATGAGCATCCCAGGTTTTACCCATCCTCATATATACAAAAAAACGCATTTTATGTAGGTGAAATGCAGATTAAATGATATTTACATTTTATCAATGTTTCATTTCAGAAATGTCCTTTTGGAGCTTTATCGATTGTTAACTTGCCAAGCAATTTAGCTAAAGAGACCACACATAGATACTGTGCAAACTCCTTCAAGCTTCACAGGTAATGACCAATACTGGAAAATATTGTGAATTCTTTGAAACCTGCTGCTTTTGTGTGCATCAAATAGTAAATGGTGTATGTAAACACTTTTTTAGAGTAGCAGTGTGTATAAACAACCAATTTCATTCATCACAAGTTTCTCCACAAACTGAAATTCAAAAAGGTGTTTAGAAAGGGGAAAATGTTACATTAAAATTCCAATAATTTTCAACTTTATAAAAGAAAAACAGCTTAATGTTTGCTGAAGTATAAACTAAAATTACTTTTATCTTTGGAGATTAATATTGTACTTTGATTTGCAAGGGTTTTGTGTAAAAAGCCATCATATCTATAACGTTAATAAAGAAAGATCAGACCTCAGTTCAGTGTAAATTCATTCTCTCTGTAATTCTGTCACATCATACCATTATAAGAATAGTTGTGTTGTCTTTTATAGATCTTAATAGATAAATAATCTAAAAGTACTTCAAACAAATTCATAAATTTAAGTAAGCTGCCTGCATTGAGTTGGAAAATTATTTCTGCCTATGCATAATTCACAAATTCCAACTTATCTAAACAAAACTAAGATAAATCACCAAGACAATTTTCAAAGAAACAAGGCTTATTTTGCAAGTGTGAACTTTTAATATATTTTTCTTTGAAAATTGTTAAATAATAAAACACAATTGCAGGTAGTAATGATTTCAACATTTCATTTCAATGAATGTTTAACTAGATTTCCTGCCCTCGACCAAACACAGCCTGAATATAAATCGGAACATCATGTGTCTTGGTGTCATTTATCTTGTTTTTGTTTAGATAAGTTGGAATTTGTGAATTATGCATTGTGATTGGTCCCACTGGTTGCAGTCAGCAGTTGTAGACAGGCCACTGACATTTAATTGTTGAATTATCAGCAAATACCAGAATTCCATACATCTATATATTCTCATCTTGTTTGTTATTATGTCTGTCCGTGTGCGTGTCTGTGATGAGTGTGATCCTGACATTATGCCAAAAAGGTACACGATAGTGCTACAATTTTTGGCCCACCTTACTATTGTCCTGTGGTGTGCATTAGCCAAGTTTTGTTCAGATTGGTTAAATTTTACAATTTATTCACAATTTTAAATCTTACAATATTCACTTTTCACTTCGAAAAATCAAATTCCACTTGCCCTGCCGTTACAATGTTAACAAATGAGAGGATACCTGGTGCAATGAGAGATTTGTTACATTGTTGGAAGGAGTGGGGGAGGAGGAGACGGCGAAGATTGTTGTTTAATGTTATTTAAACATTGTGTTTAGTGGGGGAGTTAGATAGGGGGGAGGTGAGGAGTGGGGGAACAGGGAGATAGAGGGAGAGGAGGGGGTAGGGAGGGGAGAGGGAGTGACTGAGGGTAGGGGAAAGGAGAGGGAGGGAGTGGGGGGGGGGAAGAAGAGAGGGGAAAGAACAGGGAGGGTGAAGAGGAGGAGGAGGGAGTGCTGGGGATGAGGGGAAATGAGCCGAGCCTGTGCAGTTGGGGGCTATGCGTGTGTGGTGGAATATTGTGTTGGGGGAACGGGTGAGTGGTGGAATATTGCGATGGGGGAACGGGACCCAACGGGTCGCACTTGGTCTAGTTTGTTATAAAGTGAAATATGTGGATATATTTGAAGGCTAGCGCTTTCTGTTCACTCCACTGTTGGGTTCCATAGTCTTGCTGGGACTGTCAATTTCAGAAGTGAAGTGAGTTTTAATTGTTTCAACTTTAATTCACCATGAATGATTTATATTGTTGGTCCTGTATTAAATTCAATTTTATTAAGTTGTAATGTCATTTTTTAATTATTTTTTAATAGTTGCTGAATGTCAGGCTATTAAAAAATCTCTCGGCTAAGCTCAGTTTGGGGCTTTTCTGGCTGGGAAGGGGGAAGCAGTGATATTTCAACATGGTCACCTCACTGCACCCCTGGAATCCCTATTATTTTTGGGAACTTGTTGCTGCGTAAGTATATTTGCGCCCAATGAGATAGCCTTTCTGTATCCGCATCCATTAGTACATACCTGATTGATCATGGATGGTCATGATGAGTGGAGTTGGAATCTGGACCAGCAAGATGTGGCACAGAGTTTTGACAGTTGTGTAAATTTTAATAGATTGCAAATGATCTGATCATCAGGTTGCCTATTCCTCGTCCCGGTGAAGTTTTAGGCTTGGTGGGAACTAATGGTATTGGAAAATCTACAGCTCTGAAGATTCTAGCGGGAAAACAGAAGCCTAACCTGGGGAAATATGATGTGAGTTCTCTCTTAGGTGGTATGCGACATTTTGTTAATGATTCTGTTGTTACTACTACTAACAATTTATTAAATTCATTAAGGTGACTTGTTTTTGCATAATAAAGCAGCTTTGATGCTGCTTCTCTCATTCGAGTAGAATTCATTTCAACTAGTTTATCTCACACATCCATTTGGTCCAGTCAGTCAATGCTGGCTATTAACTGAGCAATCCCATCAGTTCCATTTCCCTCCCATACTTTCCTGTAAGCTCTCTCTGACATATCCATTAACTTACCTTTTGATTATTCTGTCACCTATCTACCCTAAGGGTTAATTTACAAAAGTTATTTAAATTACCTACACATCCTTGTTTTGTGGGAAGATGCCTACTCGGTCACAGGACAAATGTGTAATCTCTACACAGACGGTACCCTAGGTTGGCATAGAATTTGTGTCCCAGGAGTTTTGCTTTATCTATAGTTCAAATTATAATAAAAAAAGTAAATTGAAAGGACTAACGCTAGTTTTACAGATGTGTTAATTGCATCTGCCTTAGTCAGAATACAACTGTACGTTTTTAACTTGAAAAATTATTATTATTTCTCATTCCATATTTCAGATTACGTAAGTGCTGCGGAAATCTCATATTCAATTTATTCTAGCCAAGTTCCTTTGAATGGACATAGCAACATATTTTCATTGTTTTACTTTGTCAACATGACAGATCCAAATAATATTTTAAAAAGTTAATGATGGCAGAACTCCTAGAATTTAAAGTAGAAAAATAGATATATCAAACCAATCGAACTTAGTGCGTGGATTACAATTGAATGATTCTAGAGAAGAGGTGGGAGAGCCCTTTTATTGTATTAAATAATTTGTTGGGAAAAGTGTACGGTTTCAGAGGAATGTAGATAATCATAGAGTTATATATAGCGTGGAAACAGGCCGTTTGGCCCAACTTGCCCACACCGGCCAACATGTCCCAGCTACACTAGTCCCACCTGCCCGCATTTGGCCCATATCCCTCCATACCTATCCCATCCAGGTACCTGTCTAACTGTTTCTTAAACATTGGGATTGTCCCTCCTCAACTACCTCTGGCAGCTCGTTCCATTCACCCACCACCCTTTGTGTGAAAAAAAAAAAAAAACTCAGATTCCAATGAAATCTTTTCCCCTTTACCTTAAACCTATGTCTTCTGGTCCTATTCACCTACTCTGGGCAACTGCGTCTACCCGATCTATTCCTCTCATTATTTTATACACACAGATGCAGATTAACTGCTTCTCTGATCCTATGTAAATTTCTTCCATTCCTTTATCTTCCTAATGCACTGGAACTGGTGCCTTTCATAATGTTGTTTTTTTCTTATAGGATCCTCCCGACTGGCAGGAAATTTTGACTTATTTCCGAGGATCTGAACTACAGAACTATTTTACAAAGATCCTGGAGGATGATCTAAAAGCTATCATCAAGCCCCAGTATGTGGACCAGATCCCAAAGGCTGTAAAGGTAACTTTAAAAATATCATTTTTGATATAAAATGTTATACTTTAATTTCTACATTTTACACTTAATGTTGACCTCTTCAGGAACTATAAAAAGAAAATAATGCAAAAGATGGAAATCCAAAGTGTATACAAGCTGTTAATACTAAAAGGGATAGATAATATTTTCAGAGAGAAAAACGGGTAATGGTTTTGCTCAATCATCTTTCATTAATAATGAAAGGTCATAGTCTTAAAGTGCTGTTTTTCTCTCCATTGATGCTGTTTGATTGCTAAATAATCTCAGTAATTTTGTGTTTTCTTAACCAATCACTACTGTTCACATTTATCTGCATTGCTCGGCCTGTGTACGACTTATGTATCAGGTTTATGTTTATTTAACATTTAAAGAAAAGGAATTTGTTTGAAATTGTTTTAAAAATTGTGAATCTTTCCTTTAATTTTTACGACATTGCAACACACACATGCACACGCACACGCATTTTCTGCTAGATCTTGCTTTCAGTCAGTTGAACATTCAATAGCAATTGGAGTATAACTTGGAGATCTGGAAATTGTAATGTATTCAAGAAAAATTAGAAGCACTTGGGTCAAGCTGTATTGGTGAAGTAAAAACTGCAGCTGATATTTCACATCGTAAACCCTTCCTTGGATCAGGAAAAGTGAGAAATGAAGCAGTAGAAACAAAGAACTTCAGGTGCTGAGTTATACCAAAGATAGACACAAAGTGCTAGAGTAACTCAAAGGGTCAGGCAGCATCTCTGGAGAAAACTGATAGGTGATGGTTTGGGTTGGGCCCCACTGAAAACAAGCAGGCAACTTTGCAGAGGTGGAAACACCAGTGTGAATGCCTCTGATAGAATGCAGACCAAAGTTGTTAAGATTACAATTACCTTAGAAGTTAGCAGTTGGGTGGGATATATATATAAGCCAAGATACAAGCTGAAGTACAGTGGCTTGCAAAAGTTTTCATACCCCTTGATCTTTTCCACATTTTGTCACGTTACAACCACAAACGTAAATGTATTTTATTGGGATTTTATGTGATAGACCAACACAAAGTGGTCCATAATTGTGAAGTGGAAGGAAAATGATACATGGTTTTCAAATTTTTTTACAAATAAAAAACTGAAAAGTGTCGCGTGCAAAAGTATTCAGCCCCCCCCCCCCTGAGTCAATACTTTGTAGAACCACCTTTCGCTGCAATTACAGCTGCAAGTCTTTTGGGGTATGTCTCTACCAGCTTTGCACATCTAGAGACTGAAATTTTTGCCCATTCTTCTTTGCAAAATAGCTCAAGCTCAGTCAGATTGGATGGAGAGCGTCTGTGAACAGCAATTTTCAAGTCTTGCCAGAGATTCTCAATTGGATTTAGGTCTGGACTTTGACTGGGCCATTCTAACACATGAATATGCTTTGATCTAAACCATTCCATTGTAGCTCTGGCTGTATGTTTAGGGTCGTTATACTGCTGGAAGGTGAACCTCCGCCGCAGTCTCAAGTCTTTTGCAGAATCTAACAGGTTTTCTTCCAAGATTGCCCTGTATTTGGCTCCATCCATCTTCCCATCAACTCTGACCAGCTTCCCTGTCCCTGCTGAAGAAAAGCATCCCCACAGCATGATGCTGCCACCACCATGTTTCACAGTGGGGATGGTGTGTTCAGGGTGATGTGCAGTGTTAGGTGTCCGCCACACATAGCGTTTTGCATTCAGGCCAAAAACTTCAATTTTGGTCTCATCTGACCAGAGCACCTTCCTCCACATGTTTGCTGTGTCCCCCACATGGCTTGTGGCAAATTGCAAACGGGACTTCTTATGGCTTTTTTTCAACAATGGCTTTCTTCTTGCCACTCTTCCATAAAGGCCCGATTTGTGGAGTGCACGACTAATAGTTGTCCTGTGGACAGATTCTCCCACCTGAGCTGTGGATCTCTGCAGCTCCTCCAGAGTTGGCTGCTTCTCTGATCAATGCTCTCCTTGCCCGGCCTGTCAGTTTAGGTGGACGGCCATGTCTTGGTAGGTTTGCAGTTGTGCCGTACTCTTTCCATTTTCGGATTATGGATTGAACAGTGCTCCGTGAGATGTTCAAAGCTAGGGATATTTTTTTATAACCTAACCCTGCTTTAAACTTCTCCACAACTTTATCCCTGACCTGTCTGGTGTGTTCCTTGGGCTTCATGATGCTGTTTGTTCACTAATGTTCTCTAACAAACCTCTGAGGCCTTCACAGAACAGCTGTATTTATACTGAGATTAGATTACACACAAGTGGACTCTATTTACTAATTAGGTGACTTCTGAAGGCAATTGGTTGCACTGGATTTTATTTAGGGGTATCAGAGTAAAGGGGGCTGAATACTTTTGCACGCCACACTTTTCAGTTTTTTATTTGTAAAAAAAATTGAAAACCATGTATCATTTTCCTTCCACTTCACAATTATGCGCCACTTTGTGTTGGTCTATCACATAAAATCCCAATAAAATACATTTACGTTTGTGGTTGTAACGTGACAAAATGTGGAAAAGTTCAAGGGGTATGAATACTTTTGCAAGCCACTGTATTAATTTTTGGATTCCATTTTCCTTCTGGTGAAAGTAAATAGCATTTCAACATCCTCTAATCTTTCAACCTATTGTTTAAATCCAAACTGAGTTACTGATACTTCTGTGAAGATAAATGTATCCTTCACATTAACTATACGAATCCCCCAGAATTCTATGCGACCTTATTAAGTTTCCCTTTGGTCTCCTATGTTACGTAAAAAGAAACATTCCCGGCCTCCGGAATTTTCACATCTTGAACATCTCTATCCTGATGACGGAGATTTATGAATTTTTCTGTACTCTTTAGTGTTTTCCAAATGACCTTTTTCTTACATAATATGCTAATGAATTGATTGTTCTTATTTCAGACTGGCAGCTAAAAGTCTCTTTTGGGAGTAATTATTGAGAGCTTAGAAGTGCTGCATTGAATCCCAATAATGATTTAAATGAATTATTGCAACAAATAATTAATCATTGGTGGTGTGATATTATTTGGAGATTCTGGTCATTAGTTTTCGATGCACACAAATATATATCGCACTTGCTTGTAAAAAGATTCTGGCCTTTTTTAGCATTGTTGAGCACAAGAAACATCTGTTAGACTTTGCATAGTTTAGTTTGGAGATGCAGCATGGAAGCACGCCCTTCGACCCATCAAGTCCATGCCGATTTCTATCTAATTTCCATCCTGCACTCAAATTCACTTGGACCATCTCTGACATCTCCCTACCGTTTCTAAATCTCACTATCTCCATCACAGGAAACAGACTATTGACCGACATCTAGACTACACTTCTTCACACCCTGCCTCTTGTAAAGACTCTATCCCCAACTCCCAATTCCTCCGTCTACGCCACATCTGTGCCGAGGATGAGGTTTTCCACACCAGGTCTTTGTAGATGTCCTCATTCTTTAGGGAACGGGGGTTCCCCTCTTCCATTATAGATGAGGCTCTCACTAGGGTCTCCTCGATATCCCACAGCCCCGCTCTTACTCCCCCTCCTCCCTCTCGTAACAAGGACAGAGTCCCCCTTGTCCTCACCTTCCACCCCATCAGCCGTTGCATACAACATATAATCCTCCAACATTTTCGCCACCTCCAAAGGGATCCCACTACTGGCCATATCTTCCCATCTCCACCCCTTTCTGCTTTCCGCGGAGACCGTTCCCTCCATAACTCCCTGGTCAACTCGTCCCTTCCTATCCAAACCACCCCCTCCCCAGGTACTTTCCCCTGCAACCACAGGAGATGCAACACCTGTCATTTTACCTCCCCCCTCGACTCCATCCAAGGACCCAAACAGTCTTTCCAGGTGAGACAGAGGTTCACTTGTACCTCCTCCAACCTCATCTATTGCCTCCGCTGTTCCAGGTGTCAACTGCTCTACATCGGCGAGACCAAGCGCAGGCTCGGCGATCGTTTCGCTGAACACCTCCGCTCAGTCTGTCTCAACCAAGCTGATCTCCCGTGTCCCAGCACTTCAACTCCCCCTCCCATTCTTAATCTGACCTTTCTGTCCTGGGCCTCCATTGTCCGAGTGAGGCCCAGTGCAAATTGGAGGAACAGCACCTCATATTTGGCTTGGGTAGTTTACACCCCAGCAGTATGAACATTGACTTCACTAACTTCAGGTAGCCCTTGCTCTCTCTCACACTCCTTCACCTAGCAAATCAAGTAACTATTGCTACAGTTAAAGCTGTAAACCAACTAGTTGGGTCAGAGATGTGGGGCAATACTGGTAATGGGTAATTTTAAAAAGTTAGAAAAAACAATGCAATTGTGTTGTGTAGGAAAATCAGCAGCAATAGTCTACCATGACATTGGAATGGAGCTCCAATGAGAGTTGGAGCAAGAAACTGAGGAACAAAGGCACAAATGATAGCAGAAAGGAAAATAAACAGGTACTAGCCACAGCCAGTCTAAAGATGAGTCTCGATCCGAAACATCACATATTCCTTTTCTCCAGCAATGCTGCCTGACCTGCGAAATTACTCCAGCATTTTGTCTCTATCTTGAGTGTAAATCAGCATCTGCAGTTCCTTTCTACAGCCATTGGAGAGATATGATTTCATTGTGACTAATTCAAAGATATTTAATTGTTGGGAGAACTTCTAGGTGTGGCAGTCTAGGAGAGGTGAGGTAATCCTTACCATAAATCATTTTACCACCTTACCATTTATGCCACCGATAAAGCAATAGAAAGGAAAGATCATATCTCAAAATCGAGAGCAATTTGTTTGGTGGAACTATGTAACAGCAAAAGAGAATATTTGTAGTTGAAAATCTTGATAATTTTGAATAAATGCTGCAGGGACTTGCATCTACAGACGTTTGTTTTTAAAGCTGAGAGTACTGATAAAATACAGGTTTGGGTAAGATTTATTAGAAACATAGAAAATAGGTGCAGGAGTAGGCTTCAAGCATCCAGAATCAGTACCCTGTTCCTGCTTTCTCCACATATCCCTTGATTTTGTTAGCCCTAACAGCTATATCTAACTCTTGAATACATCCAGTGAATTGACCTCCACTGCCTTCTGTGGCAGAGAATTCCACATATTCACAACTCTGGCTGAAAACGTCTCAGTCCTAAATGGCCTACCCCTTACTCTTAAACAGTGACCCCTGGTTCTGGATGGCCAACATGGGGAACATTTTTCATGCATCTAGCCTGTCCAATCCCTTAAGCACTGTGTATGTTTCTATGATCCCCTTTCATCCTAAATTCCAGTAAATATAAGCCCAGTCGATCCATTCTGTCATCACTGAGACATGGCTGCAAGAGGGCCAGGGCTGGGCTGGGAACTGAATATTCAAGGGTATACCTCCTATCGAAAAGACAGACAGGTGGGCAGAGGGGGTGGGGTTGCCCTGTTGGTGAGGAATTAAATTCAGTCCCTTGCAAGGGGTGACATTGAAACAGGAGATGTGGAGTCAGTATGGATAGAACGAAGGAATTGTAAGGGTAAAGATACCCTAATGGGACTAATCTACCGGCCCCCAAACAGTAGCCTGGACATAGGGCGCAAGTTGAATCAGGAGTTAAAATTGGCATGTAGTAAAAGTAATGCTGTGGTTATGGGAGATTCCAACATGCAGGTAGACTGAGAAAATCAGGTTGGTACTGGACCCCAAGAAAGGGACTTTGTAGAGTGCCTTCGTGATGGATTCTTTGAACAGCTTGTATTGGAGCCTACCAGGGAGAAGGCAATTCTGGATTTAGTGTTATGTAATGAACCGGATTTGATAAAGGACCTCGAGGTTAATGAGCCATTAGGAGGCAATGACCATAACATGGTCAAGTTTAATCTACAATTGGAGAGGGAGAAGAGTAGATCGGAGGTGTCAGTGTTGCACTTGAATTAAGGGGACTATGGGGCCATGAGGGAGGAGCTGGCCAAAGTTGACTGGAAAGATACACTAGCAGGGATGACAGTGGAACAAAAATGGCAGGTGTTTCTTGGAATAATACAGAAGGTGCAGGATCAGTTCATTCCTAGGAGGAAGAAAGATTCCAAGGGGAGAAAGGGACAACCATGGCTGACAAGGGACGTCAGGGACAGTATAAAAATTAAAGCAAAGAAGTACAACGTAGCAAGGATGAGCGGGTAGCAAGAGGATTGGGTAATGTTTAAAGAACAACAGAAGATAACCAAAAAGACAATACGGGGAGAAAAGATGAGGTACGAAGGTAAGCTAGCCAAGAATATAAAGCAGGATAGTAAAAGCTTCTTTAGGTATGTGAAGAGGAAAAAATTAATTAAGATCAAAGTTGGATCCTTGAAGACTGAAAATGGTGAATTTATTATGGGGAACAAGGAAATGGCAGATGAGTTGAACAGGAACTTTGGATCTGTCTTCACTAAGGAGGACACGAACAATCTTCCTGATATAGTAGTGGCCAGAGGATCTGGGGTGACAGAGGAACTGAAGGAAATCCACATTAGGCAGGAAATGGTGTTGGATAGACTGATGGGACTGAAGGCTGATTAGTCCCCAGGGCCTGATGGTCTGCATACCAGGGTACTTAAGGAAGTGGCTCTTGAAATCGTGGATGCATTGGTAATAATTTTCCAATGTTCTATAGACTCAGGATCAGTTCATGTGGATTGGAGGGTAGCTAATGTTATCCCACTTTTTAAGAAAGGCGGGAGAGAGAAAACGGGGAATTATAGACCAGTTAGCCTGGGGGTGGGGAAGATGCTGGAGTCAATTATAAAAGATGAGATTGCCGCACATTTGGATAGCAGTAACAGGATCGGTCCGAGTCAGCATGGATTTACGAAGGGGAAATCATGCTTGACTAATCTTCTGGAATTTTTTGAAGATGTAACTAGGAAAATGGACAAGGGAGAGCCAATGGATGTAGTGTACCTGGACTTTCAGAAAGCATTTGGTAAGGTCCCACATAGGAGATTAGTGGGCAAAATTAGGGCACATGGTATTGGGGGTAGAGTGCTGACATGGATAGAGAAGTGGTTGGCAGACAGGAAACAAAGAGTAGGGATTAACGGGTCTCTTTCAGAATGGCAGGCAGTGACTAGTGGGGTACCGCAAGGCTCGGTGATGGACCACAGCTATTTACAATATACATCAATGATTTGAATGAAGGGATTCAAAGTAACCTTAGCAAATTTGCAGATGACACAAAGCTGGGTGGCAGTGTGAACTGTGAGGAGGATGCTATGAGAATGCAGGGTGACTTGGACAGGTTGGGGGAGTGGGGCAGATGCATGGCAGATGAAGTTTAATGCGGATAAATGTGAGGTTGTCCACTTTGGTGCAAAAACAGGAAGGCAGATTACTATCTAAATGGCGTCAAGTTGGGAAAAGTGGAAGTACAACGGGATCTGGGGGGTCCTTGTACATCAGTCTTTGAAAGTAAGCATGCAAGTACAGCAGGCAGTGAAGAAAGCAAATGGCATGTTGGCCTTTATAACAAGAGGAATCGAATATGGGAGCAAAGAGGTCCTTCTGCAGTTGTACAGAGCCCTAGTGAGACCACACCTGGAGTATTGTGTGTGCCGTTTTGGTCCCCTAATTTGAGGAAGGACATTCTTGCTATTGAGGGAGTGCAGCGTAGGTTTACAAGGTTAATTCCCGGGATGGCGGGACTGTCATATGCTGAGAGAATGGAGCAGCTGGGCTTGTACACTCTGGAGTTTAGAAGGATGAGAGGGAATCTCATTGAAACATATAGGATTGTTAAGGGCTTGGACACGCTAGAGGCAGGAAACATGTTCCCGATGTTGGGGGAGTCCAGAACCAGGGGCCACAGTTTAAGAATAAGGAGTACGCCATTTAGAACGGAGATGCGGAAACACTTTTTCTCACGGAGAGTGGTGAGTCTATGGAATTCTCTGCCTCAGAGGGTGGTGGAGGCAGGTTCTCTGGATGCTTTCAAGAGAGACGAGGAAACACTTTTTCTCACAAAGAGTGGTGATTCTCTGCCTCAGGGCGGTGAGGCAGTTTCTCTGGATGCTTAAAAATAGCGGAGTCAGGGGATATGGGGAGACGGCAGGAACGGGGTACTGATTGGGGATGATCAGCCATGATCACATTGAATGGCGGTACTGGCTCGAAGGGCCAAATGGCCTACTCCTGCACCTATTATCTATCATATGTCAGTCTCGTCATAATTAACCTGGTGAACCTACGCTGTGCTCCCTCAATAGCAAGAATGTCCTTCCTCAAATTAGGAGACAAATACTGCACACTATACTCCAGGTGCGGTCTCACCAGGGCCCTGTACAACTGCAGTAGGACCTCCTTGCTCCTATACTCAAGTCCACTCTTTGAAGCCCAACATGCCATTAGCTTTCTTCACTGCTGCTGTACCTGCATGCTTACTTTCAGTGACTGATGTACAAGCACAACTAGGTCTCGTTGCATCTCCCCTTTTCCTAATCTGACATAATTCGGATAATAATCTGCCTTATTGTCCAATTACTTTGAAATTCTGAATGTGCATTTGAACAATTCTGATACTACTATTGGGCTTTCAAATAACAATCTGATATTCACTAAGATTCATACCAAATAGCACCTTGGGCAGAAGCTGTTTTTTTCTGCTGAGTTAGGTCATTTCTGAAGAAAAATTGTGAAAGGAAGAAAATCATTTTCACAGTCATGAGTAGCAATTTACATTGGAAAAGTCAAAAATTGCATTCATGTTATGTTTTAGGATGAGGATGTTGTACTTAATGTTTAAAATAGACCTCCAAGCCATGGCATTTTACCCCCTTATTCTTTAATTCCAAGTGGCATTGGTTGGTGCCAGGAGTGGGTATTTCAGGACTCGCGTTTATAATGATATTTATTTAACATATAATTGCTCGTTTTCTTAATTGACACCTAATGTGTGGACAGGGTGATGGTACAATTCATCCAGTATCAGTTGCCATTTCAAGTAAAGAGGTGAAGGTATAGTTTCTCATCATGTCCACTAGGTTCTGTGATAATCAAGAAGATTACATGATTTTAGTCAAGATATTAAAAAAGTAATGATGGGAATATATAAGCATCTGTCAAAAAAAAATCCTTGCAGATGTTGTATTCTTTAATTTGTTTTTCCAGGGCACTGTGGGTTCTATTTTGGACAGAAAAGATGAGACCAAAACGCAGGAGATAATTTGTGAACACCTGGGTAAGAACGCTAAACATTCTGAAATATGTTAATTTTTTAACTTGGTGTTTAATCCATACTTTTGGATACAGATATTAATGACGGTAAATTAGAGGCTTTTTTTTTTTAAAGGTGGACATTGGTCTAGATTAAAGGGTGGGTCATTTAGGAGTGGGATGAACAGAAATATCTATCAGAAAGTTGTAATTTTCTAACCCAGAGGGATGCTGAATAACTGAATGCATTCAGGCTGATATCAATGAATATTGAGTATAGAGATCAGGAGGTAAAGTTGACTGGAGATTTTGATCAGCCTTGGTTTTGTTAAATATATGAGTAGACTCAATCAAAGGTTAAAATGACCAATTCTAATTTCTGAATTCTCTTATCGTACAAACTTTAAGAAGCATGGGTAATAATTGCACTCATTCTCGACTCTGCTGTCATAAAGGACGGAACTGATTGCAAGTTACTTAATTTAGGTTTGAGTTTATTATTGTAACGTTTACCGAGGTACAGTGCAAAACCCTGATCTGATCCACTGATTGGATTGCTTAGCACTATGCATTCTGGCCTTAATGCTTCTGTTGTATATTAGCTTCGCCACCAGATTGACTCCTCACGTTTTAAATGTGCACAGTGGAAGGTGCTGCACCTGAAATCTTTGTTGAGCTAATATTGCCCAGCCAGGCTTAATTTTAATGTTTAGTATGAAAGGTATATCAGTTTGTTGGGTTTTTGACTGTGGCAAAAATGCATTTCTCACGATCTTGGTTTCACGATAACGTAACTGTCCTGGATCTTGATTCATTGGAGACACTTGGACTATTTTTTATGGGACTTTACTTGCTTTATCTTAACTAAAAGTTATTCATGTTATTCCCTTTATCATGTATCTATCTGTACACTGTGGATGGCTCGATTGTAATCATGTATTGTCTTTCCACTGAACTAAAACTCTTGGTAAGGATATTATAAGAGTAACTTTCCCCCTTGACAGTTCTCGGCATCCACAAGTCAACAGCAAACTTTTTCGGTACTTGGCCAGTTGGTTAATGATAATGCTACTAAGCTACTCTCAATGTTGGAAATCCGGTTTCTAATCGGTATACATTCTGTGTTCTGACCAACAGTGCCTCTTCCAAATGCTGTTGATCACTGAGGAATAGTAATTAATCAATTGAGGGAGGGCAGTTGGTTGTTATCAAGTGTTTTGCTTGGTCTTGGTTTTCCTGTGCAAGTTGGCTATGACCTTCCTACATCACAATAATACAGATTTTACAAAGTACTTAATTTGGTACTTTGGGTGAAAGTGAATGATTTCCAAAAAGACAGTAAAGAAAGTACCTCAAGGATATGAAAAAGACTAATGTGGATTCCTTCTTTCTTCAAGTAAAGCACGGTGAAAATACGCACATACAGGTCGCTCTATAATGTTTGGCACAAAGACCCATCATTTATTTGTTTGCCTCTGTACTCCACAATTTGAGATTTGTAATATAAATAAATCACATGTGGTTAAAGTGCACATTGTCAGATTTTAATAAAGGCCATTTTTACACATTTTGGTTTCACCGTGTAGAAATTGCAGCAGTGTTTATACATAGTCCCCCCCATTTTAGGGCACCATAATGTTTGAGACACAGCCGTGTTTAGTGTTTTGGACATCACCAGTTGCTGGGTGTCTTTTCTGGTGATGCTCTGCCAGGCCTGCATTGCAGCCATCTTTAGCTTTTGCTTGTTTTGGGGGGCTAGTCCCCTTCAGTTTTCTCTTCAGCATATAAAAGGCTTGCTCAATTGGGTTCAGATCAGGTGATTGACTTGGCCACACAAGAATTGACCTTAGAATTTTAGCTTTGAAAAAACTCGTTTGTTGCTTTAGCAGTATGTTTGGGATCATTGTCTTGCTGTAGAATGAACTGCTGGCTAATGAGTTTTGAGACGTTTTGAACTTGAGCAGATAGGATGTGTCTATACACTTCAGAATTCATTATGCTACTACCATCAGCAGTTGTATCATCAATGAAGATAAGTGAGCCAGTACCTTCAGCAGCCAAACATGTCCAGGCCATAACACCCCCACCACTGTGTTTCACAGATGAGGTGGTATGCTTTGGATCTTGGGCAGTTCCTTCTCTCCTCCATACTTTGCTCTTGCCATCACTCTGATATGTTAATCTTCATTTCCTCTGTCCACAAAACCTTTTTCCAGAACTGTACTCTTTTAAGTACTTCTTGGCAAACTGTAACCTGGCCATCCTATTTTTGCGGCCAACCAGTGGTTTGCATCTTGGAGTGTAGCCTCTGTATTTCTGTTCATGAAGTCTTCTGCGGACAGTGGTCATTGACAAATCCACACCTGACTCCTGAAGAGTGTTTCTGATCTGTCGGACAGGTATTTGGGGATTTGTCTTTATTATAGAGAGAATTTGTGGAAGTCTTCCATGGCCTGCCAGTCCCTTTGCGATTAGTAAACTCACCAGCACTCTCTTTATTCTTAATGATGTTCCAAACAATTGATTTTGGTAAGCCTAATGGGCCAGTCCCACTTAGGTGATTTTTCAGGCGACTGTCAAGTTGCTGGCAGTCGCCTGAAAAACCGGCAACTGGAACGGCAACTATCGGAGTGGAACACACACACACATTGCTTCCTTCACTAGCCCGTTATGCAGGCGGGGGACAGGGAAGCAGGAGAGTGCTGTCTGAGTGAAATTCACACAGTGCAAAGCCAAAGTGATACAGACACACAGAGCAATGAACAGGAAAGTTGGCGCTAATTAAGACGGCTAGCACCGTGTACGGTAAGTCCTTTAAAAGAGAGGGGGAGAAGAAGTGGAGACAACTTTTAAGAAGCCAGAGATACACGGCTGTGAAGTTCGGCGGACATTTAACATTACCGGTCGGTTATCATTGGTTCTGAAAACTACTGCTTACGTTTTTTTCCCCCCAATGAGCAAATGAAATTCACCGGTCAGCACCGGCTGCAACCTATGAGAACCTTCGACCTCCTGGCAACCCACTAGGACCTCCTCGCGACCCACCTACGGCACGAGAATTCTCGCTACTCTCCATGGCGGCTTCATTCTGGTCGCCGCTAATTTTTCAACATGTTGACAAATTCGCGGCGACCATAATGAGGCCGCGACTACTTCCCAGAATGTGGGTACTCCTCACGACCATGAAGGAGACTCCCCGCGAACATGTGGCGACTGCATAGTCTCCTAAAAAGTCGCCTAAGTGGAACAGGCCCATAAGGTTTGGCTGATGTTTCTAACAGTTTTATTTTGTTTCCCAGTCTCATAATGACTTATTTGACTTTCATTGGCACAACTTTGGTCCTCATGTTGACAAATAGACAATAGGTGCAGGAGTAGGCCATTCGGCCCTTCCAGCCAGCACTGCCATTCAATGTGATCATGGCTGATCATCCACAATCAGTACCCTGTTCCTGCCTTCTCTCCATATCCCTTAACTCCGCTATCCCTAAGAGCTCTACCTAACTCTCTTGAAAGCATCCAGAGAACCAGCCTCCACTGCCCTCTGAGGCAGGGAATTCCACACACTCACAACTCTCTGTGTGAAAAAGTTTTTATCTCATCTCCGTTCTAAATGGCTTACCACTTATTCTTATACCATGGCCCCTGGTTCTGGACTCCCCCAACATTGGGAACATGTTTCCTGCCTCTAGCGTGTCCAAACCCTTAATCCTATGTTTCAATAAGATATCCTCTCATCCTAAATTCCAGACCCATTTCAGTCTTCAAGGGTCCAACTTTGGCCTTAACTAGTTTTTTCCTCTTCACCTACCTAAAGAACCTTTTACTATACTCCTTTATATTCTTGGCGAGCTTACCTTTGTACCTCTTTTTTTTCACCTCGTATTGCCTTTTTAATTATCTTCTGTTGCTCTTTAAAATTTACCCAATCCTCTGGCTTCCTGATCATCTTTGTTATGTTTTGTCTTCTCTTTTATTTTTATACTCTCCCTGACTTCCCATGGTCGCCCCTTACTCCCCTTGGAATCTTTCTTCCTCTTTGGAATGAACCAATCCTGCACCTTCTGTATTATTCCCAGAAAAACCTGCCATTGTTGTTCAACTGTCATCCCTGCTAGGGTATCTTTCCAGTTAACTTTGGCCAACTCCTCCCTCATGGCTCCATTGTTCCCTTTGCTCAACTGTAATACCGACACCTCTGATTTACCCTTCTCCCTCTCAAATTGTAGATTAAAACTTATCATATTATGGTCATTACCTCCTAATGACTCCTTTACCTCGAGTTCCCTTTATCAAATCTGGTTCATTACACAAAGACTAAATCTAGAATTGCCTTCTCCCTGGTAGGCTCCAGTACAAGCTCTCAGAATCCATCATGGAGGCACTCCATAAACTCCTTTTCTTGGGGTCCAGTAGCAACCTGGTTTTCCCAGTTTACCTGCAAGTTGAAATCTCCCATAACCGTGGCATTACCTTTGCGACATGCCAATTTTAACTCTTGATCCAACTTGCACCCTAAATCCAGGCTACTGTTTGAGAGCCTGTAGATGACTCCCATTAGGGTCTTCTTACCCTTATAATTCCTCAGTTCTATCCGTACTGACTCTATAGACATCTCCTGATTCTATCTCACCCCTCGCAAGGAACTGAATTTCATTCCTCACCAACAGAGCTACCCCACCCCCTCTGCCCACCTGTCTGTCTTTTCGATAGGACGTATACCCTTGAATATTCAGTTCCCAGTCCTGTGGGATTTTATTTGTCTCTGTAATAAAATAGCAATAAAAGTTTCCAAAGATGATGGAAAGATTGGAGGAAAGAGTAGGTGCTGAGAGCTCTCTCATACCTGCATTAAGGAGGCATTTAAACACACCTGAACAATTACAAACACTTGTGAAGCCATGTATCCCAAACATTATGGTGCACTGAAATGCAGGGACTGTATAAACACAGCTGTAATTTCTACATGGTGAAACCAAAATGTATAAAAAATACCCTTTAATAAAATCTTACAATGTGTACTTTAACCACACTTGATTTTTTTTTCTATTACAAATCTCAAATTGTGGAGTACAGAGGCAAATAAATAAATGATGGGTCTTTGTCCCAAACATTATGGAGGGCACTGTAGCTTCTTTGCAACAGTAATTTTTAAAATGAAACTTATTTCAAACTCTTTGACACAGATCTGACTCACTTAAAAGGGAGGAATGTTGAAGATCTCTCTGGAGGAGAGCTACAAAGATTTGCATGTGCAGTCGTATGCATTCAGAAAGCAGACATGTAAGTTTCTAGAAGGAAATATTTCATTGTTGTTAATTCTTATATATTTTCAGTGTAATATCTTCCACTAGTTTAGTATACCTTCACGGGGAGCTCCAACGGAGATTGAATTTGCCATGACTACAATTAAATGCTATGTTTTGCTCAATTTTCCACAAATCTTTATTGGATACTCACTCCACCAGAGGAGCAGCAGAGCGTGGGTGATTGGTGGTTGCGAATATTACTGGAAACAATGAAAATGTACGGAGCTGTTTCTAATTCAGTTATAGTCCCCAATTTTCTTGAAAATCTTTTTGAGTGCTTTTTAACACTAGTTATATAAAATACCAGTTCACCTTTTAGAGCCATCTGTAAGTCTCAAAACACTGCAATGTGCAACATTTCACCGTGAGGACTAATTCTGTTTTGAGACCATAGTAAAATTACTTGTTGGTATTTATTACAATTAATGCATGTGATCTTAGAATTGAAAATTCAAATAGTATGATCTTTAGCTTGGGTTCTACCAATGGCACATGGCTATTTTGTGGTATGAGCCACCTATGCCATCCTAACTGAGGGCTGCTTGCAAGGACACATCTCAACAGTTTATGAACAGGTACTAATATATTTAGATATAAAAGAGAGAATACTGGAAACATTTAGCAAGTTTTAGTTTTTGAGATGCAGCACGGAAACAGGACCTTCGGCCCACCGGGTCCGCACCGTCCAGCGATCCCCACACATTAACACTATCCTACACCCACTAGGGACAATTTTTTTACATTTACCAAGCCAATTAACCTACAAACCTGTACGTCTTTGGAATGTGGGAGGAAACCGAAGATCTCGGAGACAAACCCACGCAGGTCATGGGGAGAACGTACAAATTCCGTTCAGACAGCACCGGTAATCGGGATCGAACCCGGGTCTCAGGCGCTGCATTCGCTGTAAGGCAGCAACTCTACCGCTGCGCCACCGTGACTGCCCAGGTGTCTTCTCTGCTGAATGCTGTTGTTCTCCGTGCTGCACTTGCTGAACCCCCACTGCTATGTTCACCAGTCCCTGTCCACCTGTACCACACAGCTGAGTTGGGAGCTGGATATGTGTCTGGATTTGGGCAAGTTCAAAGTGCAACTGGGAAGACAGCAACTGCTGGCTGGACGCACTCATCCCAAGAGTTGATAGTGAGTGCCCCTAGGGGATGTACAGTGCTCTCCATTATGTTTAGGACAAAGACCCATCATTTATTTATTTGCCTCTGTACCCCACAATTTGAGATTTGTAATAGAAAAAAAATCACATATGATTAAAGTACACTTTGTCAGATTTTAATAAAGACCATTTTTATACATTTTGGTTTCACCATGTAGATATTACAGCAGTGTTTATACATGGTCCCCCCCATTTCAGAGCACCATAATGTTTGGGGCAATGTCATGTAAATGAAAGTAGTCATGTTTAGTATTTTGTTGCATATCCTTTGCATGCAATGACTGCTCGAAGTCTGCGATTCATGGACATCACCAGTTGCTGGGTGTCTTCTCTGGTGATGCTGTGCCAGGCCTGTATTGCAGCCATCTTTAGCTCATGCTTGTTTTGGGGGCTAGTCTCCTTCAGTTTTCTCTTCAGCATATAAAAGGCATGCTCAATTGGGTTCAGATCAGGTGATTGACTTGGCCACTCAAGAATTGACAATTTGTTAGCTTTGAAAAACTCGTTTGTTACTTTAGCAGTATGCTTGGGATCATTGTCTTGCTGTAGAACGCCAGCCAATGAGTTTAGAGGCATTTGTTTCAACTTGAGCAGATAGGATGTGTCTATACATTTCAGAATTCATTATGCGACCAATTGGTGCATGTAACAATAAATGTAACTTGAACTAAACACAACTGAATATTTTCTCCATAAATTGTTCTTATTAATGTTTGCTTGTTTTCCTTCTTTCAGTTTCATGTTTGATGAGCCCTCCAGTTACCTTGATGTTAAACAGCGTCTGAAGGCTGCCATCACTATTCGCTCCCTTATAAATCCAGATAGGTAAGCTTAAAAGTGATAACTCTTTGTGTAATCGTACTACTGAGTAAATATAATGGCCACTTGTAATTCACTTGTAATAGACATTTTTGTACCAATATTATTTGTGAATGCCATTGTTGTCTTCTAATAGCTTTGCAAATAAATAATTAACTTATTTAAATATTAGCATTTTCACAGTTGTCCAGTTATATAGTCTGGTTACTCTATGAATTAACTATGAGAAAAAATGCAGCAAATATGCTCAAAGAATTACAATGTTATGAGAGGGGGGGGGGGTCTTGCATTAATATAAAGTTTAAATCATATTCAAAACATCCCTATTTCTAGTGTAGTCACTATCATGACATTGCAAATGTTGAAAGCCATAAGTAATGCACTATGAACGAAAGATTTCAATGCATCAAACCAAATGTGTCGTTTGTAACACATTTTTTTCACATCATGGAAGAGAATACAAATTTGCATGCCCATTCCTATCTGCAAGATTGAAGAAGTGGAAGAATTCTGATTACTTTTGCAATTTCCATTCAACTTACTTTCCAAGTAATGCTTAGTATAGAAAGCACCAATGGGCAACGTCTTTATGTATTTCTGCTACTGACGTCTAATCCAACCATTAGTCCAAGCTATGACAGTTATTGTAGACCAAAATATTCTTGAAATGAATCTATAATCTGTTAGCAGTGAGCCAGCCGTGCATGTTGTTGATATTTGGAAAAGCTTTGAACTTTCCTCTTACTATTGGGTGTGCAGCCATCTCCTTTCTTTATGAGGCCTGCACATCAACAGGACTTGCAACATGATATTGGGTTCAGATAATGCAATATCACCAATTCCTTCCACAGACACCCGTCCAAAATGTTGTGCATGCTCTTGTCCTTCAAAAATATTTTGAGGTTATCAAAACTATATTCAAATAACTAAAAAAAGGTCTGTATTAGCTAAAACTAATTTTGTCCTATGAAGCTGTGTTCCCTTAGAGTCATAGAGAAATGAGTCATAGAGAATTACATCATGGCAGTAAGGTAACAACTGACCACAACTTCATAACTTATATTTTTGAGGGGATTGCTGATAATTATGGAGGGAATGTCAACAATCATGTGGCACCTGCAAATATAGAAACATAGAAAATAGGTGCAGGAGGAGGCCATTCGGCCCTTCGAGCCAGCACCGCCATTCATTGTGATCATGGCTGATCGTCCCCTATCAATAACCCATGCCTGCCTTCTCCCCATATCCCTTGACTCCTCTAGCCCCTAGAGCTCTATCTAACACTCTCTTAAATCCATCCAGTGACTTGGCCTCCACTGCCCTCTGTGGCAAGGAATTCCATAAATTCACAACTCTCTGGGTGAAAATGTTTTTTCTCACCTCAGTCTTAAATGACCTCCCCTTTATTCTAAGACTGGCCCTTGGTTCTAGACTCGCCCCACATTGGGAACATTTTTCCTGCATCTAGCTCGTCCAGTCCTTTTATAATTTTATATGTTTCTATAAGAGAGCCCCTCATCCTTCAGATAGGGCACTGTATTTGCTGCTTTTCCAAATTTCTAACGAAAACATTGGGAAATGGCAAATCATTTATGTGCATTTTACTACTTGTGTAAAATAATGTTTACAAATTATGACCATGTGCAGTTTTACACTTAAAGGATTTGAGAAGAATCTGCTGTTAGTAGATCTAATATTTCTAGTTTATTGTCATAAAAAGTTACAGGAAACAACTTAATGAATAATTTTCTCATTTTTCTGTGTTTAGATATATCATCGTGGTGGAACATGATTTGAGTGTCCTAGACTACCTTTCTGACTTTATTTGCTGTTTATATGGTGTGCCAAGTGCATATGGTGTTGTTACTATGCCTTTCAGTGTTCGAGAAGGTAAAACAAATTAATTAATTATCCTTGTTTGGGAAAAATTTGGGAACATTCTTTTTAACTAAAATTGCATCAATTGTAAATATTTGAATATGCCTTGCTAAGTTGGTTTACTGCTTCAATTAAGGGTTTGATTCTTGCAAGTCCTTTGGAATTGCTGTAGAAGTAACAGCATTGGGTTTTAATTCATTGTGTGTATCATTAAGTTGGTGATGAATAAACTGTTGTCTTTGAAGCAGTTTGCACTACTGCATTTGACTTTGACCTATGTTAAACTGAAATACGATGAAATTATCTTCTCAAGGTGACAGTTATTGATAAATTCAAGCTCAAATTACTGGTTTAAGTTTAAAATAAGTAGTTGGAAGCACGTAAAAATAAGTACCATCCACAAGTGATCATATACATACAATTGTGGTAATGCAGTCTGTATTCTGCGGTAACTAAGTACAGATAACATACAAATAAGATGAAGACCTTTTTATCTCACAATAGGTATCAACATATTCCTGGATGGATATGTGCCAACTGAAAACTTGAGATTCCGTGATGCTTCACTGATTTTCAAAGTGGCTGAAACAGCTAACGAGGAAGAGGTGAAGAAAATGTGCCGATACCATTATCCACGAATGAGAAAAAAGTTGGGAGACTTTGAATTGCAAATTGGAACTGGCGAGTTCACTGACTCTGAAATCATGGTAATGCTGGGAGAGAATGGTGAGCATTTTATTACATAATAGTTCGGCATGATAAGGACTTGATTGACATTTGTTTAATATCGTAGAGTATTTGAATACCCCAGCAGCATAAAAGTATTACATTTGCCTTTCGCCTTAAATACAGAATTAAAGCAACCATTGACAAAGAAGTGGAAGGGAAGAAAACAAATAAAACTGCATTTTCTATGAAACCAAAGAGGGCAAATAGTAGATTTGTAACCAAGCATGTCTTTGCATCTCTGTAGTTGTTCTTGGCAGCGCAGGGGAGAGAAAATGTTGCTGCACGAGTCCACGCCAACCAGCGATCACTCCGTACACTAGCACTATTCTAATCTAAGTACAATTTTACCCAAGCCAACTAATCTAAAAAACCTGTACGTCTTTGGAGTGTGGGAGGAAACCAGAGCATCCGGAGAAAATCCACAGAGTCACAGAGAGAGCGTACAAACTCCGTACAGATAGCACTCGTAGTCAGGATCTCTGCCGCTATAAACAGCAGCTTAACATCTATGCCACTGTCTCCCAGAAATTTAAATACTCTAAGTAAAATAGTCAATCTTTCTTGCGTTTCAGATAGCGTTCTGTACAGTATGTATCATGACCAGCAAGAGATAAAGTATTGAGGCTGATTTAATCAATTGCATGAGCATTCATGTGATCAATTCCAATACAAAACATTGACAAAAAATTAAGCTTTTTGCAAGTTGCATTTCAACCCAGTGTGTCAGACTGGTAAACTAGACAAATCTGTTGATGGGTAAAACAGCAAATATGAATGAGGTTTGAAAGATTAATTTACACTCGTAGTACAAAAAATAAGCCATTAACACTGAACAAAGGAAAAGGAATATGCAATTCAAAAGTAAAACAATATCACAGATCCTCACAACTGGGGGAAGTTAATGACGTGACAGAATAAAACTAAAAAAGAGAACCTAAAATGAAATTTGCAGGGTTTATCATGATCAATGTGAAATTGACAATTATATTGGTATATAGTGAACAAAACAGACTCCTTTAAACTATTAATGGTTATGTTTAAATGGAAAACAAGGAAATGTTGAATGATTTCCTTATCAGTATTTCGAATAGTTCACGTTGGAGATTGGACAACTAGACAATATATTTGAATGAGAAAACATAGGGCAACTAAGGATGATGTGCAGTTAAACCAAGTTCTCTGCAAGGTGCAATGATATTGCCTCAAACAAAATTTTCACATGTCAGTTGGTACCTGTAGCATCTGGCAATTCCATCCTGCCGGTCTCCCAAATGCTCGTTCAAATATATTGGGGCTATCCATAGTCAGACATTTGTAACGTGGGAAGACCTGTGTTGAGAGTTCAACTTATGTTTGAAAAGATTTGTCATGGGACTGAAAAGTAGGATCAGAGTGTTTCTATTGCCTGAAGACAAGGGAAGTAAATGAGATCCATTATACAGTGGAATGCTGTTAATCTGACACCCTTGGGGCTTTGGTAGTATCAGACTCATATTCTCCATGTAATCAGATGTTATTTCTGATTATTTCTTTAATTTCTACCTTTTACATATTACACAATGGTATAAATTGTCCAGGAAACCCAGTGAGTGTATTGGTAGTGGGAAATGCACCAGAACACCAGACCTTCACTGAGGCTGCAATCTTTTCCACATTCCTATCCAATTCCCCAGCTCCTGTTGCACATCCTGCCCACAGTCCAAACCCCAGTTCTAGCACACACTGCCTGTTTGCATATAGAGCCCTTGGCTTACATTCTGAACTAAAGAGGGACTCAGCCTTTGAACCATTAGAAGTTACAACAATTGAATGCCAGGAATTGGATAGGAATGCCAGATATTAAGAGTTTGCCTGTATCTGTCCTTGCTATTTTCTTCCAGAGCAGATTCAGTTTAGAGATTTTTCCTTCACACCAGAAAACAACCATGTTGCTCACTATTTAAGAAGAGAAGCCATAAAATTATTGACAGTTAATCTCATGGCTTGTCGGAAAATAACTGGAATCTATGTTATGGGACAAATAGATGGTGATAGTTTTGTTTTATTAATAGGTACGGGGAAAACAACATTCATCCGAATGTTGGCTGGAAGACTGAAGCCTGATGAAGGAGGTAATGCATTATTGATACAATTTTCAGAAATGGTACTATCAAATTATAATACTGGCGGTCAGTTTTGCAAATAATGTATTACATGTTTCAATAGGTTCGGTGCCTGTTCTAAATGTCAGCTACAAGCCACAGAAGATCAGCCCCAAGTCTCAAGTAAGCAGTACAATGTCTCTAGACTTGTTAGATTTATGGCAATGAATTGCTGAAGGAGGGTTGGAAAGTCCTGAAGTTGAGAAAATTGTCCCATTGATTCACTGACCAGAATTTTAAATATTTGGAACTCGTAAAATTAAGAGCCACGGAGTTAAATTTGGTGTTTATCCTGTCTGAACATTTCAGCATCTAGATTTACATAGCCAGCTTCAACCATGGTTTGCCTTGATCAAATTTAAACAACTTTCATAATCTGACCCTTTTAATGTGGCAAAAGAAAATATAGGCAGGAGATTTATAGATTTATTCATCTTGCTACAAAACTTTAATCATTAAGCAACTGGGAACATATGTTTGGTTTGGGGGGGAAATGTTAGTATTTTAAAATTAGCTTTTTGCCTTAACAGGGAACTGTTCGTCAACTGCTTCATGAAAAGATCAGAGATGCCTACACTCATCCACAGTTTGTAACTGATGTAATGAAGCCACTCCAAATTGAAAGCATCATTGACCAAGAGGTACTGCTTGAGCTTTTTGAAAAAAGTGATATCTTGTGCAACACCTGGTTTTATTAACATTACACTTACTTGAAGGAAATATCTCTGCTACTTAAACTACACCAGACTCCTAATTACTATCAAGCTGTCTATCATCTCAGATGCTCACTGTGAACAAATTAGTTTTATTCTCGTTATTGGATCTTGTCCAAACTGGCCTTAATGTTGAAAAAATATATGGCACTACAGAGCATCCAGAAGAAAAAATGCACGACCAAAGAAAAAGACAAGAAGTGAAATAACAAACATATATAGGGATGAATTCTAAATGGCACATTGAAGGAAGACCAAGAGTTGGAAATGCAGATGTATTAAGGGAAGTAATTCCAACTGTAAAGTATAGTAACTTACAGTTGCGCGAGGGGAAATTTGGCAATGGAAGTCGGAAAGAGTTTTGAGCAGTTATTGGAGGATGATAAATATATAAAGAGAAATGACACTATAAACGTTTTTGGTGTCTCTTTAAAATTATTCAAATCTTTTGAACTTTTGGAGCCACTAGCCAATGCAAGCAAATGAGTGTGCGTAATGATTGAGTCGGGCTTAATTGTGGATCAGTTGCAGACAGCTACACTTTGGATGAACTGGAAGTAATAGATGATGGAGTATGATCGAGATTGATATTTTAACTTGAAATTGACTTTGTTTCGGGGTTATTCTGGTTATATGTTTCTGTGGAAGGGATTTTAATAAAGTTACCTTTGCAATTTTAAGCAACTTGTATTTGTCTTAAGAGACAAATGTGTTAACATTTAAATTCTTAGGAGATTCTTGCAAGATTAAATGGTAATCTAATTACAAACATTAATGAGTCCCAGTACATGGCTGGGGATGAGGGTGGAGTAAGAGCAAGGAATATTGTGGTCTTTAAAAATAGGGCTAGATATTGAGCCTGCCCACACTGGTTCACACCCAAAACTCTTTTCCCAAAAAGCTGCTCCAAGTTTCCAAGATCAATTGAAAACATGAGTTTGATGCATTAGCAGAGCTGCCAAGTTTTCAGAGCATTTCAGTATTCTAATATCTGAAAATCAGTATTTTGCTGAGGAAATCAGTATTTTTACGCGGTGCCATTTTGCTGAAAAAAATGTTTTTTATGTGCAGTCATTACCATGTAAGAGTACAAGAATGCATAACTTTGCTGCCAATTGACATGTCTTCTACGCACCTTACTTGACAGTGCATTCATTGCCATCTCTTTGTATACTGCTGTTTGAACGGCTGCTTCCTGCTTCTAGCACCAGATGATGATGTAGAAGCCATTTTGGAAGCCTCCCTCTCTCTCCTCCTTCCCTCCCTCTCTCCCTTCCTCCCTCTCTCCCTCCCTCCCCCTTTCCCTCCCTCTCCTTCCTTTTTTCTCTCCCTCCCTCTCTTATTCCCTCCCCTCTCCATCCTCTCCTTCTCTCAACCCCTTACTCTCTCCTCCTTGAGCCCACCCACCGTTCTGTAAAATCAAGGCCAATCCCAATGTAACTGCAATCCCATTGGTAATCTTTCACCACTAGGCTTATCCAGAATTCTAACACTGCCTGAAAAATAATCAAAGGCTCAACTTCCACTGAGAAAGAGAATTCCAAAGATTCATTGTTATATGAGAATTTTCCTGAACAGTCTGTGACCATAGCACTTCGTTTAAATTCCCATGTGTTAAACTGACAACACTCTGTCTAAACCTGGAGCGGGACAGGCAGTGACTCTGGAGAGAAGGAATGGGTGACGTTTCTGGTCGAGACCCTTCTTCAGACTGAACTGAACTTAGTATTTAAAATCCTTTTTTAACAACAAAATCGTACATCAGTATTCTAATCGCATTTCCGTACAAAATACGGAAAATCCTACTTGGCAGCTCTGGATTAGACAAGGTTGAAAAAAAATTGGAAAAATGTAGTTGGAAGGATTTAAGATACAGATGACGTATGATTTAATTGAATGACAAAATGGCTTCAGGTGTTTGAATGGGACCAGGTGTTTCAGTTATTTCTGCTAAGGCTCAAAACGGTCAAATTAATCAAAACTGTCCTGTGCATAGTGTTATGAAAGGTCATTTTCTCCCTGTATGAACAGGGATAAATTTAGGATTCACAGCAGTTAATAACAGCAGGGAGGTTTTTTTTTCAACATAAGGAAAAGCTGACTGTTGCTGTGTGCATTACCCAGCATGTTGTAAAAGTGAAACTGCTGTGGAAGCTGCTTGGAATATGGAGAAGATTTAGAGTAATTATGAGGCAAAAGGAATTTTGCTGCTTAGAGTCTTTCATGTTATCATAATTAGAGACTGTGGCTTCTGCTCAATGTGAGATAAGCACCTGACCACCTTCAGGCACTTCACAATGGCACATTGAGGTAAATCGTGCCATATAATAGTTGTCATCAGTGAGAAGCTGGGGTCAAGGAAAGAGCGTTCACGTCGTGGCCCTGTTTCCACTAATCTTTCCACCACTATGCACAAGAAGCGCAAGACGCCATTGTATGCAGATGCCGAGAAGTGTGTTCAGCTCTGGCTGAACAATTTCTAATCTTGTGATGTGGACTCGATAAGAAGTGAGAAGGTTCTTTGTAAATCCGCTCCATTAGATTTGGTGCAACGGATAATTTATAACAAATTTTATTTCCTTTAACATAAAATTTATAATCAGTCTATTTCAAACAGGTTCAAAATTTGTCTGGAGGTGAATTACAACGTGTGGCACTGGCTCTTTGCTTAGGTAAGCCTGCTGATGTCTACCTGATTGATGAACCATCAGCATACCTGGATTCTGAACAGCGTCTAATGGCTGGAAGAGTAATAAAACGGTAGGTTTTGGGGGGGGGGGGGGGGGTGGCATTACTGAATAACTTAACATCACCTTGGCTCACTTGGTTGTGTTTTTAAAAACATAGGAATGTCAGCTCAATGCTTCTGTGCAATACTGAGGGACTACTATAATGTTAGTTATACTGATGCTACGGGCAACGCAGGCTTAAGGGAATGGAGTTGCTATTAGCAAGGTCTGTATTTATTTGTTATCACAAATTGCCATTTGCTGGACCAAAGAGGGTTGCTGAAGGTGCTAATTTGATATATGTGGATTTTGTGTGGCCTTTGACATGGTTTTGCAATGACAGACTGATTAGTAGAACCAAGAACCTGTCAATCTCTGCTTTAAAAATACCTACCTTGAGGTAGGTATTCGACATCAGTCTGAAGACCCTGAAACGTCGCCTATTCCTTTTATCCATAGATGCTGCCTCACCCGCTGAGTTTCTCCAGCATTTTTTGTCTAAAAATACCTAATGGCTTGGCTTCCAAAGCCGTCTTTGACAATGCACTCCACAGACTCAGCACCCTCTGACTAAAGAAATTCCTCATCATCTCCTTTCTAAAGGTCCATCCTTTGCATTCTGCTCACTCACCAATTCTTCTTTCGTGTCCTTATGCTCTATAGTGGCTGGCCACTGCTGTACACATTGTTGCGCTATTGGAGTGTTAAGTGCAAGGTCTGCAGTAGTACATGGATTATCCAGCATTGGGCATTGCAGTAGGTGTTGCATTGTCTGGGTCTGTGAGCCACAGTTACGGGTTGTTGTACCCTCGATGTAGTCCCGTTTGTGCATTATCACCCTTGATCGCCCGACCCCGGTTCGCAGTCGGTTGAGACATCTCCAGTTCACCAATGTAAACCATTGATAATAATTTATATTAATCTAGGAAATCTGAGCTCAGAAGTCCAGAATGATAGATATGAAATGATCCAAGAGATTGAGCTATGTGGACTAACGTAACCATTGTTTCTAACTGGAGCCTCTTTCCTGGGTAGATGTGTGTTGGTGGTATCTTGTTAGTTATTTGTATTCTGGAGACTTCTACCATTGCATAAAAAAGGCCTCAGTGATAACTAGATATTGGGTCTCATACCACTGTGGCCCATCCCTGAATGTCCCAGACAGGTTTTGATAAACCTGGAGTGGAGCTTTTTTTTTAACCTAAAGCTACCCAGGCATTTAACAGCTTTCAAAGATTTGACAATTAGAGGCACTTTCATAAACTTATTGACATAAATGAAATATCTTTAAATTATTTCCAATAAACATTCCATAAAACAGTCACTTACAAATCAATAAAAGCAGCCAAGTGAGAAAATTAAAACAGTCCTTAATCTGAATTCTCATTCAAATGAATGTTTTGGATCATGAGAGGCCTATTAAATGTCTACAAGAGTATAATTATTAATAACTCTGTTCTTGATAACATTTTTAGATACACTCTGAAGAATTGACTACTTTCTCGTTAATTTCCACCTCCCAAAGATGGGTAGGTTGTCAGGATAATTAGCCACTGTAAATTACCCCTGAAGGAAATGGATAAGAATGTGAGGAGAATGGGATTGTTCTATGAACCATCTTAGAAGCTGGTGTCCAATGTCATTATGGAAATTTGATTACTGAATTAGTGACAAGTACTCTCTCTACAATCTTTGTTTTAGCTTCATTCTCCATGCCAAGAAAACTGCCTTTGTTGTGGAACATGATTTTATAATGGCCACCTATTTGGCTGATCGTGTGATAGTGTTTGATGGAATACCATCAAGAAGTACAATAGCTAATCCGTAAGTTTTATTTATTTGGACATATAATGATTTTCAGCCATTTTGGAAGTTAGATGGTCGAACTGCATGTCTGTTTTTGTATTCTGCTCACTCACCTATGTAAACCATTGACACTAATTTATGAAGATTTCTGAGCTTTAATGTCCAGAATGATACAGTGGTGCAGCGGTAGAGTTCCTGTCATACATCGTCAGAAACCTGAGTTCGATCCTGACTAAGGGTGCTGTTTGTACATTCTCTGTGACTGCATGTTTTTCTCCAGGTGCTCAGGTTTCTTCACACATTCCTAAGAAATACGTTAATTGGCTTCTGTAAATTGTCCCTCGTGTGTAGGATAGAACTAGTGTGCAGGTGATCATAGGTTGATGTGGACCGAACGGCTTCTTTGATCGCTGTATCTCTAAACTAAACTAATATAAAATAAACTAAGAGATTGAGCAAGGTGGACTACGTGAACTTTGTTTCGCAACTTAATCCTCTTTCATGGCAAATACTGAAAATATATATTTCAATTTGTTCATTTTTATCTCCACATCTTTATTATTTTTTAAACAGGAAGTTAGCAACCCGTGTCAATAACTGAAAAATTGCAACTGAGGCTGATGGCCTTTGTTCCTTTACATGTTGAACACTGGGAATAAATAAATACATACATTGAACACTAAATTGTATTGGAAAACTAGATCACAGTGTATTTTCCAAGTAAAGTAAAATAGTGTATAAGATTGTTGGCAAGATTTGGATGCTTGTTTTTGTTTTTAATGAGGCAATGGTATAGTTTTACCTTAAATTTTTTTGGTTGTAGGAATTAGCTTTATTTGGGAATGTGGAAAGCACTATAAAATAAAACAAAATATTCCCAAATTGCCTTCACTTTAATGGATGTGTGTTTCACTGTGCTTTGCTAAATATTTCATTAAACAATTCCAGTCCGCAGACTCTGCTCGCTGGAATGAATAAATTTTTATCGCAGTTGGAGATAACATTCCGAAGAGACCCAAACAATTTTCGACCAAGGATTAATAAGATGAACTCTATCAAGGTAAGCATCAATTTTATATATTAACTTCAGTCTTGGGAATGAAATCAATGTGCCTCTTCAGAAGTAAGATTCCTAAGCTAACCGTGATTTACAATACCACGAGATAAAAATCTTAAAATTTATCGTTCCCTTCATAGTATAGATGAGAGATGAAGAATGAGCTTTATTTTTAAAACTTCTGAATATTTTCAGGAAATTAGTGAATACAGCAAATGATTGAATATGTTAACTAATACACAAGATTAAACAATCTGAACGCAAGATTTCCTCTACTTGCTATGTTAGAAAAAAGTATTGTATTCTAGTAATACTACCAACCCTCAGTTCAAATCAGTATTAGTAGTATAGCACACATTGCACATCTAAGTGATGGGAGTGGTATCACATTAGCAGTCTCCCCCACGATGAAGTATTATCATTACTGGGATAATGCAGAGGCTAAGCTATCTTTCCAGAGAACAAAAGGAACCACAACATGAAGGAGGTGAGTAACTACTGTGTATTCAGAAGTTGATTCAGCAGTTATGCACCCTTTCTCAATCATTTAATTGGTTGTGGTAAGGTAGAGAATGTAGGATTTCAATTCTTTGTCATTCTGAAACTGATAAATCTGTGAGAGATATTCCTTTGTTTTTAATAGGATGTGGAGCAGAAGAAGAGTGGAAATTATTTTTTCTTGGATGACTGAACTTTCACTTTTGAGAACCAATGTGATGAATTTACCTGACACATTCAATGCAAGAAACGTTTGGAATGAAAACTGACGGACTCCACCTTTAACTGTTCAATCAACACCGGCAGAGCAGTTGTTTCTAATAATTTTTAAATTGTTCATTTTCCCCCTTGAAACATTTGTAGCTAGCTGATGATATAATTGTGGTTTTATCACTGCTACATTTATTTATTCTAAGCTATGATGTGAAACACCAGTTTGAGGTGTGCAAGGGGGAAAAGAAGAATCCGACAACACAGTAAGACAACCATGTACTATGAAAGGTGACCAGAGGCTTGTGGTATATATAAAACATAAATTCTGCTTTTATTTTACACCCGTTCTTTTGGCAATAATTGAATTTTGGGGAAGAAATCTATTTCAAAGTGTCCTATTAACAATATTAAATCCTACAAAAATGAAATTAGTGTACTTGTTTCCTACTCCTTTTGATAGGTTATACAATGCAATTTGCCGAATGAATGAATTGAAATAGGCAGGCGCAAAGGAAGACATCCTCTCGTGGTATGCGTTATAAAATTGTTAAATCGTTCGGACAGAATTATGATACTTAGCACCGAGGAAATCCTTTTTTACGATACTTTCTTGGGTATTTGGAGTCTATTTTGCTTAAATTAAACTACAATCATGTGGCCATGTTTGTGCCTGTGAAGCAAGATAACACTGGCACCTTACCCTTGTGGAGTGTGACAGGGAAAATATCGCGAAAACAAGTACCTCGTTATTTTTTGGCAGTATGGGCGCATTTAAATGGTTGGCCTATGTGTATAAGCTTGTGTAGTTGACTGGCTGTTACACTTAATGTGCTAATATTGTGCAAATTAGTCATTATAACTTTGTAAGACATGTAAAGTGGAGCAAATGACTGCTAGTGGATTTCTGTATATCCAGAATGTCTGATACTATCTTTTTGAAGGTATTTCGATTGAGGTATGGTCTTATTTTTCTTTGTATGGGTCGGGTTGCTTTGCTGTTTTCAATTTAGAAGGATAGTTGGAGATTTGAGGAAGCTTGCTTTCAGAAAAGCATTACTTCGATCTCCAACAAGCCCCGACGAACGGAGGGCATGGATGAAGCTATGTTATAAAAGGAATTAGTATTGTTTAAATAAGAACAATTTTTGTCCCAGAAAACTCGTAGTTCGTAATTCGATGTAACCATCATGTCACAATGTATTTAAAGTACTTGCAGAGGGCTTATGTAGATGAATCTCGAGATTTGCACTGTAGAGTCCTATGACTATTCACTTTAGTTTCAGAATAACTTAAATTGTAAACATCTCCACAGTAAATTCAGACATGTTACTGTGTAGTCATTAAAGTTTTGGCTTTGTTTTGCAATTAATGAATTAACAAGGAACATTACTTTTATACAATCATTGGATCCAGTTGGTTGGCAGAAATTTGAGGATTATGTGACCCACATTTTCCCATCTCCACCCCTTTCTGCCTTCCGCAGAGACTGTTCCCTCCGCAACCCCCTGGTTAACTCATCCCTTCCCACCCAAACCACCCCCTCCCAAGGTGCCTTCCCCTGCAACCGCAGAAGATGCAACATACTTCCTCATACCTCCTCCCTCGACTCTGTTCCAGGGACCCCGACAGTCCTTTCAGCATAGGCAGAGGTTCACCTCATCTACTGTATCCGTTCAAGATGTGGACTCTTATACATCGGCTAGACCAAACGCAGACTGGGCGATCGTTTCGCAGAACACCTTCGCTCAGACCACCTGATCTCCCGGTTGCTGGACACTAATTCTCCTTCCCATTCCTCCGCAGACCTTTATGTCCTAGGTCTCCATTGTCAGAGTGAGGCTAAACGCAAATTGGAGGAACAACGTCATATTTCGCTTTGGGCAGCTTACTGATTTCTCTCTCTTCAGGTGGCCTCGGCATTCCCTCTCTCTCTCTCTCTCTATCCCCTCCCCCCAAGTCGCACTAGCTCCTCATTTTCACCCTACAAACTGCTTACAATGACCAGTTTCCTTTATCCGTTACTTTTTTGCATATCTTTCATTCATTGTTCTTTATCTCTCCACATCACCGTCTATGTCTCTGGTTTTCCCTATACCTAACCAGTCTGAGGAAGGGTCTCGACCCAAAACGTCACCCATTCCTTTTCTCCAGAGATGCTGCCTATCCCACTGAGTTACTCCAGCTTTTTGGGTCTATCTTGTACTTTATAGTTTGCTTCAGTCCATTGTTTTATCAAAGATAAACATCAGGTATTGTTACAAGGCAGATATTTTATTATGCAAGGCACTAGTTTCAAATTCTTCACACATCAAGAATACAAAATGAAGTATTTACACAATTGCACATTGAAAAACATTCAAAATATGGTTTGAAATATACAAAAAATCCAATCTGGAATATATTATATTCCCTTTTGCATTTCATGGCAAACAATGTATCATGGTTGGGTATTATGAAGCTAACACATCTCCAACTGAAAACTGTTCAATAAATAAAGGATAAAAGTTAGTTTTTGTTTATACCTATGCCAAACTGAAATAAGTCATGCATATACTGTCCACGTCTGTCGTTGTGCCCAGAAGTGTATAATTTGGATGTGTTCCCACAATAAAAGTAATAGTTATCATAATTGAAACAGACTCCCATCGGTATATATTTTCACCATGTATTATTGCCAGTGCAATTTAATCCCTGCCAACATTTTACAGTAACCATGTTAGCATCTTCTGTCATTAAAAAATAGAACATTCATTGTAATGCTATGCAATTATAGAACAAATTAAAAATTCTGGTTTTGGAAATGCAGACAAATTTAGTCATATTTAAAATAGCCTTAATTAATGTACAGTCACTTAGAAATATAAAGAACAAATGACTACAAATTGCAGAATAATATTTAGAGGATGAAGCAGGGCCAAAGTGTGCCACAGTTGAATAATTAAGATTTTCTCGAAGGTGCATGATTGTACCTTGCCCGTGGGACAGTACAGCAAAGGTATAATGGACCAAATGGCAACCTATGATATATATTTGATTGTTTAAAATATGCAGACTGGGTTAGTGCCTATACATTGAATATAATTTCAACCACATAGCTCTGTACCCATAAAACAAATAATTAAAATCCATCACTGGGCCAAAGACACTTGTAAAAGGAACCTAGTCTCCTTTTGTAGTGTTGTGAGATGGAGATTACTGTAAGATCACGGTGAACTCGTAAAACACAATGTTCAGTGATTGAAATCTTTCCCTGCAAATATTTGCTTTACAATCTAATGTAAATTTTTAAACTTTTCATTCCTGAACTGACAGTTTAGTTGATTGAAGGTCATTTGAAGGTTTTAACTTTCACATCCGATTGTAAAGCGTCAGAGAATGAACACTTCACAACAAATGGCTAACTACCCAGATTTATAAAAACCTTGCCACCATGAGACTTGAGAATCGCAACCAAAATAACCAAACATCACAGGGGCATATGTTGTGTAAGACAAAATCCGTATTTTATTAATTACCTTAATCATGTGTTTCATGTCACATCTGTCCCTTAAACTGGCTGAAATAACTGATGAAGGTAGTAAAGGACAAAATGCTGGGGTGACGCAGTGGGTCAGGCAACATTTGTGGAGAATATGGATTGGTGATATTTTAGGTCAGGACCCTTCAGTCCAGTTAAATATGGTAGATGTCCTCGTGTATTTAAGAAACAGTTGGTAAAACTGGGGGGTGGGGGGGGGGGGTTCATGTTTGATAGGAATGCCATAACATTTGTAGGCTGTTAGGTCAAGACAGTGATTAATAATTGTCAGGAAAATATGCGCCATTAAGCAATACTAAGTTAACTGAGGTAGATTTTGGCATCCCAATGTAAAGGCCCAAGGTAGTGCTGAAAAGATGTTTTGGCTAAAAGCATTAATACAACCATAGGAAAAGGTTGCAGAATTTTGTACAACGGGCACAAAAATCTTCCAATTATGGGGAAAGTTAAAAATCTACTACACTTTTAAGGTGTGAAAAGAACTTAAAGGTTTATAGTTCATGAGGTCTTAGCTTCAAGATAATAGCTAAGGAAAATCAACAGAACCATAAGTAGTGGAAGGTTAATCTCAAGAGGTAAGTAATTCTATTAAATACAGATAGAAAGTGCTGGAGCAACTCAGGAGGCCAGGCAGCATCACTGGAGAAAATGGATAGATGACGTTTCAGTTCAGGACCCTTTTTCAGGCTTTCTAGAGGGCAGATCAATGAAAGGCTTTCATGATTTGCTCAGTCCCAAATCCTGAGAGCAGAGAAGGCTGGGAAACATGGAATAAGCATAGTAGGCCTTCACACAATATACTTCTATATCTAGTTAAGATGAAGAGGATAAAAATCATCTCAGCCTCAATTACTAATGGTGTTGCGATATAGCTTATTGTGGAAGATAATTCCACACTCCTAGGTATATTTAATGTATATCCTCAACGTCCTGCTGTTTGATTTAACACCTCAACCTACACCCATCCATCAAAATGTTTCTATCAAACCTATCAATCTTATTTTAAGATCTTAATTATAAAATCTTGGAACCCATACCTGGAAACATAATGGTTAATGTGATCACTTAATTTAATCCAACCTTTGTACCCCTCAATTTACTAGTGAACCCTGTGCCACACTCAAATGAGACCCTTCTATCCCTGGAAAATACTCAATGTGATATGACGGGGAATATTCAACAGTGACATTCAAAATGTATATTCCATCCCTAATGTGAGAAAACTCAAAACATTACTGCTATATTTTACTAATACATAAATCTCCAAATCATTTAAATCCTTACCTATTCTGAGACAATACAGATTATTTTTCCTTTGGGTTGAAATCTATCTGATACCCGATCTTTGTAATTTTATGCCTTATAACTATAATATTAATTCTACTTACAATATTACAAACTTCTTATTGCCATCCTTGGGTACTTGGCTCTATATAGTATGATCTGGCATTAATTGATATTGTAACAGTTGCATCTTCGGTACAGACCCTTGTGGAACCTCAGTGGTCATTTGCTTACAATATTGGAAATCTAATCGAGGTACTGTGTTCAAAATCATGAAATATTTCATATCAGTTTCTACAGGAAATGAATCGGTAACAAGGACAGATTTAAACTGCGACAAAATGATCAAAAGATTAAGAGCAGCAACTGCTGAAAGTAATGAATAAACATTTCACATAAATTTCAAATAGCAATTAGATACAAGACCAATATGCAGAGTAAAGACGGGCGTGGCACTAAAATGGAATCCATTTTTTCAGAGTGCTCTCCCTCTGACCCTTAAGAACATAAATTTGTTAAATCCCCTCAAAAACCTTTCCAGTTATCGCAATGTTAAATTAGTAATTATATCTTGTATCATTTTCTTGTATTAGACTTCCCACTATCTTTATATCTCTGTTTTCTAAAACTATTGCGTTTTCCTTCATGCATTATACCACTGGTATCTTCCACAACCACTTGATTTTGAAACTGTTTTGCATCACCATCACTCCTATTGACAAGATAAGTTTCTTCGCATAGTGCATTCTCACTCATATAGTGCCTTTGGTTTTCTACTTTTATCCGTAGGTTTTCATGCCCACCAAAACCAATATGCTCTACAATTCTGTCTTTAGTAGGTGGTTTGCTATCTCCCTTTGAGACTGCTTGACTGGTCCTGTCAATATTGCTATCATGTAAGCAACTTGTATCTCTTGACCACTGCTTGCCTGATTTATCTTTCCTGTTCATTTCCCTTTCTCCTTTCCTATGGATGTATGGAGTACCTCGAAGTGCATTCTTTTCTGAAGGGCTATCCTTTATGTTGTAGTTCATCCCGCTTGTTCGTTTGTGAAATTGTGCATGTTTGTTGCACAAGGTGTCGGGTGTTTTATAATTATTCCTGGATTTCTGATTTGTGGAGGTGTCTGCTACAGATTGTTTAACAGTATCAACTTTTGATTCTTCAGCGCTTTGAGAAGCTAAATCGCTGTTGGATTTTGTCTCTGAGAACTGACTATCAATTTCTGAATGACTTGCACAATCTTGTGGCTGAATATTCCTTGTATGTTCACTGTAAAGCCCTGCAGAAGAAATTAAGCTTGCTTTCTCTGGCTTCATTTTTCCAAGGACTGAGTTTTGATTTACACATTCTTCCTGGGGGCCAGGAGCTGATTGCTGCTCAGAACCAGAGGGACACAAGTCTACGACGCTACCAACGGTCTCAGTAACTAGTTGAGGATCTTTGAAAAGAGCAGACTGAACCTGAGTAAGCCTACACTCTCCAGCCTGGCTGAACTCTAGTGGTCTCTCAGCTTCTTCTAATTTGGGACTTGCAGCATTATCAGATATCTGTGCACATTGATCTGGTGCACCACTCTTCTGGTCAACTATGCAAGCAGAGGTCCCTCCATTTATTTGTATTGGGTATACTTGTCCCGGTGCAGTCATGTACATAGGATGAAAACTGAAAGCATGCATGTACGCGTTCTGGGTAATTAAACTCGAGGGTGGAGGTGCTGCCCACCCAGAAAGTTGTGCTCCATCTGATAAAAAGTGAGGAAAATGACTTGGGAAAAGAGGATTAAAATTTTGAGGGGGTAGTCCAGGGTTTGCCGATACTGGAACAGATTTATTTTTGTGAGGCAGTTGTCTAGTAGTTGATTGTGATGATAATGAATGGTTGCTGTCATCACCAACGTCTAACTGTGGAAGAGCGTTGATTTCCTGAGGATTTGCTGTTTGCAACGGGGCTCCAACATTGTCATTCTGCACACGCCCAGCCATTGCCTGGAACTGAGGATTTGATGTTTGCAATGGACCTCCTACATTCTCATTCTGCACATGCCCAGCCATTGCCTGGAACTGAGGATTTGCAGGGAATATTGGAGCACGACAACCGGGGTACATTCCACAATTTTTCAAATAAGCCTGGGTCAGTGGATATAGATACGAATATGGTGGCCACCATGGTAAACTGTAAGCCTAAAAAGAGAAAATGTTTGATATGAAAAATCACGAATCGCTGACATGATATAATAAATCGCTGACATCTGGTGCAGCAATTGCTATACTGCAAGCTGGTATCATGGAACTTCCAACATGTGAGAGATACTAATGAGCCAAAGTATTCCCTCATTCCCCAAGGCATACAAGGAGGAAGTTGTTCAAGGTCCTGCTGCTCATTATTATCCAATTACATTTACTAATAAATGCATGGAGACAGACGAGGCACACAGCAGATTTGCAGCACAGTGAATGAATAGCTTCCAGCATGTGATGACTAGGCACACATCGGAATCGCCACTTGTGAGCAGTGGTTCACCAACACCGGCAGGAATGCTTACTAACGAGTTATCATTCTTCACTAGAGGTTAAGAAATAACAAAAATGAAATGTCTTCTCACATTTTATAAAATTGGGCTTCAAATGATCTCCCACAAAAAAAAACGAATACTAAATTTAACCATAGAAACGGGAGCAGCAGTGATGGCAGTTCTTGCCATGTAAAAAAAAGATTAGACTGTGGATGACAATAATCACAAAATGCAAAACAAATTTTGTAGCTTTAAACAACCAAATATTCAGGAATTAATTTAGTCCACAGAACCAAGTGTAATGAAAGTGTAGAGGAAACATGATTCCTATTGCTAATAATGTTTTAGTACTGAGAATGGAAGTCACAATTAACTGGCTTACCTTAACACCAAGGTTGTAGAAAAAGCGCAGGATGCTTTTATCTGAAGAAGAAAAAATATTTTTCCTCTAAATGCGTGACCATCAAATTCTTTGTATCATTACATATGTTAATAAATGTTAAAAGTTCCTGAAACTGAAGTATAACACTGGCAAAATTCCCTCAGAAATTAGAAATGTAAACGAACGTTTAACGCACATGTAATTGTTTTTAAGGCAAGGCTACAGCAAAGGAGGAAGTAAAATTTGCTGATTGATAAATGGCAAATATTTAAAGGAACATTTCATAAATATTAATCTCATTGAAAAATATACAGTCCATGGGAACAGTAATAGAAGACGCTTATGGGCCTGTCCCACTTACGCGACTTTTTCGTCGACTGCCGGCCCCCCTCATAGGTCGCTGAAAATTTTCAACATTTTGAAAATCCTGTGGCGACCAGAATAAGGTACGACTCTTTGGGCGAGTACTCACGACCGTACAGGCTTCACCCCCGCGACATGTCGCCAGGGTGTCGCCTGTATGGCCGTGAGTAGTCTCCTCAGTCGCCCAAAGAGTCGTAGCGTTTTTCTGGTCGCCGCTGAATTTTCAACATGTTGAAAATTTTTGGCGACCTGCAACAACCTATGACGGATGCCGGTAGTCACCGAAAAAGTCAGTAAATGAGACAGGCCCATTACAATGTCGTTGAGGATATTAGGTGGAGGACTGTGTTTTAAGAACCAATGAATGGCCAAAAAATTGATAGAGGAAAGGTAAAAGTGAACCATCAAAAAATTGTTTTGAAGAATGAACCCGACCCGAAACATTGTCTATCTGTTTCCCTCCACAGATCCTGCCAGACCCAGAGTTCCTCCAGCAATTTATTTGTTTACTCAAGATTACAGCATCCACAGTTGAGTGTCTTGAAGAATGTATTAAAAAAATACAAATAACCTCCAGCAACGTATTAAAACAGAACATCAAAAAGACTGTCCTGTTGTCAAATGTTTTTTTAATGGTTTCTGAGCCTACTGATCAGGATTGATGAGATGAGAAAGTTTTAAAAGTAAAATTGATTAGTTGAAAGGTTTTTATAATTAAAATTTTAATTGAAAACAGTCCCTGCAGATTGGAAGGTCCCATACAGTGCCCTCCATAATGTTTGGGACAAAGACCCATCATTTATTTATTTGGGTACACAAAAATGCTGGAGAAACTCAGCGGGTGCAGCAGCATCTATGGAGCGAAGGTAATAGGCAACGTTTCGGGCCGAAACTCTTCTTCAGACAGATGGGGCCTCTGCACTCCACAATTTGAGATTTGTAATAGGAAAACATCACATGTGGTTAAAGTGCACATTGTCCGATTTTATTAAAGGGTATGTTTATACAGTTTGGTATTGCCATGTAGAAATTATAGCTGTGTTTATACATAGGTCCCCCCCCCCCCCCCCCCCTTCAGGGAACCATAATGTTTGGGACACATGGCTTCACAGGTGTTTGTAATTGCTCAGGTGTGTTTAAATGCCTCCTTAATGCAGGTATAAGAGAGCTCTCAGCACCGTCTTTCCATCACCTTTGGAAACTTTTATTGCTGTTTATCAACATGAGGACATGTGTTGTGCCAATGAAAGTCAAAAAAGCCATTAAGAGACTGAGAAACAAGAATAAAACTGTTAGAGACATCAGCCAAACAGGCTTACCAAAATCAACTGTTTGGAACATCATTAAGAAGAAAGAGAGGACTGGTGAGCTTACAAATCGCAATGGGACTGGCAGGCCAAGGAAGACCTCCACAGCTGATGACAGAAGAATTCTCTCTATAATAAAGAAAAATCCCCAAACACCTGTCCGACAGATCAGAAACACTCTTCAGGAGTCAGGTGTGGATTTGTCAATGACCACTGTCCGCAGAAGATTTCATGAACAGAAATACAGAGGCTACACTGCAAGATGCAAATCACTGGTTAGCCATAAAAATAGGATGGCCAGGTTACAGTTTGCCAAGAAGTACTTAAAAGAGCAACCACAGTTCTGGAAAAAGGTCTTGTGGACAGATGAGACGAAGATTAACCTATATCAGAGTGATGGCAAGAGCAAAGTATGGAGGATAGAAGGAAATGCCCAAGATCCAAATCATACCACCTCATCTGTGAAACATGGTGGTGGGGGTGTTATGGCCTGGGCATGTTTGGCTGCTGAAGGTACTGGCTCACTTATCTTCATTGATGATACAACTGCTGATGGTAGTAGCCTAATGAATTCTGAAGTGTATAGACACATCCTATCTGCTCAAGTTCAAACAAATGCCTCAAAACTCATTGGCTGATGGTTCATTCTGCAGCAAAACAATTATCCCAAACATACTGCTAAAGCAACAAACAAACAAAGCTAAAAAATGGTAAATTCTTGAGTGGCCAAGACAATCACCCGATCTGTACCCAATTGAGCATTACTTTTATATGCTGAAGAGAAAACTGAAGGGAACTAGCCCCCAAAAAGCATAAGCTAAAGATGGCTGCAATACAGGCCTGGCAGAGCATCACCAGATAAGACACCCAGCAACTGGTGATGTCCATGAATCGCAGACTTCAAGCAGTCATTGCATGCAGAGGATATGCAACAAAATACTAAACATGACTACTTTCATTTACATGACATTGCAGTGTCCCAAACATTATGGTGCCCTGAAATGGGGGGACAATATAAACACTGCTGTAATTTCTGCATGGTGAAAGCAAAATGTATAAAAACACCCTTTTTTTTAAATCTGACAATGTGCACTTTAACCACATGTGATTTTTTTTCTATTACAAATCTCAAATTGTGGAGTACAGTGGCAAATACATAAATGATGGGTCTTTGTCCAAAACATTATGGAGGTCATTGTATGTCAATGGGCCTGCAAAATAATGGAATGATGGTTAAATGGCACTTAGAAAATCAACCCCGATCTAGCCCCCAGAGTTCATTCCTTCCCCTATCCAATCTTCACACAGCTGCTGTGTATTTCCAGTCTGCCGAGGACCTGTTGCCACAGCCATGGCATAAAGCAGGAAGAGTGGCAAATGGGTCTGAGGCTGTGGGTTCAAAACACTGCCCCACAGACCAACCCCCTGATGCCTTTTGAATGGTACTGCTGTGAAAGGCCATTCTAATGTTTAAGTCTAACATTCAAATATTTAAAATACAGCCCAGAAAAAGGCCTGTGTGCCCCAATGTACCCATGGTAATTCTGTTTACCTGCCTTAGACCTGTACCCCTCTCCATGTCTCTGTCCAAATGCCTTTTAAATGTTGTAATTGTGTGCACCTCCTCCGATAGCTTCTTCCATATAGTCACCATCCTCTATGAAAACCTCACCTACCTGGTTCTGAGCTTCCACATCGAAGGATAAATATTCTTACTGTCTACCTTGTCTATGCCCTTCATAATTTTATAATCTTCTACAAGCACACCCCAGAGCTTTCTAAATTCCAGTGAGAATAAACCCAGCCTATTTAATCTCTACCTATCTTCTGCCTATGAAGATAAGCATGACAATTCCTTATTCACTACACTATCCACCATTTTCTGGAAGCTATAAAGTTGCACTGCAAGGTCCCTCTGTATATCAGCACTGAAATACTTTGTTTTCAACCTGATTTGATCCAAAGTGGGTAATCCTTTCCCACATTGCCGTTACGTAACAAGAACATGGAAAGCAGGATGTAAGATTCAAGCAGTCTTATCAAGGCAGAACTCAAACTTTGAAACCAGTTCCACCCCCACCGAAACCCAACCACCACAGCAGCTACCCAAGGTTTCCAATGGGTTGGTTTATCAATCTGTCCTGAATACCCGAACATGAACATCCAAGCAATTTCAAAAATTCACAATTCTCCGAAGGTATGTTTAGAAATAAGACAAACTGTTTGACCTCTTTAAGCCATTCTATGACCACTGATTCTAAATGATCCAACGGGAAAAGGGCACTCAATACCTACCATAACAAGCTCTTAACTTTACACGTTATGTGGAAATTATTCTAAAAGGGCAGAATCGAATGTATTTAATTTAGCAGAAACTATGTTCATCACATCCAAGACGTTGTTATAAGTAACCAACTAGCAGGATATACGAAGAGCAACCAAAGATAATAATTATTTGATTTTTCAAATGGCATTCAATTACGCGCTACACAAAATAATGGCTCACATATTTTAATAGCATGGATAAATTGATCAAATGACAGAGAACAGAAGGAATGAGATTCATATTTAGCTTGCATGCCATTACGTATTGAATTCCACAAGAATCGTTGCTGGAGCTTCAGCTGTGTCAAATGACTGCTGAAGAGATGAGATTTAACATTGCCGGGTTTTTTACGAATACAAAGCACAGTGAGGCATTAAGCTTCTAGACGGACACAGAGATACACCAAAACAAACATAAATGAGCAAATCAGCTCAAGGTACCTAATGTAGAAACATGAGGCTTTTCAAATTCTAAGTATAAAACTATTAAATATTGACATTTTGAGACTTGGTTTCCCTTGTACACTAAACAGTGTTAACAAAAACACTTCCATTCAGACACTGTTGACCGGACGTGTATTTCCAGCATCTTCCGAGTTTTTACTTTTAATCACAATTAGATGACACGAACCGGAATCATTCACAGTAATACTGACAGTTAAAAAAATCTTATACTGTATTTAAAAACATAGTATTTACCCTCTGGAAGATCTGCTCCACTTTTGTCATGTGAATGCATTGGTGCACTGGTGGGGTACTCTCCCCTTTCATTCAGGGCAAATCCAGGGTATAACAGATCATATGTGCTTGGAAGCTGAGGTGCCGACATGAGTGGCAGATTACCTCCGGGGAAAGGAGCACAGAGTGGCTTAATTAGGACCGAGGACATTGGAACCTGTGATACTGCTGGACCGGCGGTCACTACAGATGATGGAGTTACAGATGGAATGGCCGTCTGTGATGAATTCCCTGTCAAACAACATAAACTACATTAATTATTCCTTTAAATAAACAAGTCTCTCAGTTAAATCATAGGGGCTGTGAACCATTACAAATAATTATCAAATATTTAATTCCAAACAAGATTTCATGAATAATTTGCTGGGCATTTTGCTCACCAGGGTGGCTAAGGAAATAATATTAACAATACTGCAGTACCAAACTTAAAAAGGGAAAATTTGCACTTTTTAAGATAAAAGTAAATTGTCTTCTTTTGTCAAATCATTAAATTTGTTGCACATGAGTTATTTATTTCTTTAAATTTTAATGTGGGAAAATGTTATGTAATAAAGTAATCAATCATTACATATCCTACATCTAAAATAGTTCCAAAATAAATGACAAAACCTTTTATGAGCAATACTTATACATCTGGAATACAAGTACCTAATAATAGATGCAAGGAAATTACATTTCCAATCTCAATTTTTAAGCCGCAATTTTGACTGCTTCCCCAGCCTTGTAACTCTTGTTGTAAAATCTCTTCATTCACTGAAATGCACCAACAGATCTCTATCCAGTTGAGGATTGCAAATACGATTTAAGGTATTACCAGCTGGTGGACTTGGCAAATGTACTGGAACCACAGGTGGATTTTCTGATGTTGCAGAAGATGATGATTGTGTTTGGAGATCCACGTGGAGAATCGGATCTACCTGTTCCGTCCTGGTGTGAGAAGGGGTCTTCTCCAATGGGTTCTACAGATTTTTTTTTAAAATGTCACATTTTAATTTTGTTTTAAATAATGCAATTTTACTACGTTCTAGGCCCACAGATTAGGAGACAGAAAGCAAACCTTCTCTGCCAACCCCCCTCCCCTCTTTCCCAATAAGCGAGTTCGGTATGCCGTCTGCGCATGCCCAGGTCATGGGTCAATAGCGAAAAACACTCTCGGCAGCCATGCCTCCGCATGGACACAGACCTGCGCTTCATCCGTAGCAAGGATCGATCCCGGGTCTCCGGCATCGCTGTCGAACCGCCACTGGACCATCCCCGTCCCCTCTCAAGTGCCCCTCCCCTGTCCAGGGGCAGCCAGTGACGTCAGGAGTCAGACGGGAGAGGCGCCCCCAGGCCCACAGCCAGCGCATAGAAGCAGCGCTAAATCCAGCTCAACTCTGCTGGTCTCGCCGGGTTAACCTACAGCCCTGCCTGGACTTACGGGAACGACGGGCCAAGCTTACAGCCAGCGAGAAGAAGCAGGGCTAACTCCATGGCTCCGGGCTGGTGTCCCATCAGTCCAGGTAGGGCTGTAGATTAACCCGGCGAGACAGGCAGAGTTGAGCTGGATTTAGCGCTGCTTCTATGTGCTGGCTGTGGGCCTGGGGGCGCTGCTCCCGTCTGACTCCCGACGTCTCTGGCCGACCCCGGTCGGGGAGGGGGCACTCGGGAGGGGATGGGGATGGTCCAGTGGTGGTTCGGCAGCGATTACGGCACCGGAGACCCGGGATCGATCCTGGCTGAAGATGAGGCACAGGTCTATGTCTATGCACGGCTGTCGAGAGTTTTTATCGCTTGTGATCATTGACAAATCCCATGATTCCTTGTGTTTTTCGGAATACCGAACTTGCTTATTGTCTGCAGGATTTTTGGCTCAGGACCTCCTCATTAAGTTTAATTTTTTAGTTTAGGGATACAGCGCGGAAACAGGCCCTTCGACCCACCGAATCCGCACAGACCAGCGATCCCCGTACATTAACACTACCCTACACACCAGGGACAATATACACTTATACCAAGTCAATTAACCTACAAACCCTTACGTCTTTGGAGTGTGGGAGGAAACCAAAGATCTCAGAGAAAACCCACGCGGTCACGGGGTGAACATACAAACTCCGTACAGACAGCACTCGTATGTGGGATCGAACCCGGGTCTCTGGCGCTGAAAGGCAGCAACACTACCGCTACGCCACCGTGCCGCCCAGTTGTCTGCAGTGCATCTAGTTCAGAACTTGCCGCTCAACTCCAAGTTTCACAAAAACAAACCCATGTAGAAGACCAGTGAGACGACCCTTCAGCATCCATGGTAGGCATAAGTCAGCAAGACATAATCTAGTGTTTGTAATAAAGTATTGTGTACGAAAAAAGTTCACAAAATATTCCCAAAAGCCTTTCTCAATACAGTTCTATGACAGAATCACTTTCTATGACAGAATCACATTTTCCAGTTCATATAACTTGCATACAATTTGTTTCTCCTTCGGTTGCTGAACACAATCCATTTTCTTCTCTCTTTCCCACTCATTACAATATCCCACCTCTAACTGTGCACAGTTTACACTGTAGGTAAATGTTGTTTCAACACAGGCCGTCCGTCCCCAGGTAACGAACGGGCTCTGCTTTCACGGATGTCGCACGGGTAGATTTTCAGAAAATATACAAAAATAAGTGAATCACTTGATATGGGCGAATATACCTGCACAGTTTTGTAATGAATGGCATCAAAAGCACGTAAGTCTTTCTTATCAAAGAAAGAACAATTACTGAAAGTGGATAGGGAGAGAAAAACTCAATCTGGGTTTCACAAAAACAAACCCATGTAGGTATGTCGGAAATTTTAATTAAATAATCTTATGGGAACTCAATCGTATTTTGGGGCATTTGAAATCTGGGGCAGCCTGTAAAGTGTTATTTGGTTTACTATTAACGTTAATTTTAAGCGCATTTATTTTCTCAGTTGTTTTGCCAATATGCTTTATATTTATTCATCTTAAATCATCAATGCAAATTGGTTATTTTAAGATACATGCTCAAGATGAGATCAGGCAAGATCAGCATCATTTCTATCTTTAATAATCCTTAAGAAAGTGGCAGTGTCTGGAACCACAATTCTTTCCTGAACAGAGAATCGCTCAAATGTTTTCTTCTTAAGCATTGAAGTTCAGTATTTCCATTTGCACTGCTATTTTCATTGTACAGAAGTTTCCCCAAAATCCTAATTATAATAAAATTAGCTTCATACTTACATCCAAAGCAGGTAGAGATTTTTCCACTCGCGGGTGAATATTAGTTGACACTTGAGCTTCATTTGGCCCTGGATCAACCTTGACTGAAGGACTAACTTCTTTACTTTCTACTTTTGTCTGATTAGATTCTAGCCTTCGATCATATTTTCTATAATAAAATTACAATGAAACAAGTCATGTAAAGCACACATTGAGTTATTCCAACCACAACAACAAGTATACCACACACATCACAGTAAACTGCTTGCAAGGACAAATATGATGTGACCATCTTTGGCAGACACAGCAATGTGTTCTCTTTACTTAAATTAGTTTAAATCAAATATATATTCCTCTAGGTAAAGTTCAATAAGTTTGTGTTGCTAATGCCTGGTTTACCCTTTCACTTTTCAGTTTAAAGACAATACAATCATTTTCAATGTCAAAAATGGAAAATACTGGAAAAACTCAGCAGGTCAGACTGCATCTATGGGAAGAGAACAGTCAGAATATTTCAAGTCAAAGATCTTCTGTATCTGACCCCTTTTAGATTTCCAGCATGTGCATTTAAAAAAAATCACTTCATAAATTAAAATATTTGACTTAACTTTTGTTTGTACAACATATTTCTTGTTCATTCGATGCTCGACAAATTGATTCACATATCAAATGAGAACCACCAATGGAAAACTGCCTGTTTTAATGTAATAGTAAAGCATCCAAAGGCACTTAAGGTCATGATCAAACAGTTTGTCCAAACGCAGGGAGTTACTGAAAAAAGCAAACGATTGCTTCCTTCAAAGATCAAAAGATTAATCAAAGACAGGCTTTACAGAGCATAATAAAGTATAGAGACAGTGGTTTATGTGGGAATTCCAAACCTGGGCAAGGATGGCCAAAATGATGATTGAGAGACCAGGGTCGAGGTACTGGGTAAACTTTAAAGGTGGGAAATGACAAAGTCAGTACAACAATTTGAAGGCTCCAGTGAGAATTTTAAGATTGTGGCCTTGTGTAAACTGGAACCAATGTGGGTGTGCAAGCATGGAAGTGAAAAGTGAAGAGACTTGAAGCAATAGTACTTACGCTGCTGAGTTTGGATGAGTTCATGCTCATGAAGAGTAGACAATGGAAGTGCACTGGACTGGTCAAGTTTGTAATTAATGACAAGGATGTAGGTATCAGCATTTAACGTGCTGAGATAGTGGCCTAAACAGGCAGAGCGACCACAGTGAAACCAGATGCTCCCAATGAGGAAGCAGACATGGCTCATCCAAAAGGTGAACATGAATGCTAAGGTTGCTTCAGAAATTTGACTGGGGATTGGGATGGAAACATAGTAAATAAGTGCAGGAGTAGGCCATTCGGCCCTTCGAGCCAGCACCGCCATTCAATATGATCATGGCTGATCATCCAAAATCAGTACCCATTCCTGCTTTCCCCCCCATATCCCTTGATTCCGTTAGCCCGAAGAGCTAAATCAAACTCTCTCTTGAAAATGCAGTCAGTCACTAGATTGTGTCAAAGCATCAGTGTTTCTGTATTTAGTAGGAAAAATGTATCTTTGTCCAGGACAAGCAGCTTATGAAATCAGAGGTGCTGATGCGGGATCATGTGAAAAATGTCAATGTACTTTATCTGATTTTGCTTAGAGGAGATGCAAACCAGAGGGGACTTGTGGAAGATTTGTATGTAGGAGCAGCAAGAGAATGGTGTAGGAGCAGCAAGAGAAACTACAGAAAGTGTGAAGGAGACAATTTAGAGAGAACATGAAAGAGAAACTAAAGATACAAGTTATGTACTGGGAGAGGGCACATTGAGGTCTCAATCTGAAGAAATCTATTGGATTCACACACGCATCTTATAGATTGAAATAACCAGGGGAAAAGAATGCAAGAACACAAGTCATTGTAGAGCACAATCATGTTCTGCTATCTCAGCACGTTAAATGCTGATACTTTCTACGCTACAGAGAGACCTTTTAACGAATAGATAAGGGAGTGGAGACAGATTATTATCTGTTACATTTCCATATGTAAAATCATGTTGTGGTTTTAATAGGATGAGTGTGATTAAGCAGTGAGCTGCAGAAATATTCACTTCAGTTCAGAAGGTACTTGCATTGAAAGGAAGGCAAAATCTTTTGAGGTATTCTTTTACTCAGTTTTCAGATTCTGAGTTACACAAAATGCAGCACATCCAAACACCAGTGCTAACATTTCAAAGATACAGCAGCAATCTATGAAGTCCCATTCCAAGATCTAGGTAACTGGATCTTCCTGTCATATCATGTTATCTTCTGTACGCTCGTTTACTGATGCTGCTGGAGGTACAGGGATGGATGCAATACTCACTTTGAGAGTTGTGGGAAGTCCTCCACTCGCTCCAAGTACTCTGGTGATGGCACCTTGGGCTGTTGTTCTGGATTCTGCAGTGTAGAGTTCTGCTGTCTGGCTTGACGTGGTGGTAAACTTGAATGGAAGCGGTTCGACTTACTTACAAAACTGCTTGAATTCTTCACTCCCCTGAAGTCAGCCTCTGTACAATAAGCATTCATTAAATTCATCGATTCAGAGTTATGCAGCACAGAATCATGCATTTTGACACAACCTATCCATGCTGACAAAAATATATGCTAAACCTATTTGCCCCTTTTTGGCCCATATATCTCTGAGCCTTTCCTATTCATTGAAACATAGAAAATAGGTGCAGGAGGAGGCCATTTGGCCCTTCGAGCAAGCACTGGCATTCATTGTGATCATGGCTGACCATTCACAATCAGTAACTCGTGCCTGCCTTCTCCCCATACCCCTTGATTCCGCTAGCCCCTAGAGTTCGATCTAACTCTCTTAAACCCATCCAGTAAATTGGCCTCTGTCTTCTGTGCAGAGAATTCCACAAATTCACAACTCTAGGTGAAAAAGTTTTTTCTCATCTCAGTTTTAAATGGCCTCCCCTTTATTCTTAGACTGTGGCCCCTGGTTCTGGACTCCCCCAACATTGGGAACATTTTCCTGCATCTAACTTGTCCAGTTCTTTTATAACCATAAACCAATCCAGATGGGTTTTTTTTTAGTTTATTTATAACTGTTGCTGTCACCTCTCTCCGAGTGGAAAAACTTGCCCCTTTGATCGCCTTTAATTCTTTCTACAAGGCAAGGCAAGTTTATTTGTATAGCACCTTTCAACCACAAGGTAATTCAAAGTGCTTTACATAAAACATTTAAAGCATTTGAAAGAAACACATATAAAATGACATTTAGATATAAAATGATTATTAGATTATTCAGATAAAATAATTACAAAATTAAAAGCAATCAAATAAAATATTTAAAATAGAATAAAACCAGGAATAGAAGTTACAGTGCAGTATAGGTAATTAATAAATTGTATTGTTTACTGAAAGGCAGCGGCAAACAGAAAAGTCGTCAGTCTCGATTTAAAAGAGCTGAGAGTTGCAGCAGACCTGCAGTTTTCTGGGAGTTTGTTCCAGATATGTGGTGCATAAAAACTAAATGCTGCGTCTCCATGTTTAGTTCTGACTCTGGGGACACAGAGCAGACCTGTCCCAGACGATCTGAGAGGTCTGGGTGGTTTGTAGCTAAGCAGAAGATCAGAAATGTATTTTGGCCCTAAACCATTCAGTGCTTTGTAAACCAACAGTAGTATTTTGAAATCAATTCTTTGACAGACAGGAAGCCAGTGTAAAAACCTCAGAACTGGTGTAATGTGATCTACTTTTTTGGTCTTAGTGAGGACTCGAGCAGCAGCGTTCTGAATTAACTGCAGCTGTCTGATCGACTTTTTAGGGAGACCTGTAAAGACACTGTTACAGTAGCCGAGCCTGCTGAAGATAAATGCATGGACAAGTTTTTCCAAATCCTGCTGAGACACAAGTCCTTTAATCCTTGATATATTCTTTAGGTGATAGTAGGCTGACTTTGTGACTGTTTTTATGTGGCTGTTGAAGTTCAGGTCTGAGTCCATGACTACTCCTAAGTTTCTGGCTTGGTTTGTTGTTTTTAGCATTACCATTTGAAGCTGGGTGCTAACTTTTAATCGTTCTTCCTTGGCTCCAAAAACAATTATTTCAGTTTTTTCTTTGTTTAATTGGAGAAAATTCTGGTTCATCCAATCGTTGATTTGCTCAATGCATCTACTCAGTGCTTGTATTGGACTATAGTCTCCTGGTGATATTGTTATGTAGATTTGTGTGTCGTCTGCGTAACTATGGTAACATATTTTGATGTTTTTCATGATCTGAGCCAATGGAAGCATGTAGATGTTAAACAGAAGAGGCCCCAGAATGGAGCCCTGGGGAACTCCACATGTAATTTTTGCACGCTCAGATGTGTAATTACCTATAGACACAAAGTAGTCCCTGTCCTTCAAGTAGGATTCAAACCATTTTAATGCTGTGCCCGAAAGTCCCACCCAGTTTTCCAGACGGTCTAGTAATATCTTGTGATCGACTGTGTCGAATGCAGCACTGAGATCTAGTAATACTAAGACTGAAATTTTGCCATTGTCTGTGTTTAAGGGAATGTCATTGAAGACCTTAACAAGAGCCATCTCGGTGCTGTGGTGTGGTCTAAATCCTGACTGGAAGACATCAAAACAGCTGTTCATTAACATGAAATTGTTCAGCTGCTTAAAAACAGCTTTTTCAATGATTTTACTGAGAAATGGGAGGTTTGATATTGGTCTGTAATTGTTCAGTAGTGAAGTGTCTAAGTTCTTTTTTAAGAGAGGCTTGATAATAGCAGTTTTCAGGGCCTGTGGGAAGACACCTGAGAGAAGGGACATGTTTACAATCTGTAGAAGGTCTGAGGTCATGCAGTTTGATACACCTTTGAAAAGGCCTGTTGGTAGAATATCGAGGCAGCAGGAGGAGGATTTCAAATGTTGTATAATGTCCTCCAAGGTTTTATGGTTAATAACATAAAATTGTGTCATGGTATTTGAATTGATTATAAGTGGACACATGGACAACACATGTCCTGCACCTGATGTGGAGGCACTGACTGCTTGCCTAATTTTCTGAATTTTATCAGTGAAGAAGGAGGCAAATTCATTACAGGCCCTTGTGGAAAGCAGTTCAGGGGCTACTGACACAGGAGGGTTTGTTAGCCTGTCGACAGTCTCACCTTTAGCCTCAGCTACCCTGGGAAATTGACTCTGACCATCTACCCTATCTATGCCCCTCAACATTTTATAAACCTCTGCAAGGTTATCCTTCACATTCGTTCACTCCTGGGAAAACCATCCCAGACTATCCAATCTCTCCTTTCACCTAAAAATCTCCAGTCCAGGAACAATTCCTTTTCCAATCCTCTCTATCTTAATGACATACTTCCTGCCGCATGGTGGCCATTATTGCATATAATACTCCGTGTACAGTCTAGGTGATGATCTGCATGACGTACCAGTTCCTACACAAGCATACCATATGCCGCCTTCATCACTCTGTTGCCACTTTTAGGTGTACTCCAAGGTCTAGCCGTTCATTACCACTGCCCAGGGCCCTGTCATTCACTGTGCAATTCCTGCCTTCCCAAAATGCACACTTGACACTTGTTGGAGTTAAAGTGCATCAGTTATTCCGTTGCACTTTCCGAGTTGATCTTGATTAATCTATCTTTGACTCCGAGAATTATGCAGTAAAATCAATGACTAAATATTCTTCATGACACTCATGAAATCACTTTTGAATAACATCTCATCATCCAGAAAGACCTGGATATCACAGTACAATATTATCTACACGTTTTTAGACAAGCTAATAAATTACATTTAGAACAAATGGGTCTCAGTAATGTTTTTACTGCCAATATTTAAATCATACTTCTAGTGCAATAGGACGTCCAATATTTCCATACCAGAATTGACATTCATTGGCTTCTTGGCTCTTTTTCCTTGAGCTCTGCTCCAGGTTGCCCTTTGAGAGCCTTGAGTAAGTGGCCGAAGGTCCTGAAGAAGGGCACTATGTCTGAAGAAAAGAAAAAATACACATCTGTTTAAAAAAAGTACATTTTGCTCATGATGCTATGCTGATGATTCCAGGGGTGGGTAAGATTCTATCTGGTTTAAGTGGGGGGGGGGGGGGGGACCACCAGTTGCTGGAAAATCAATGGTGGACCTGTACATGATTACACAAGCCATCACAGTGTACAGATCATACAGGATAAAAGGGAATAACGTTTGGTTCAAGATAAAGTCCAGTTAAGTCCAATTAATGATAGTTCAAGAACCTCAATTTGTAAACCGAGTTGGATTCGTATTTGGCTGCAGGAGAAAGAAGGGGACTGAGCAGGGCACCAGTGTTGAGGATTATTGTGGAGGATTTGTCACCTATCCTCACTGACTGTGGTCTGTTGGTCAGGAAGTCGAGGATCCAGTTGCAGAGGTCTCATGTAGGGATGTCTCTCTTATCCAGGTTTTCCAGGAAAAGGTGTTGGGCCAGGGAGAAGGCATCATATGTGGATCTGAAGCAAGCAAGAATTTCATTGTCCTATCTGGGACATATGACAATAAAACACTCTCGACTCAAGTAGGCGAATAGCAGTGAGTCAAGGTTGCTTGGTAAACTAGATTTAATGCGTTCCATAACCAGCCTCTCAAAACATTTCATGATGGTGGATGACAAGGCCACTGGACAGTGGTCATTAAGGCATGAGATCTTGCTTTTCTTCGGCACCAGGATGATGGTGGTTTTCTTGAAGCAGGTGGGTACCTCAGAACGGAGTAGGGACAGATTGAAGATATCCATGAACACTCCTGATAGCTGGCCTGCGCAGTTCCTAAGGATACGGGCAGGGACTCCGTCTGGGCCAGTTACTTTCTGTGGGTTCATCCTCAGGAAGGCCGATCTAACTTCTGCAACAGTGACCTGGAAAGAGGCACACTTGAATCTGAGATGGGACAGATGACATCACCCCATTGGCCTTCTGCCTAAAGCGAACACAGAATCTAATATGTTCATCAGATGGGGTCGCAGAATAACCAGCGATTTTGCCTGACTTTGCTTTGCAGCCAGTTATTGTATTCAGAGCTTGCCACAGTCTGCGGATGACTGAACGATAATACTGTGACTCAAGTTTGTCCCGGTTTTGTCTCTTGGCATCCTGGATGGCTGAAGGTCAATCTATCGCTAGTAGATTTGATTAAAATTTCTTTCTCCCCTCCACGCATTAGTTTCCCAATTGTTAGCAGTGAAGAGTTCAATCTTGGTGACCACACTTAAATATGTCTTTCCTCTCATTTATTTTCCATGACAGTAATACTGGTGGAACTAACTACAAGAGGAACTCCATTTAACGTTCATCTACTCTGATGTTCCTTCATATGATCTCCTGTTCTCAATAAAATTCATCGGACTTTGGTTCTCAGGCAATTCACCCCAGCTTTGAACCCTCCTCTCTCAACAAGAATTCATTCAAATTTGTTATTCATTTACATGCAAGCAGAAGGTCAAGCTATCACACGAATTAACACAAAACTGCTTCAAAATTTGATATCATGCTTGTCATTTTCTAATTCAGCAACACTTCAGCATCCTCCACTCCAAACCACCCAGCGCTTTTGTTCCTTGGAAAAACTGGTTTGGTCTTAGTTCGGAGGGGGACAAGAGACAACCATAAGGTACAGTCTGAAGAAGGGTCCCTACCCAAAACGTCACCTATCCATGTTCCCCAGAGATGCTGCCTGACCCGCTGAGTTACTCCTGTAGTTTGTGTCCTTTTACCACAAGTTACAAGTCAGTTTAACATCATTCTTATACAAATTTTAGTTGAGAAATACAAAATCATTAAAATAAGATAGACATGCTGTTAGTGTAACCAATAATATGCCCAAAGGCCTGGATGACGAATGCGTAGATGAGAATTTAAGGCACAGGGAAGGAGGAAAGTAGGATTGATACAAAATGTTGGGTAGATCAGAGTTGTACGAGGACTTCTGTGACTGCAGATACATTAAGAAAGGCAGTCATTGAGAATGCACAACACACATAGCCCATAATGATGCCAGGAACTGAAAATTTTGTTCTGATCGGTGGAATATTACAAAAGTTATGAAGGTTTAAAAAAATTGTGAGATCAGCAGATTGGGTGAGTCCGGAGCCGGGTCCTGGAGCCGGTGAGTGCAGTCGGAGCCGGAGCCATGAACTGGTGAGCACACACCCCCCACTCCACACCCTCCCCTATCCCCCACACACACCCCTCCCCCACACACACGGCCCTCCTCTCTCTATCTCTATCTCTATCTATATATGTGGACTGTCTACCAAGTTCACAGATGACAAATAATGGCAGTGTTGTGAATAGTGAGGAAGGTTGTCAAGGGATATGGACCACTTGGAAAATAAATAGGTGGAGTTTAATCCAGACAAGTGTAAGGTGTTGCACTTGGGAGGTCAAATGTAAGAGAAAAATATGCTGTAAGTATCTGGATACTTAGGAGCACAGATACGAAGGATCCAAGACCTCAACACCATGAAAGTGGCAACATTGGTACATAGAGTGGTAGTGAAAGCATGCAGCATGCTTGACTCTATCAGTTGAGGTGTTGAGGATAAAACTTTGATTTAACCACATTTGGAGTATTATGTGCAGTTTTGGTTGCTGCATTGCAGGAAAGATGTGGAGGCGATGGAGAGGGTACAAGAGAGGTTCACCAGCTGTAGCCTTAATTTGAAGTTTCGGCTGGAAGGAGGTTGGACAAACTTCAACTGTTTTCCCTGAAGTATCGGAGGATGAGGCACAGACATTTAGCAGCTCTTTCCCTACCCCTCCACCGCAGGGAGGAAATGTCAAACACTAGAGCTCATAGTTTTAAGATGAGAGGGGGAAAGTTTGAAGGAGATATGCCAGGCACATTTTTTTGTTTACGCAGAGTGGTAGGTGCCAGGAACATGCTGCCAAGTGTGATGGTGGAAGCAAATATGATGCTGTAGTTTAAGAGCCTTTTAGTTACACCCTCATATGCAGGGAATCAAGGGATGTGGATCCCATGCAGGCAGATATTAATTTGGCATCGTGTTCAGCACAGACATCAGGTTTGAAGGCCCTGTTCTTGTGCTGTGTTCTTATGTGGCTTTATTCTCACTTATTGTTCTCACTGATCACTCTTACGGAGAATTGTGTTTTATTTGCAGCTAAAATCGTGTTGTCCTTGCAATCATTGATTATCATTTGTTTACTTGTTCTCAAGATGACATTAGAACAAAACATCAAGCTTAGCATAAGGAATATCCACATCTGTGCTTGAAAACAATATGCTCTTTGCACATAAGTGGGTTTCCTGATGTTACAATTTCGTTTTTTTAGTTTAACTTTGAAGCCCTCAAAAAGCCAAGACAGCCATTGAACAAGTGTAGACACAGGTGAGGGTAGTAGTATGTGGAAGAAAGGTGACATGATACAAATTAAAAAGTAAAGGAATGCAAAGTAACTGTTAACTGAAAAGTGGAGGAATAGCTGTGCATGGCAATCCAGGTCAGTAAGTCTACACTAAAACATTACAAATGGAAGACAAAGGACTGCACCGTTCTTGAAAATGAGTCTCCTCACATGGTTAATTAAAGTTTGCTACTTTGTTGCAGAGCTTTGCTTTCTCATATAGTGGCACGAGTTTCGGACATTAATATGTGGGAAGAGGGGGAGCGGGAGCTGGGTTATGACTTAAGCCAGAACAAGGGATGCTTGCCTTGTAGTTGCTCTAAGGAGAAAGAGGCTGCATACAAATTGATGATTAATTCAGCAGAAAACCATCTGCTTGTCCCAGAACCCCTACTGGTATCCTGGGTTTAAAAAGTGAGATGAAAAGGGTCCACACATCAATTAAGGAAAATGGCCACAGACCCAAGCATGTGACAGATGGATGAAGCCTGGGATGCAACACGGTGGAAGTAGATACATAGAACTGACTTCCATGCAGAGATTCTAGAGGGTGATACTGTACTCTGCAAACCAATGCCCAGATATCAGCACTTTTCCGACTTGTTGATACTGTGTAAAGTTTAAAGCACCATCTCCAGTAAGAGGCAATGTCTACTCATGTCACAGACAGAAGGGTTAAACAGCACAAACACAATAAATTGGCTTCCTTCCAAATATCATCTTACTGCTGCAGGTACGAGTTTAATAAAAGCAAAATACATCTGTGAATGGCAGCAGCATTTCCTTAAGCAAAGGCCGAATTTTATAGAATCAAACTCCTCGGCATTCCTTTGCATCATAAATATTTTAATAGAGAGAACGGATCAACAAAACTTACCATTCTAAATGCAAGCTCATAGAAATTAAAGACGTATTTTCTCAAATTTGTCTCTGTAATTTAGATTAAATTGAAATGCAGGCCCAGAATTTGGTAAAATGTGCCTGGATAATTAATAACAATGCTAGTAATATACAAGCAAGCAAGAAGGAAGAAGTAGCAGATGATTTCTGAATGTCAGAGGCTACCATTGCAAAAACGAAATATATCTATCTCACCCCTAACCTCTTAGATGAGTCTCTGCAAGTTAGCGCCAGAGTGCGTGGCGACTCTTTGCATGCTAGTCTCAGAGGAGGATCAATTATCATCCAAAACAATTGCCCTACTTTTTTGAATTCTTCTTCTATCTTTAGGTCTAGCACCATTTGTAGTTTTTGTTACAATGCTAAGAACTATATTCTGCATTTGGTAACTTCCCCTTTGCTCCACCTGTTAGGCATGAGTCTGGTTTGATTGTATTCATGTAGAGCATTATCTGATTTGATTGGATGGCATGCAAAACAAAGCATTTCACTGCCATGAGGTACACATGACAATAATAAATCTATACCCTGTGATTTCTGCATTTGCGTATTACCCATTAAACCTGACAGAAAATTAAGTCTGCAATTTGTGGCCAAAGTATTATTTTAATTTAAAAGTAATTCATGGCTGTCAATCAATGACTCCTGCCCAGAAAGTGAACTGTGTTTTTATCTAATTCCTTGGAATTATTGTTGGAAGTTTTAAAATATGTCATATTTAAAGTTTTTTTTTCTAATCTTCCTTCACCCTCACTTCTCTCCCCCACTCCTGTTTAATCCAACCCTGGTCTCCTCATTTCTCTTCCTGTACCAAATTTAAATATTGAACTTGCCAACTCCAATTCACCCTCCTTCTCAGTTCTTCCAAGTTACCTCTTAAGCCATTAATTTTAATCGTTGGGGAGATATTATCATTCCGCTGTGAAACAAGTGCCCAGCTTGCGTAAGCTTGGGAATTCTGTTTTAAATACATGTATAACTAGCAGAGTGCAGAAAACTTGTACCTCTGCATATATTCTGTCCCCAAACATTTAGAGCAGATAATGAGAGGAAAGATATCTCTCTCCTCTTCTCTCTTGCAAATCCTGGGTTATGCCAGAGTAGGATTCCGTGTGCTGATCACATTGCAGTATCTTGTTCGGTAAACAATATTTTAGACAAGATTAGCCTGAGAATATCAGTTCTATTCCATTACCAGACTTTGAGGCTACCAGGCTACTTCCCCACAGCCATCAGGCTATTAAACCTGGCTTGGACAAAACACTGAACTTTATTAGCCAATTAACTGTTATTTGCACTTTATCAGTATATTGATTCATGTGTGTATATATTTATAGAATGGTATATGGACACACTGATCTGTTTTGTAGTCAATGCCTACCATGTTTTGTTGTGCTGAAGCAAAGCAAGAATTTCATTGTCCTATCAGGGACACATGACAATAAACTCACTTGAACTTGAGGTCAATACTACAGCATATGTACAAATGCGTATCTTTGGTTTATATTGAGTGGAGAGTAATAATTAGTTGTCTATTTTATCATCCACTCCAGTGCCCACGATCCCCATGACATTTGTCTAAAATGACCAATTCGACACAAACCAAACACATCCTTGGATCCCATCGAAAAGTATGACAATGGGCCACATACCGAGCCATAAGGGAAACTATACAAACGTTATGCATGGTGTTTGCCTTTTTCTCTCAACCTAGTTCATACCTTCACTGCACCCCCATCCACTTTACATTTTTAATCCATGGCTCACATCACTTCTCCAAGTTTGCCTGGAGAATTCTTTCAAGGCACATGTGGATCAGTTGGAAAATTGCAAATCTTTAGTCCTTGAACACACACTTCTGTCGCCCTACATATTGATAGCAGCTGCTCGCACATTCACAACATTCCATGCTCTCACATCATGAAAGTCAAACGGATCATCATGATTGCACCATGTTAGTAAAATGCTACCACAAAACGTAAAACAATCATCAAATATTTTTAAAGGCTGAAAAATGGAAGGCACAATTATCCTTTAAATTAATATGGTTGAACCTACTTTTCTCCTAGTTCTTCTATGTAGACGTCAACTGGTCCATTGTCAGGGCTGATTGCCTGAATGTGTGCATTGTAGTATTTACCATTATCCAAACAGACCTGAAGAAGGTATTGCAATGGATTTTAAAATATATTAATTTTGTCACATTTTTCATCATTTATGTAATGCATGCATTTGCAATAGCAAGCAACTCAAAAAGTTTGAAGAAATAATTAACGCAATAAAGGGCTTCAACAATGTCAATGCGATGAGAAAAGACGATTTATGCCCCTGTCCCACTTAGGAAACCTGAACAGAAACCTCTGGAGACCTTGCGCCCCACCCAAGGTTTCCGTGAGGTTCCCGGAGGTTTTGGTCACTCTCCCTAATGGTGGAAAGTGGTTTCCACGTAGTCGAGGCTTCTTCTAGGTTCCTGCGATTATTTAAAAAAACAAACAAAAACAGCCTCGACTAAAAATAGGTTGCCGTTTGGTCGAAGCCAGTGGAGTGGGGTTGCTATTTACTCACAGGCAGTCGAAGGCAATCCCCTTCGCTGACCGGCCATTTTGATTGGCTCATTGGAGTTTTCAGCAAAGATCCTGTAGGATCTTTGGTTTTCAGGACCTAGAAGATCCGCCAGAAGGTAAAATGCCCGCTAACTTCTTAAAACTGTCTCCACTCCTTCTCTCCCTCCCGCGCTCTCTAAAGGACTTACCGTGCTCTGTGGCAGCCGTTTACCTTCCTCTTCATCGCGCAGACAGCGCTCCTGCGCTGTCCCTGGCCCACACCTTCGCGATGTGTGTGTGTGTGTGTGTGTGTGTGTGCGGTCGGTAGCAAAGATCCTGTGGGATCTTTGGTCAGTAGATGCAGCTCGCGCTTCGGTCGAGGCTTTCCAGGCAAGTGACCAAAACCTCTGGCGACTCATGGAAACCTTGGGTGGGGCGCAAGGTCACCAGAGGTTTCCGTTCAGGTTTCCTAAGTGGGACAGGGGCATAAGACAAATGAGGGACAAGTTTTTAAGTTCATAAGTCATAGGAGCAGAATTAGGCCATTCGGACCATCGAGTCTATTCTGTCATTCATTCACAGTTGATCTATCTTTCCCTCTCAACCCCATTCTCCTGCCTTCTCACCGTAACCTTTGACATCCTTACTAATCAAGAACCTGTAAGGGTCAAGGAAAGAGCGTTCACGTCGCGGCCCTGTTTCCACCACCACGCGCAAGCAGCACAAGAAGCGACAAGACAGACACCATTGTATGCAGATGCCGAGAAGTCAGAACAACTTCTAATCTTGTGTGTGGACTCGATAAGAAGAAGAACCTGTAAATCTCCTCCTTAAAAGTACCTAAAGATATGGACTCCACAGCTGTCTGTGGCAATGTATTCCACAGATTCACCACCCTATGTTATAGAAATTCCTCGTCCTTTTCTTCTGCTGCTGTTCCCTCTGGTCCTAGACTCTCCTACTCGTGGAAACATCTTCTCCACGTCCAGTCTACCCAGGCCTTTCATTATTCGGTAAGTTTCAATAAAATTCCCCCCACTCCCTTCTAAACGTCAACGAGTACAGGCACAGAGCCATCAAATGCTCATCATACGTTAACCCAATCATCCCCGGGATCATTCTCGTAAACCTCCTCTGGACTCTTTCCAATGCCAGCACATCCCTCCACTGGTATGCGGCCCAAACCTACTCACAATACTCAAATGTAGTCTGACCAGAGCATTACAAAGCCTCGGCATTATATACTGACTTTTATTTCTAGTCCTCTCGAAATGAATGCTATAATTGCATTTGCCTTCCTAACTACTGATTCAACTTGCAAATTAATCTTTAATAACCAAATAACCATGAACGGAATGAAGACGACCTTCACAAGGCATGTTTATCCTGTGCAGAAGAATATGGAGCTTTGCATTCTCTGCAGAGGGCAGCAGAGGGCAGCAGAGTCCAGTGTAAATTCTGGGGCATATTGATTTAGAGCGATTGATAATTGATTTGGAAGAATCACTGTTTAAGAATGGGTTAGAGTACAAAACAGACGGTGTCAATATACACTAGTCCCACAGCAATGGCAACGGGCAGGATTTAGTTATAAACACACTTTTGTGTTTTTATGAGTCACTGACTTCACTTAGATAATAATAATAATAATAATAATCATTTTATTTACTGGCGCCTTTCTAAAACCCAAGGACACCTTACAATGCATAGAATCACAAAAAAAAAAATACAAAACACATAATCGGAATAAATTAAATATAAAAAAACACCACAGTACACAAATCAAGGACAGAATTCAATTTCAAAAGCACCAAAAGAAAATAAGAAACACAATTTGAGGAGGAGCAGCACAATAGAAGAAAAACATACACCAAATAAAGACTAACTCAGCGGGTCAGGCAGCATCTCTGGAGGACATAGATAGCAAACGCCACCTATCCATGTTCTCCTTAGATACTTTCCGACCCAATGAGTTACTCCATCATTTAGCGTCTTTTTCCAAACCAACATCTGCAGTTCCTTGTGTCTATATAATAACCAACTATCATTTTCCCATGAATTAATAGATCTCCATTCATTCTAGAGATCCAGTGATCCAATGGCAATTTATTTTCTCTGCTTTAGATACTAATTTTAAGCACACTTTACTCATGCTCACTGCCTTCATACTTATATCACTGGGAGAGATATGTTGGATTTGCCTTTCCATTTCTTTTCTCAATGCTCAAGGAAATGATAGGTCTATTAATCTCTTAACTCTGCCAATTTAGTCACTCTGTGACCAAATCCTTCCCACATGTTTGTTTCATATATCCTGTATTTGGAATAAAAAATGTTGGTGGCATTTATTTAAAAATTCCATGACCATTTAATAAATAAGATTAGAGAATTAATAAGGTGGTTACATTCCATTCTATTTCGACTTCCTGCAAGAACTCCACTCATACCACGGTAGGAAGACTTGCGGTTATAAGGAATCAAGCACAGAAATCACACTCAACATCATTTCAATGTCAATTCAAAGCACAACCCAATCACCATGTTCACACAAATAATCACCAACCACTAAACCAAAACGTTGCAAGTACTTGTTCTGGAGTTAAGATTCTTTTGAATATTTTAACAACAACTCAATTGAGCCAGAGGGAGGGAAAAAGAGAGAAGGGAAGAGGCCGGATTGTCCGTGGTCTTAATGATAACCCCGCCTAGCCCTCCAATTGGACATATGTTCAGGGTTTTAGAGCATCATCTGCAGCCAATAAAAGCTTAAGTTGGCAGCTAAATATCTGTGCCTCAAGTCACTATTTAGACGTGTAGCCCAATGTTCATGGTCTTATAACAAGGAATATTTGGAGCTACTGATCTTTGGATCCTGGTCCTTTAATCCTCATATCACTCTCTTATTCCTCACTCCTCCAGTCCGACTTCAAGACCAAACAGGAGGTGCTATACATTTTAAAGATTCATCACCATGTAAAAAATCAGAGAATGGATATTTTGCATCAATGCCTACCTTGCATTTATCCCCAACAACGTACTGCATGCCAGCAGCAATAGAGTAATCCCTTTCCTGCTGTGCTGGAAAGTGGAGATTAAATATTAATATTTAACAGCAACATCGTGTGAAATAGCTTACTTGGAATCAAAGGTTGCAAACTTAAAACATTTACCTTGCTTTGATTTCTGCCAAACTTCGTACTCAATATTTCTGTAAACATTCGGGTTGAACGCTCGGAGGACCTCGCCAGGAAAGGAACTCTGAGCTGCATTTTCACTTTTCTTTCGTTGCTTCTGAAAAAGTAAGTGATAAAACATGTATCTGAAGCGACTTTACATTTTCCCCAAATCATTCCTTTCATTTATTTGGGCAACAAAATATCCTTTAGTTTTGCTGATATATTTCATTGTTCTTAGAACTTGCAGCCGCTGGGTTCCTCCAGCAGTTAGCCTTTTGGTTCATCATTCCAACATCTGCATAATTTTGTGTCCCTTCACTCACTCTGCCTGCTTGTACGCTGTTGGCAAATCATTCTATCCTTTCCCCCCCCCCCCCCCCACATGTACAGCAAAATCTAATGCACAAATCAACTTTCTGCATATTTTTTCGAAGGAGATCTAAAAAAAATTGGAGATGAAGTTTGTGGCAATGGAATAAGCGCAGGAGTAAGACTTATTCACGAGTGTGTTAAACAGGGCCTGTCTGTTTAAAATGCAAAGATTCATCAGATATTTTTTGCAAGCAAAACCTACAATAAAACTCAAATAGTCCACTATCGGATCATTCAGGTTAGTATCCGCCTCATTGGGTACCGATTCCAGCACTCCCTCACATACCAGGCCCCTGGTTCCTGCGCACCTCAACGCAGATCAGTACATTTAGGACTTTTATGGTGCCGGACAGCAGATTTTCCAGATTATTGGATGTTATTCAAATTAATACTCCAATATACTCTTAATTCACTTTTGTATAGGAGCAAGGAGGTCCTACTGCAGTTGTACAGGGCCCTAGTGAGATCACACCTGGAGTATCGTGTGCAGTTCTGGTCCCCTAATTTGAGGAAGGACATTCTTGCTATTGAGGGAGTGCAGCGTAGGTTCACCAGCTTAATTCCCAGGATGGCGGGACTGACAAATGATGAAAGAATGGATCAACTGGGCTTATATTAACTGGAATTTAGAAGGATGAGAGGCTATCTTATAGAAACATATAAAATTCTGACGGTATTAGACAGGCGTGATACAGGAAAAATGTTCCCAATGTTGAGGAAGTCCAGAACCAGGGGTCACAGTTTAAGAATTGGGGGTAGGCCTTTGAGGACTGAGATGAGGAAAAACTTTTTCACCCAGAGAGTTGTGAATCTATGGAATTCGCGGCCACAGTAGACAGTGTTGGCTAATTCACTGGATGTTTTCAAGAGAGAGTTAACTATATCTCTGATGGCTAATGGAATCAAGGGATATGGGGAGAAAGCAGGAACGGGGTACTGATTTTGGAAGATCAGCCATGACATATTGAATGGAGGTGCTGGCTCGAAGGGTCGAATGGCCTATGCCTGCACCTATTTTCTATGTTTCTATGTTTTTTAGATGTTACTCAGTAGAATGATACTGAGGCTTAAAAGTGTGGGCATGAGAAATAGAGCCCTGGCAAGTTCAAAGAGAGTGAGGGGACCAGAGTCCAGTGAATGAGAAGCTAAACTGTCCAGATTTTCCCATAGAAGAACGGGTTGGTTTTTTTTAGCAAATCTTTATCTTGATTTCAATTTAAAATATTCTCATAATATTGTATCTTGGGTTTTATTTCTTTAATTTATTGTATCACAGCTTAAATTTGCTCATTGTACAGAAGCAATGAAATTGCAAAACATAGCACAGTATATTATTAATAGTGTAAATAATGATCCCAAAATTGAGTTGTTTCTTTTTATTATTTGACCTATAGCTTATAAGAAAAACCTAAACATATTGAACACCAAGCACAATTTTGTCCTGTAGCTGAAGCTCCCAAAAGCATCAAGATGGGGAGTGGGTGGAAAGAGGGCCATGATTTGTACACAGATGTGACATTTTATTGTCTTTTGCTAATTTCCCTAGAAGTAATTAAAATATCAACAAGTAGCTGAGATGGTCAGAGATTAGGATCAAATCTGAGGCTGCACAAAAGTTCAACTGACCTTGGCCAAAAATCACAACAGAGCCGCACGCAGGCAAGAACCCGCACTATTTTCACAAAAGACAAAGAACGACTGGTCAATTTAATCTAAATCAACTCTCTACTTACATAATTTTCAGAAAAGAATACAACATCATTTGATCAATGTATCACAGTTACTCTGCCAAAAGTAATAGTGATTGTCAAATATTGTTATTTTACATGCTTAGCGTTTTAGATATTTAGACAAATCAACTATTTGAATGTTATAACTTTAAAAACTCTTGCAGAATGTTTATTTATTAATCACCTGTATATTTCCTTATCATGTGAAGCCATAATATATCTTAATTTCTGTTTCATTACATTAAGAACCTTAATAAAGATGACTTAACTGATGCCAAGTTCATGACAGAATTTGACCATATCTACTTACCAGTAACGAGCAAAAGAAAATTGAGGATTAAAAAATGCACTGGGTTTCAGAACTGTCCAATATAGTCGTGCCATATTGGCCCAGGTCTCTCACAAATCAGAGCGCTTATGGGTTTGAATGCATAATTTATGTCAATTTTCAATAAAATATGAAGGAAATGCTGTTTAGATGCGCGTGCTGTTTTCCAGACATTTCAAAAACACACAAAGTTTACGTAATTGCACGAGTACCTTTCGGACTTTATTACATGACTGGGACTTGAATCCACTCATGTCACTCTCATCGGCAGCTTTGCCCCTGTTAAACATTTGAAAACAAAATTTACAGGCATGCTAGAATTTAAATGTTCATCTAAAGCAACGAAAGGACATTGTCATGAATTTAGAGAAAATCCACAAAATAAAAAAACTGGATGAAAAATATTTGAGAATTGTAAAATAAAAATTGCAAGCATGCAGTTTCACTCTGAGCTGTAGGTTCTATTTTTACATGAGGTTGGAGCATGCGTTGAAAAAGTCACATTTGTTAACATCAGATTCCACTAAAAGCATCAGGTTATGGCCATAATACAAATCTAAGAATCCAATTAACTTCCTAGTTATCACTCTGTGAATAATGCTGCTCTTGCCCAGTTCGCAGTGAGTCATTGTGTTTACTAACTAAAGCTCACAGTAGAGCAAGGTTGAAATAATGATCACCATGGTAATTGTTTTGCAAATGTGAACTAGTAATTTTTCCCAAACAGAAAATCTGCATTAAAAGGAATGAGCTGTAACCATCAAGTAATCTCTCCAGCAGCATACGCTTCTCTTAAGATAGATGTAAGTATTTCAGTTTTATGAATTAACTTGAAAGATTACTCAGACTAAATTATCCATGGCATGTGTGTTTTGTTATTGATAATAGGAAATTCCTGTAGACTTTGGTCACCAATTTCAATAGCCTATATATACAGCCAGCCGACTTCTACTCATTCTTCACGATTATTTTGTGTTGAATTTTCAGCTGACCTAATGAAATGCCGCAGTTCACAAGCAAGCACTCATTAGAGTTTAAGGGTGAGGGTGATCTTTTCAGAAAGAACAATAATATACACTGGTAGAAAGAAAGAATGCAAGATACAGTAAAATTCAATAACCCACTATCTGATTGTTCAGAAATACCCAAATTCAGCTCACCAGGCAATGTTTGCTACGCTGCCATTAAAAACACCGGGTCCCATTTCCCATGCTCCCTTTAAACAAACTAGAGTGTTTCCTATGCTCCCTTTAAATATACCAGGGTCTCTTTTCCCACCTCCATTTAAACATATAGGTTCCCGATTCCCAGAGTCCAATTAAATTTACTGCAAAATGTATTATGCTGCTGTAACATCTTGAAGAAATTGAAAGTGTTACTATGTTAATAATAATATCCAATGGTTGTATTTGCCATTCCAGCACAACCAAAGTTCTGAGAGTACCATATTATCAGAGATGGACTCTGAAATAAACAAGAACAAAGCAGCCTAATCCAAGAGTAGCTAATGCAGAGTTAACATTTTCCAATACTTCCATGATGCAATCCTGAATACAGACCAGACTAACAGAATAACATTTCCTCCTGGCGTGCTCTTTAAGAAGAAAATAGGCCCAAATAGCAAGGCATAGAAACTTTAAAAATCAAATGATACGAAACTTCCTTTACAATACATACTATTTCCCCAGAAGTTATTTATTGTAAATAAGTCAATCACAACCATCTGTTTCCACTGTCACCATAGGAAACCTGTTCCACATTAACCACTCTGCAAAACGAGAGAATCAATGGTAATTTGATAGCTTAAGGAACTACACTGTGCTCACGTGGGTATATTTTAGTGCAATTGGATGAATGCCTTAAAGAAAATTAATAATAGCCATCCTTCACAACAAGATCTGGTACGGGCAATTGTACCGATCATATTTCTGAGTGACAAACTTTGATTCAGTCTTCAGGAATTGCATATCTATTTGCTTCCTACGATGGAACCATTCCTTTGAATGCCCTTGTTTAAAACTCCAGTAATCATCCCATGTTTTTTTTTTTAATTTGACTACTTACCGATGCAATTCCATTTCTGCGCCAGAATCAGAATCTTCACTGGAATGGACATGCTCATTTGTTTTGCCGTTTGCATCCAGTGCTGATATCACGGGCTCAACATCAATTTTTAGTACATCCTGATATAGCATTTCATAGAGAATGGCTGCAAACCAAAAGTTTAACATAATATATCATATACTTATACACACACACCAAAAACACAAAGCAAAACCCAGCAGTTCTGATTACATCCAGTAATCACGCACCCACCATTTATTTGGGAATCACTGCAATGGCACTTAATTATTAATGTTACTGGAAATATGCCTGCTTAGAATACCATAAAATCCAGGCCATCTTACCAATGAGAAAGGGTCGGTGCGGGTTTCCACCGACTCTCCTCTCTCCCCAGATATTCATTTGATCGCCAATGTAACAGGCTGTACATTAATACGGTTCTTTTTCAAATATGCTTCAGAAGGTCCATATACTTTTGCAGACCCCGCTCTGGTAGAATAAATTAATAACGAATCACTACAGAATGTATGATTACACCAATTCTCAACTCCTGGGAGGAGTGGTTTAACCCTTGTGTATTTATGCTGGCTATGCCATGTCAAAAACTAAAACTGATCGTATAGCTCTGCAAAGTTAGGCATTCCTGTAGGAAGCAAAGTGGCACACATGCCCCAGTTTGCATTGACAGTGCCGAAGTAGAGAGGGTCGAAAACTTCAAATTCCTAGGAGTCAATATCACCAACTTCTCCTAGACCACCCATATTGAAGCAAGGACCAAGAAGGCATACCAACACCTCTAATTCCTTCGAAGGCTTAGGAAGTTCGGCATGTCCCTTACAGCTCTCACCAACTTCTACAGATGCACCGTGGAAAGCATTTTATCGGGATGCATCGCAGCTTGGTTTGAGAACAGCTCCATCCAGGACTGCAAGAAATGCAGCAAATTGTGGACGCAGCCAAAGACATCACACAAACCAACCTCCCTTCTGTTGACTCCATTTATACCTCACGCTGCCTCAGCAAGGTCAGCAGCATAATCAAGAACGAGTCGCAGCCTGCTCACGCTCTCTTCTCCCCTCAGGCAAAAATGCACACCAACAGATTCATGGACAGTTTCTTCCCAGCTGTTATCAGGCAACTGAATCATCCTACCACAACCAGAGAGCAGTGCTGAACTACTATCTACCTCTTTGGTGACACTCGGGCTATCCTTGATCAGACTTTGCTGGCTTTACCTTGCACTAAACGGTATTCCCTTATCATGCATCTATACACTGTAAATGGATCGATTGTAATCATGTATTGTCTTTCTGCTGACTGGTTCGCACGCAACAATAGCTTTTCACTGTACCTCGTTACACGTGACAATAAACTAAACTGAAATATCATACTGGAAATAGGTTCCATTTCAACACCGATAAGAAAACCAATTCAAAATTTTTAGTTAAAGGTAACATTTTGGAAAAAATGTAGTTAGTGATAACATTTTGAAAAAAGTGAAAGTGTCATTTCTCAGTTTTTCGGTTTGCAATTACCACACAGATTTGAAAAATGATCACACATTACAAACTTCAGGACACTTTAATTGTGAGACCGAAATTCAGTGAACACATTCTATAGGGATGACTTGGATAGGGTACTGTCGAGATTATGACTAGGTTATCAATCTGGATAACAACATTTGCTGCAAGAGGGAAAATAGTGGGCTACAAAACCAAGTTTTCACAAATCGTTAGAAATACGCTGTACCACAATATTTATTGCTGCAGCCTTTTCTATTGATTGTTCCTTTCAATAATTAATATATAGCCCAAAAGAGATTATTGAAATTTGTGGGGTGTAACAGATCAAGAGATTATAATTACAACAAAACCAGAAACAAATTGCAAAGGGACATTAATAAGATGGGGAAAAAATTTGATTTCACTTTTATACAAAGCCCGTGGGCCATATGCAGATACATAACATGATATACAGAAGTGGTCAACCTTCCCAGCTCTAGTACCATGGACTCTAAGTTATCATTAACTTACTGATAGGTTTATTTTTTAAAGTTTCTGGACCCTTCCATAATTCTTCTGGCAGGAGTGGTATGGGTAAGAACTAAAACTATTTAATTTTTGCTCTCAAGATCAGAGAGTTTATTTTAGTTTAGTTCGAGATACAATGTGGAAACAGGCCCTTCGGCCCACCGAGTCTGTGCCGACCAACGATCGCCCGTATATTAGTTCTACCCCTTCACACAGTTCACAGAAGCCAATTGACCTACAAACCGGCATGTCTTTGGAATGTGGGAGGAAACCGGAGCACCCAGAGAAAACACACACAGTCACAGGGAGAACGTGCAAACTCCATGCAGACAGCACCCGTAATCAGGATTGAACCCGGGTCTCTGGCGCTGTAAATCAGCAACTCTACTGCTGTGCCACTGTTCTTCCCTTTTCTAATCTTTTGAGGAATTAATGACTGACAGCTTTAAATGGAGTCTAAATTATGGAAAATATCGAAAATATTCTCAAACTAAAAAAAAGGTACTTACATTGGCAAAGAGCTGCAGCATCTACAAATTTCCGAGGATAGACACTGTCATAATGGTTTCCATTTGAAAAGCATAACGAGATCTATTTGGAAGTTAAGAAAATAAAATCAGATATGCTTCCTGTTATCACGTTCTAACACCATAAGGTACATTTGAAAGTTGGCCAGGTAAGTTAAAATTTAATAGGAGTTCAGGATCCATTCCCCATGTCCATTTCACATCCTTTTGTAGCAGATGATGTAGTGGCTTTAGCACAGTTGCTAAATCTGGAAGGAATCGTGCATAGAACTGCACCATCCCAAGGAATGATCGTAGCTCTGACACATTGTTGGGTTTTGGAGCATTCACTATTGCTTCAACGTTCGCCTTCACAAGGCAAATTCCGTTGGCGTCTACTTTGAGTCCAAGGTAGACCACCTCTGACTGCGCAAATGCACATTTACTTTGTTGCAGTTTGACATTGTGGCAGTTCAGTTGTGCGAGAACTTGCTCGAGGAATTCCAGATGTTCTACCATGCCCTCTGTGAATATCAGTAGGTCATCCTGTTTGCACACACACAGTGCGGAATGCCTTGTAATATTTTGTCCACGACAGACTGGAAGATTTTTTGGGAGGATTTCACACCAATAGGGCAGCTATGTATATCAATACAAGCCCTTATGTGTGTTGATAGTCAAGTACCGCTGATTTTCCTTGCTGATATTGAGTTGGGCGTAAGCGTGAGCTAAATCCAGTTTAGTGAAGACTAAGTCCTGCGTACAGATCTTGCGAGGTTGGTAACGGATATTGTTCATCGTCAACGGCTTGGTTGATTGTGACTTTGTAGTCACCGCATAGTCGAACAGTTTTGTCGGCCTTGGGTACGGCCACAATTGGCGTTGCCCAGTTACTCTGGTCTGTCTTCACAAGTACTCCATTCCACTCTAACCTGTCGAGTTCTTCCTCTACTTGTTGCTTTAGTGCATATGGTACAGGTCTTGGTCAACAATACACAGGTTTCACATCTTGCTTGAGTAGAATGTGTGCAGAGTACCCTGTTATTCCCGTGTAACTGTCGGCAAAAATTTCTGCATGTTTGCTTATGACGTTTTCATGACGTGATTTGAACAAATCAACGCTGAAAATGTTCTTCCAGTCTAACTCTATTCTACTCAGCCAATTCTTTCCAAGGAGGGTTGGTTTATTTCTGTAGATGGCCACTATGATGGGCAGTGTTACTGACTGACCATTATGCTGAACTTTAGTTAATTTGTCCGCATGTCTCCAAAACTTCGCCCGAGTAGGTTATCAGTTTGACCTTACTCTCAAACAATGGTGTCTGTGGGAACTTCGCTCATGGTCTCTGCTCATGACCGAACAATCTGCTGCCGTGTCAATACACATATCGATTAACTGTTCATTAATCAATAGTTTAGTTCGAAAGTCTTTGCCTTGGCTGGTTGAAGGCTTATCAATGTTGGTTGCACAAATGGTGTACAACCCAAGTTCATTTCCATCTGGGTGCATCTCCAAGTTGTGAATTCAATTCTGTTGTTGTCGCTTGTTTCACGCAGGTTGTTGGTTTCCTGTTTTAAGCTTGGCCTGACATGCTGAGGCGATATGGTCTTTCTTCTGGCAGTTATAGAACTTGGCCATTTTGAACTGACAAAATTGGGATGAGTGATTACCGTTGCAACGATAACAACTGGCTGAACTCGGTTCCCCGCCATACTTTGGTTTTCGTTTAGCACCTCTTGGTTTGGCCATAGGCACTGCCTTATGACTGTAAACGGTCACTGCAGTCTGTGGTGGACAAAACTCGTGAGCATTCTTTGATGCCATCTCCATTGTGGTAGCAATCTTGCATGCTTTCTCGAATGTAAGATCTGGAGTGTTCATGAGTTTGGACTGAATTCGTTCATCCACTAGACCACAAAACAAATCTGTTGAGTAGTGTGCGTCCGAGAAAGCTTCCAAAGTTACAGTGCAAAGTTACGTTTTTCAAGGCAACAATGTACTCATTGATTGTCTCATTCTGCTTCAGGTTTCAGGTGCCGAATTTATAGCTTTCTGCAATTTCCAGAGGCTTTGGGTTGAAGTGCTCCTCCAACTTCTTCATAATGTCATTGAATGGCACGTCTTTTGCCTTTATGGGCGCAAGGAGATTCACGAGTGTGCCGTACACTTCAGGACTGATCTCCGTGAGCAGCGCTTTCATGCGTTCGCAAACGCCCTTATTTGTTTCAGTCACTACCTCTCCTTCACCGGTAATCTCCATTATGTTGTTTACCGTGAAAAACATGTTCGCTCTGTCCATATAGGAGCTGAACGGCTCTCTACTCTTGTCGAAAGTGCCAAGGTTTCCGATGTAGCCCGTGGATGTCGCCATCGTGTCGTTCTCTTTTATTTTTTTAAGTAAGTTCAAAACCCCCGATTTCCTGTCTGTTCTTGTGTAGCAATTCAGCTAAAACTTAGCTGTACAAAGGTTATACAGCTTGAGGAACTCGACAAAAAAAAACTCAGTCTAAAATCCTATACAATCCCAAGGACGCCATCTTGCCACGTAGACACAATATAGAGATAGCCTGACAAAACCTCGACGATTTCTACAGCAGCAGTTTTAAACTACAGTCCCATGCGTAGAAGGATCTGCGGCCTATCGTGTCCAGCTCTCAAACAACTGCGACACAGCTCTGTATTTGCTGTTTAAAATGTTAAAACAATACTGCATGTTGCAAAACAGTCCTGCACTGTATTTAAAGGATGAGTTCACAAACTCTATCCCGTCCTCGTCGCCAATTTTGTTATATTCCGGACGGCAGAATGAAGAACAAGACTTACACACTAGTTGCCTGAATCACAAGAGAGAGATTTATTACCCAGCATTCCCTGCTTATATTGAACACCAACTCATTAACATACACATGAATATGTATGAATGCATTACAGTTGGCAACATATAAAAGTGCCACAGTAGCCAGTGTGGGCCTTAACTTTTTACAATTTATATAAATGACTTGAATGATGGATTAGTAGCTAAATTTGCTGATGAAACCAAGATAAGGAATGTACATTTTGAAACGGGTATAAGGAGGTTACAAAGGGATCAAATACAAATTTTGAATGGACAAATCTGGCAAATGTAGTAAACGACAAAGTGATTATCAAATGTCAAACATGCTTAGCTTGTATTTATTTTAACTTAGAGGAGGAAGAGTTTCAACTTGATTGAAACATATCATACCATGATGGTTCTTAACAAGATGAATGTAGGAGAACACTAGAGACTGTAGATGCTGGAATATTGAGCAAAATGCAAAGTGCTGGATAAACTCAGGTCAGACAGCATCTGTGGAGAGAATATACTGGCAACATTGCCTTCCAATCTCTCCCTTGTCTGGCCCATTGAGTTCTTCCAGCACTTTGTGGATGAGGTGAGAACATTTCCTATTGTGAGTGAAACTAGAACCAGGAGCCACAGTCCAAAAATCAGCTGTCTCTCACTTAATACAGATGAGGCAATGTTTTGTTTTCTTTTAGTAAGTCCCAAGTCTTTGGAACTCTCTTCCTCAAAGAGTGATGAAACAGGAGTCTTTGAATATGTTTAAGGCAGAGGTAGATACTTGATTAGAGGGTTAGTGGTTGGTTCACTTACTATTACACAAATCCAATACAGCACCTATACACGGCAAGACACAGCAAGCTAGGACAATAGTGACATAATTGAGATAATCTTGCTGCTGGACATTGAATCCCCACCCAAATCAGGTTCAGCACCTTGATACTTCCAATGTTTTCCCCAAGGTATTGTTCATTCAGGACAAGCACCAATTCATGGGCTGAGAGATAACAGTCGATAAGCTGAAAGCAGTTTCCTTGCCTGTATGTCATCTGATGCGATGAGACATCCTGAGGTTTGCTGTCAGTATTGCGGACAGGATATTCTCAGGAACTATGATGAAGGAATCTGACATATCCAGTATAAAAGGTATGATTCTGTTTAAATACATTTAGAATTTTCCTTGGGCTATTGGAAAGAATAATCTGAACAGAAAGTGCTCACTCCACCTCGCCCACTAGGAAATTTCCTTTTAAATTGGCATAAATCATAATACGGGTATTCTCATGCTCGGCCCAATGAAACTTTTAGATCCTCACCTCAGGCAATGTATAAAATCTTCATCCACTTATTAAATTTGCATTTGCACAACCATCTAAATAACATCAGAAACTTTACTCTTCCTGGTTCAACCCCGATTCATGAATGCCAAACATTTAGAAAGAACAAATTTGCATTATTTGTTCATGACTCAAGATTTCCCATAGTGCTTTACAGCCAGTCAAGTATATTGAAATGTCATCATTGTTATAATGTTGGAAACACAGCAGTCAATCTACACAAAGCAAACTCCCACAAACGATAAGAAACTAATGACCAAAAAATCTGGTATAATGATGTTAACAGGAATAACTAATGAACAGGATGCCAAGATGAACTCGCCTGCCCTTCTTTATATGAAAAAATGTGTAATGGGACCTTTGACCTTTAAGTTTAACAAAGAAGGGTAAATACCACAGCATTTTTAATGACCCAAACCAAAGTTTGGCAATTCAGGCAGACTACCCTGAATCACTTAACTGATTGCCTATATAATATGTACTCGTATCCATTTTAATGTAGTGCATTTGTCATATCTTTTCTTAAGGTCACTTTAAATGATTTTATTATGTCTTCTGTTAGCTCACCGTGTCAGGAAATCCATTTTCAGTAACTCGGGCAGGAGGTCTATTTGGTTCCTGGTAAATTATAAAATCCCGCCTAAAAAGTCAAAAGAAATTTAAAAAAATTAAAGGCTTGAACCATCCAATGACTAACAATGATATTCTGTCTTTCTGTACAAATCAAAACATAATTGCTATCATTGCCTCAATTGTTTAGGGTATGACACTATAAACAACGAAGTCTCAAGAATCAAAATCTGCATCAATTTACATAATCTCAACCAGGCCATAATCATTCAGATTTTCATGTCCAAAAATCAAAATTAGAAATCCTGCTGGTTGCAAACTCCTGCATGTAACCATATAACCATATAACCATAACAGCACGGAAACAGGCCATCTCGGCCCTTCAAGTCCGTGCCGAACATTTAAATTTTTTTTAAATTTTTTTTTAATTAAAAATAAAATACTTCCCCCTAGTCCCATCTACCTGCACTCAGACCATAACCCTCCATTCCTTTCCCGTCCATATACCCATCCAATCTATTTTTAAAGGATAACATCGAACCTGCCTCCACCACTTCCACTGGAAGCTCATTCCACACAGCTACCACTCTCTGAGTAAAGAAGTTCCCCCTAATGTTCCCCCTAAACTTCTGTCCCTTAATTCTCAAGTCATGTCCCCTTGTTTGAATCTTCCCTACTCTCAATGGGAAAAGCTTATCCACGTCCACTCTGTCTAACCCGCTCATAATTTTAAAGACCTCTATCAAGTCCCCTCTTAACCTTCTGCGCTCCAAAGAATAAAGACCTAACTTGTTCAACCTTTCTCTGTAACTTAGTTGCTGAAACCCAGGCAACATTCTAGTAAATCTCCTCTGTACTCTCTCTATTTTGTTGACATCCTTCCTATAATTAGGCGACCAACATTGTACTCCATACTCCAGAATTGGCCTCACCAATGCCTTGTACAATTTTAACATTACATCCCAACTTCTATATTCAATGCTCTGATTTATAAAGGCCAGCACACCAAAAGCTTTCTTTATCACCCTATCTACATGAGATTCCACCTTCAGGGAACTATGCACAGTTATTCCTAGATCCCTCTGTTCAACTGCATTCCTCAATTCGCTACCATTTACCGTGTACGTCCTATTTTGATTTGTCCTGCCGAGATGTAGCACCTCACATTTGTCAGCATTAAACTCCATCTGCCATCTTTCAGCCCACTCTTCCAAATGGCCTAAATCTCTCTGTAGACTTTGAAAATCTACTTCATTATCCACAACACCACCTATCTTAGTATCATCAGCATACTTACTAATCCAATTATCCACACCTTCATCCAGATCATTGATGTACATGACAAACAACAGTGGACCCAACACAGACCCCTGAGGCACCCCACTAGTCACCGGCCTCCAACCTGACAAACAGCCATCCACCATTACTCTCTGGCATCTCCCATTCAGCCACTGTTGAATCCATCTTGGGTCATCATTTAGCACGATGAGTATCGCCCAAGATGTCTTTTATATATGCTACTGCTAATGGTCATTTGAGAAAGAACCAAATGACACTCAGGGATTATCTATTAGTCAAAGAGTGATACAGTGTGGAAACAAGCCCTTCGGCCCCACTTGCCCACACCAGCCAACATGTCCCAGCTACACTAGTCCCACCTGCCCCTGTTTGGTCCATATCCCTCCAACCCTGTTCTATCCATGTACCTGTCTAACCGTCTCTTAAATGTTGGGATCGTCCCCGTCTCAACTACCTCCTCTGCAGCTTGCTTCAGACACCCACCACCCTTTTTGTGAAATATCCTGAATTTGTAACATAACCTAATTAATACTAGCATAGCAGAAATTATTTTTTTTCCTCTCAAGTTTCAGCATCTTTGAGAATAATCATGAAAAAGAAGAGGAAATTGAGTACAGCATGGAAATTCAGGAAAATAAATTGCCTCAATAGGTCATTGGAAATAGGTTTTAGGACCACATCACAATTAGTTGTTTGGATCCATCATTCAGACTAACTCAGAAGTGGTAATAAAGGTTTGCTCAAACAGTTAAAACTACAGGTCAGTGACCCTAAAATCACTGTGGTGGGCATCCCCAATATATACACCATTACTATTCTACACCCAAATCCTCAGCACGGTAATATTCGGAACAAAAAAAATAATGGTTGTGCTGTAAAAATATTATTCCAGATAAAGTAATTAAAGTTTTCAACACAAGTACATGGTGGCACTTGGACCACACATTACTCACTTTCGATCCAATTTACAAACTCCTGCCAATTCCGTTTCCCGAAAGGGAAACCACTGGGGAATCGTGTAAAATATAATCAACCTTTTCCCCAATTAAATAAATAATAATTTGCACTTATATAGTGCACACATTGTAGTGAAAAGATTCAAGGCATTTCATAGAATAGTAATCAGTTAAAATGTTGAATTTTGCTAAATTTTGAGGCAGATCACAGAAATAGTGCACTCAGCCTACCTAGCCAAGGCTGACCAGCAAATGTAGATCTATACTAATCCCACTTGAGGAGCACTATACAGAGAGGTAAGGAGATAAGAAAGGGAAAGCACAGTAAAATTATATCCAAAACAACAAAATACAGTCAAAGATGGACCAAGGAAAGCATACAATTCTGCCCACACAATGGAATCTCAAATATACTCTACATGTCATAGTCATGGCAACATTGAATGCCACCACCCCAGCACAAAAACAAGGTGTCTCAATTTCTTAAACCCTTACTAAGCAATTTTTTTTAGGTAATAGGTTTTTTGGAGACAATAGTATTTTGTTGCATTTATAATTGTCTACTGATTTGTTCACAGAAAGAAATCAGTACTCAATCAGTTCAAATTGACAGCAACATATCCTCTTTGCTGACCATCAGCACAGGGCCATCTCAAGGCTGTGCTCGGGCTGTTTTTCGCTTACTCATCTCGTTACTAACAACTATGAAGCCGAGCAGTAGATCTCCGAAAAAGGTTAGATCTGATCAATTTGATTAAATTTACATTTGGTTGTAGGTAATCGAACACAAACACATGAAACACACATGTTGAATGGAATGAATGTCCTCCGACTGCATTGTTGCATGTGACAGGAACTCCATTTTGCGATTGGAACAGTGGCATTTCAATTTGCGATTGGAACAGTGGCATTTAACTTTCTATGTTGCTGGTCCTCAGCATGCTATTGCATGTCACATACCCAATACACTGAAACACTAATCTGATGCAAAGATAAAATCTTTGGTTTTGAATTTGAATACTCACAGAATATGCATACTGTAAAGAAAGTCTCGGAATCATGGACCTCCACATGTAAAGTAATTAACCACATTACAAGAGATTTCTAACTCAATGTGGAGGATGATTAAAAAAACAAAAACCTCACTAACCATTTAGAAACAGACAATATTATGTGCCAATACGTTTAGCCTCCATCACCATCCTTTGGGCATACTAGTGTACTTTGGTCACAACCAAGACAAGTCTTCTAACACAATGAAAGTTCTATGCATCACAAAGATCGCCATTTGAAAGAATTCAACACATATCTAAAATTCGCCTCAACATCTCACTAATTTTAAGTTTATGTTTCATGATCTTGCAATGCCAAGTTTTATGCCTTAGTTTTAAATTTGTATTCAGTGAGCTCCCATTTCACCTTCCTACAAAGTGTATGAAAGCAGTATGAAAGTGTATGAAAATAGTACAAAGAGAATAATACCAAAATGCAGAACAAGTGCAAAAGCATTATAGCATTACAGTAGATAGGCACAAAATGCTGGAGTAACTCAGCAGGTCAGGCAGCATCTCTGGAGAAAAAGAAGAGGTGATGTTTCGGTTCGAGACCTTTGCCCCTAATCATCGCCTATTCCTTTTCTCCAGAAATGCTGCCGGACCCGCTGAGTTACTCCAGCATTTTATGTCTATCTTCGGCGTAAACCAGCATCCACACTTCCCTCCTACACATAGCATTACAGTAGTCTGATAACACTAGGGAAGAAACTGTTCTTGAATCTGAAGGCAAGTGCTTTCAAGCTTTTGCAACTTCTGTGCGATGGTAGAGTGGGAGAGGGGGGGGGGGGGTGATAAAGGGCCTGTCCCACTTAGGTGATTTTTTGGGCAACACAGGCGACTGCCGCAAAAATTTCAACATGTTGAAAAGGTTTCGGCGACAGTGGTGACTATTTTTGCTGTCGTAGGTTAATGTAGGTGTTGACGTAGGTTGTCGTAGGTGGTCGCCATGTGTCGTAGGTGAATTCCATTAAAACTAGTTCCTGGCAATCGCCAAAAGAGTCACCTAAGTGGGATAGGCCCATAAGACTGGGGAGAAGAAAAGATCCTTGGTTATGTTAGCTACTTTCCTTATGCAGTGTGAAGTGTACAGTAGATGGTGGGGAAAGCTGATCTAAGTGATGAACTGTGCGACATCCACAACTGTCTGCAATCTCTTAGTCTTGGGCAGAGCTGTTGCCAAGCCCAGCTTTAGTCCATTCTGATCGTATGCTTACCACAACAGCAGAGGTTGTTAAGAGTCATTGGAGACATGCATAATTTCCTTAATCTAAGGAAGTAGAAGCGTGATATACATTCTTCGAAGTGGTTGCTCCACGACAAGTTGTTGGTGATATTCACGCCTAGGAACCTAAAGCTTTTGACCTTCTCCAATTCCGTACTATTGATGTTGATTGCGGCACGTACTCCACCTTGCTTCCTGAAGTCATTTCACAGTGAATGGCAAGCCACTGGGTAGTGTTGTAGAGCAGAGGGATCTAGGAGTGCAGGTACATAGTTTCTTGTACATGGCATCACAGGTAGATAGGTTGGTCAAGAAGGCTTTCGATACATTGGCCTTCATCAGTCAGGATACTGAGTATAGAAGTTGGGATGTTATGTTATAGTTTTACAAGATGTTGGCATGGCCACATTATGTTCAGTATTGTCTTCAGTTTTGGTCACCCTGCTATAGGAAGAATGGTGATAAGCTGGAAAGAGTGCACAGAAGATTGACAAGGATGTTGTCAGCACTTAAGGGGCTGAACTATTGGGAGCGGTTGGGCAGGCGGATGAGAGGTGATCTTACAGAGGGGTATAAGATAATGAGGGCAATAGATAGGGTGAATGCAGAGTCTTTTATCCAGAGTAGGATAAATCAAGCACCAGAGGACATAGGTTTAAGGTTTGAGGGGAAACATTTAATAGGAACCGAGGGGAATCTTTTTCACACAGGTGGTGGGTTTATGGAACGAGCTTCCAGAAGAGGGAGCTGAGGCAGGTACCATCTCATTATTTGAAAGACATTTGGACAGGTACATGGATAGGAAAGGTTTAGAGGCATATGGGCCCAATGCAGGCAGCTGATGTAGGAGGGGCATCTTGTTCAACATGGGCAAGTTGGGCTGAAGAGCCCGTTTCCTTTCTGCAAGCCTCTAATATAGCTTCTTCATCGTGCTGACATTGAGGGAGAGGTTATTGTCTTGACACCATGCTTTATGCTCTCTATCTCCTTCCGGTACCCTGCCTCCTCATTGTTTGAGATCCAGCCCATGACAATGGTGTCACCTGCAAACTTGTAAATGAAGTTAGAGCCGGATTTGGCCACACAGTCGTGAGAGTGGGCCTGCTTGCGTGCGTGCAATTTAAATTCAGCTAATTAAATATGTTTTTAAGAAGAATGTTGTCTAAGTCATGTTGAACATCTTATTGCTAGATTACCATACAAACCCATCTAGTTCAGGGAAGGAAATTGCTCCCCTTATCCAGTCTACCTGTGCACAACTAAAATGGCCTTTTAAAACATTTCAGTTGAATCAAAACTGTTATGCTGGAGCACAATAAATTTAGGCAGACAGTCCATCGAGTATTGATCAAGGCACCAAATCAATGCACAACAAAGCAGTTCCTAACAATTTTTGCATTGTTATTCTCACAAACCCTGGGGATTGGTTTAAGTTGGAGAGCTGTCACACAAACTTGTCATGTAATGCTGGAAGAAGCCATAACTTCAAGAGCTCGCCCCCTCCCCCCAAACTGAAGAGACATCCTCACATTTTGTGTGGTACCATCAATGGGTTGGTTATAATCAGAACACATTTGTTAGTTTGAAAGAGGGCCATTACCACAGAACTGCATTCTACCACAGGCAATGGAAAGATCCAAGCAATTCTCCAATTTACATTGAATCAAAGCTCTGTTAGTCATGAATTGTGAGAAGCAATTCACAGCTATCGAAAGAAGCCAGTTTCAAGAACTTCCCCATCTCATTGATGATGGAGCCTAATGCTGGATTTTCAAGGCAAGGCCAAAACATTTGCAAATATCCTTTGCCTAGTAAGCCTCACAGATGCTTGAGTTTCAACCAAATGCATTGAGTGGAAAATCAATTTTAGTTTCCCTGAGGTCTGCACCATAATGGAACAATGTCTTCTGCCAATTCAATTACTCCACGTGACATAATGAATCGGTTTAGAGCAGTGGAAAAGGCAATGGCTATGCAGCCAAACAATATCGCAGCAATGATTGAAAATTATCCATTCTTCCAATCAAGTTAATCCAATGTAGTTTAAAATATTAATTTACTCAACAATAAGAAACATTGCTAGGAATATCCCCATCCATGAAAAAGCAGAACAAATGCAGTCTGGCTCATCGACAAAGGGACTAGACAGGGCTCGAAATTAGCGGTTGCCCGGGTGCCACTGACCACTCAAAGCGCCGCCGGCCAACCTAAATACCGAGTCATTTTGCCCGGCTTTGCAACCAGATACTGGTTTGTACCGTAGACACAAAAAACTGGAGTAACTCCGCGGGTGAGGCAGCATCTCTGGAGAAAAGGAACGCGACGTTTCATGTCGTCGTCGGCAGCTGTGCGGGGCAAAGATACTAGGTGCGGGGTGACGAAGGGTCGGAGCGAATGACGGGCCCCGAACAGCGGCAGCAGCGGCTGCGACAGCGGCTCCATCTCCTCCCGCACCCCGCCCGCCCTGATAAGGGCCTCTGCTTGTAAATCCGCTACAAACCCTCCTGCACTCCAAGGCCGGGAGGAGGGAGGGAGAGGAATCGGCGTGCGGGAGGGTTTGTTTTACCGGATTTACAAGCAGAGGCCCTTATCAGGGCGGGCGGGGGGCGGGAGGAAGAGGCGGTGGAGCTGCTGTTCGCGGCCGCTGCTGCCGCTGTTCGGGGCCCGTAATTCGGTCCGACTCGTCTGAAGCAACTGCACCAAAGATCTTATAGCTATAGGATCTCTGAGCTGCACCGCTCGGCCCCGCACCTTGCTGTTGGCTGGCGGAGGAGGGAGGCGGTGGCGAGGAGTTCCCAACGGCCAAGGCAGCGGGGTGATGTTGCCTGAGGAGCGCTGACCTTCCTGCCTCCCCACCTCGCCCCCCCTCTCCCTCTCCCTCTTGTACGCCCCCTCCACCCTCTTATCCTGGGACCTCTCCACTCCATCCCGCACTGATTCCCATTCCCGCCTCTATTCAGTCCTCACTGACATCCCTCTGCTCCCCTCCACATCTACCCCTCCCCCCATCTATTCATCCTGCGCTGATCACCCTATCCACCTCGCATTGATTCTCCTGCCACCCCCCCCATCCATCCTACACTTGTTCCCCAATTCACCCTGTACTTACCCCTTTCCCATCCATCCTGCACTTCCCCTCCATCCATCCTGTACTGATCCCCCATCCATCCTGTACTAATCCATGCATTCATCCCGTACTGACCCACCTTCCCATTTACCCTGCACCTTCCCCCCTTCCCCTCATTCATCCTGTAGTGATCCCCCATTCATCCTGCACAGACGCTCCGATCCACACTGTACTGACCCCCCCCCCCCATTCATCCTGCGCTGCTCCCCCCCCCATCCATCCTGTACTGATCCCCCATTCAAGAAGAATGGGGGGAACAGTCTGAAGAAGGGTCCTCGACCCGAAACGTTGCCTATTTCCTTCGCTTCATAGATGCTGCCTCACCCGCTGAGTTTCTCCAGCACTTTTGTCTACCCCCATCCATCCCGTACTGAACCCCCCCCATTCAACACCACTGACATCCCCGTGCCTCCCCTCACAATTTTACCTACTCCAACCAACACGTACTAATTCACCTGCCTCAATCCATCCATTCTGCACCGACTGCCTTCTAACCCCCCCTATCCCCCACCCCCGCCATCTATCCACCCAGCACTGATTCACACACACCCCCCTCCCTGACCCCTATTGTGCTGGAAATGTCTTGAGAGCGAACATTGACTATGTTTGATAACGGAATGCAATCAAATGTGTTTATTCCCAATGTTATTATTTGTTTTAATCCATAAAGATGGATTAATTAAATTGTGAACACGTGAAACATTAAAACCGGTGTTCGATTGTCACTGCTACCGTTGACACGTTATTACAGAATTCATTTTAACGGCAAATCAATGCTCTTAATATGGAGTATCAGTACTGTAGTTATTTAATGAGCAACATTCACAACTATACGTACGCATATATGTTACCATGGTCCAGGATTTATTGACACAGGTTGATCATACGATGAATAATCCAACCACATTTTGTTTGGAAGTGGAAAGAACTAATAGAAATTGCATTAATTGCAATGTGTAAAAAGAGTTGAGATACTGTCTTATAATTTTGCTGCATGTCATTGTGGGATATATCATGTCTTGATTGGTGAACATGTTTAGTTTGTGACTTTATTTGAAGCAGAAATAATATGTGAATGCTTCATTGAGTATAATTCCGACTGGTAACTACGCACTTCGTCCGAGCACATTATCGCACGTGTCATGCAAGCCATCTTAAATGACCACCTAAGCTGTCATTTGGCAACCTAAAAAGCTGCCAATGTTGCCCGCCTGGCAACAGGGAAAAAAGGTTAAGCGAGAGCCCTGCTAGAATAGTTGAGGAATTTGATTCAACACTACCTTTTCCAAATTATACGAGTGTATGGGGTGGAAAGGGGACATGGCCAACTGTAGCCAGGTGTCAGTGATGCATACATCCTGTGAAACAATAAAAAGGTTGGAGTGGGGAAAAAAGTAATGATAGATCATTTGACAAAACTGCCAGGAATTATGTTCAACCGTTAAAGACATCATTCATTTTGACCAAACTACTGTAAACCCTGTCTTCTCATATTCTGCATAACATAGCATGATAATGCTCATAAATTGGGGATTCATAAATTCAACCATGTTTCAAGGAACTTCTGGTATTTAGCACAAGAAAATGATGTATGATAGCAAGTTATTATTATTGATGGGTATCCAAATCATCTTGAAATACATAGAAGGCAACTGGGGTCTGAATGCCCCATGTACCTGAAGTACAAGATACATCTCGTAACACTAATATCCATGCTAGCCTTACTTGTACATGAGTGAAAGCGCACTGATTTCTACTTGTCCAACCCATTCCTGCATTCAAAGAGAAAAACAAATTTAGAATGTGGTTATTCAAAAATTAGTATGTTTAAATCATTAAATATTAAAACAATAGAAAATATAATTCCAATTTAATCGAGAGCACCCCAAAGTAGAACTATTTTCTTTATCCCAAAATAACCCCACATAGCAGGGTCACTGAAGAGCAAACGCTCTGCCAGGGGAGTGTGGAGTTTCAAAGCAGTTTGAGGGTCTTTCACAGCAGCAGCCAGTCAAAAAGCTACCAGGGTCGTCCAGCCAAGGGGTCAGGACCCACCTTCCGAGGCAGAAAGGTCTGAAGGTTGGTTTTAAATCACAAGGTTACAAAGATTAGAAGTACAATCCAGCTCACTAATCTCCAATCATTTTACCTAGAATGTTGAAAATATGTGTCTCACTTTGTCTACTTCTCTTTTTTAAACACATTTATATTTGAATCATCTTCAAAAATACATTTGTGCATACATTTTTGGGATTCATGCAAGATAGTCTATTTCTCTCAAACTTCTAAAAGACTGGAAGTCTTAGCCTGTCTGTCTCTTCTGCAACTTTCCTCCATCCTTCCATCAACCTATCAAACTTCTTCATTTGTGTCTTCAAATAACTTTCCAAAATACATTAATGGAGAGCTACTTTTGAGATTTAATGCCAAAGCCCTGGATAAATAATCACTTCTATTATGTGGACCTCACATCCGCACAGTCCACAATGAACCTGCCTTATATTGACATTGACAAGGAGAGCCAAAAATGGAATTTAAAAAATGCACTGATTGGCTGTTCTCTGTAGCAAAGTAATTGAGCATCACTATCACAGGAACTCAAGGTGCCTGAGACACTACATCGTCTGGAAAAAGACATCATGACTTCACCCTCTCAAGACAGATGTTAGTCTGCTGAGACAAATTGTCATTTTCCACAAAAAAACACAAGACCAGCTTTAATGTGTTGGACTACAATATTTAAACTGTGACATAGTTAACATACAAATTCTCACAAACGTGCGGTTTCTTGCAATGAAAATTATACATTCCAGGTTTTATTTACGAAAGTAACATTTGGACAATGGAGTTAAATTATTTTGGGGTTGTTAAAGGTGTCTTTTGAATCTTTAGTGATTAGATGTCAACAACACAGACTTTTTCCAAACCGTGAAAATTATGGTATTTTAAATCTAACTAGGCAGGTAAGAAAACCAAGAAATGGGATAACATTCTAGCTTAACAACCCCTTACCACCCCCTCCACATAAAGTACAGATATGCCGAGACATTCTTGTGCATAGAATCACAAAAGGTTAGCAGGAGGTGCAGCGAATGGTTATAGAAGGAAAATGGCACAATTGTTTTATTGCCAAGAGAG
>CM075977.1:265356203-265485155 GCA_038087875.1 Malacoraja senta | reverse complement strand
GGATGATCGTTGGTCGGCGCAGACTCGTTGGGACGAGGGGCCTGTTTCCGTGCTGTAACTCTAAAAGTGTAAAGTAAAGAGTGTGTAATTACTGACTAAACATCAGGAATAAAAGGAGCATGTGCAGAGGTTCAAGAGCATCATGATTGCAGGACAAGAGAGTAAGAGCAAAGGATGAAAGTATGAAGGAAGGACATAGTTGTGCACAAACTAGCTGTAGAATAGTGATACATTAAAAAATAAAATTAATTATTTGTAAAATTAATGTTCACATGATACAAGAAAAAGTAATTCAGTGGCGCAGCTGGTAAAGCTGCTGCCTCACAGCGCTGGTGATCCAGGTTCGATCCTGACCTGGGGTGGTGGCTATGTGAAGTGTGCACATTCTCCCTATGACCGCATGGGTTTCCTCTGGATGCACCGGTTTCTTCCCACACACCAAAGACGTGCAGATTTGTAGGTTAATTGAACTCTGTAAATTACCCCTGGTGTGTAGGGTGTGGATGAGAAAATGAGATAACATAGAACTAGTGCGAACAGGAGATTGATCGTCGGCATGGAGGGGAGGGCATCCCGACTAGAGGGCAGGCCATCCTAGACTTTAGTATTGTGTAATAAGGAAGGATTAGTTAGAGATCTTGTTGTGCAAAGCCCTTTGGACAACAGTGACCATATAGAATGCTATTTATTGTCATTCAAACCTAGGCTTGAACAAAATATCATTACTACAGTTTTTTTACATTACATGGTGGAAAATATATGGTGGAATTCTGCATTAGGATGGAGAGTGACACGGTTAATTCAGAGACAAAGGTCCCAAACTTAAAGAAAGGAAACTTTGAAGGTATGAGACGGAATTTGGCTGGGATAGACTGGAAAATTATACTTAAAAGGTTGACAGTGGAGATGCAATGGCAAAGATTTAAAGACCGCATGGATGAACTACAAAAATTGTTTATCCCTGTCTGGCGAAAAAATAAAACGGGGAAGGCGGCTCAACCGTGACTAACGAGGGAAATCATGGATAGTGTTAAATCCACAGATGAGGCATATAAATTAGCCAGAGGAACTAGGAAACTGGAGAACAAGGAAATTAAATGTGACATCTCCAAGTTTGCGGATGTCACCAAGCTGGGTGGCAGTGTGAGCTGCAAGGAGAATGCTATGAGGCTACAGGGTGACTTGGATAGGTTGGGTGAGTGGGCAGATGCATGGCAGATGCAATATAATGTGGATAAATGTGAGGTTATCCACTTAGCTGGCAAGAACAGGAAGGCAGATTATTATCTGAATAGTAGATAGACACGAAAGCCTGGAGTAACTCAGCAGGATGGGCAGCATCTCTGGAGAAGGAATGGGTGACGTTTCGAGTCGAGATCCTTCTTCAGACCAGCATCTGCAGTTTCTTCGTACACATTATCTGAATGGTGTCAGATTAGGAAAAGGGGAGGTGCAACGAGACCTGGGTGTGCTTGCATAATCAGTCACTAAAAGTAAGCATGCGGATACAGCAGGCAGTGAAGAAAGCCAATGGCATGTTGGCCTTTATTGCAAGATGATTTGAGTTTAGGAGCAAGGAGGTCCTACTGCAGTTCTATAGGGCCCTGACGAGACCGCACCTGGAGTATTGTGTGCAATTTTGTTCTAATTTGAGGAAGGACGTTATTGCTATTGAGGTGTGCAGCGTAGGTTAAACAGGTTAATTCCCAGGATGGCAGGACTGACATGATGAAAGAATGGGTCGACTGGGCTTGTATTCACTGGAATTTAGAAGAATCAGAGGAGATCTTATAGAAACATATAAAATTCTTAAAGGATTCAACAGCTAGAGAGTTAGATTTAGCTCTTAGGGCTAAGGGAATCAAGGGCTATGGGGAAAGAGCCGGAACGGGAGAATGATTTTGGTTGATCAGCCATCATCGTATTGAATGGCAGTCGGTGCTGGCTCGAAGGGCCGAATGGCCTACTCCTGCACATATTTTCTATGCTTCTATGACAGACTAGATGCAGGAAAAATGTTTTGGATGTTGGGGAATGCAGAACCAGGGGTCCCAGTTTAAGAATAAGATGTAGGCCATTTAGGACCGAGAAGAGGAAAAACATCCTCACCCAGAGATATGTGAATCTGTGGAATTCCCTGCCACAGAAGGCAGTGGAGGCCAATTCACTGGATGTTTTCAAGAGGGAGTTAGATTTAGCTCTTAGGGCTAAAGGAATCAAGGGATATGGAGAAAATGCAGGAACGGGATACTGATTTTAGATGATCAGCCATGATCATATTGAATGGGGCGAATGGCCTACTCCTGCACATATTATTCTATGTTTCTATGTCTATGGACTCAGTTGCCAAAGGACCTGTTTCAATGCTGTATCTCTAAACTGAAACTAAATAATGCAAGATATGACTCGTTAATTGTGAGTAGAAGACAAGGAATTACTCAATAAGCAGTAAATCTGGCAGAAAAGCTTGCTGGTCAATCTGTCTGGACAATGAAAGGGTTAATAATAATATGTTTAGTTTAGAGATGCAGCGCGGAAACAGGCCCTTCGGCCCGCAGAGTCCATGCCGATCAGCGGTCACCCCATACACTGGCACATTATAGTTATGTCTAGCATAGATGATCAGTATTCCAAGTCTGTCTGTTTGTTTCAATATTACAAAAATAATTCAGCTGCAGGTATACAAAGGCAAGTAGAAGGTTAACTGCTGAACTTAGCAAAGTTATGAAGACATCATAATTCATTTTAAAATATTAACTTTGGTATGTCAATTCATTTTTTTTAGCAGATTAGAAATGTAGTTTCAGTTTTGTTTCCTGGGAAAACAAATGCAAAGACGGGGCAGCAGAGATCAGAGCCGAGTCTCGAAACTGCAACTAATTATATTACATCACAGCTGTGGACGTGTTTTGATTATCTATTCAAGAAAACATAGCTTTTGATCAAAGGTGTGTGCAGGAATTTACATTGGACCCCTTTTAATACAAAGTATCCAGATTGGTCATTTGTAAGGACATCAGCTAATCATTTTCTACTCAAAATATTGCTAACAATATTACACTTTAATAATATTTTTCTGACACGATGTTCATCCAAGGCCACTTTGCCCACTGTGACACTGGGTACAGACTTGAAAATCTATCTGGTGAACTGGTGGTCCCAACAACTACATTGCAGCCTTCCTCAAATAAAATAATGAAATGACAAAATATTCAATTTCAATTTTTTAGATTCCAATCTAAAAAATATAAATTTGCTTCCATTTCTTAGAAACATAGAAAATAGGTGCAGGAGTAGGCCATTCGGCCCTTCGAGCCTGCACCGCCATTCAATATGATCATGGCTGATCATCCAACTCAGTATCCTGTACCTGCTTTCTCTCCATACCCCCTGATCCCTTTAGCCACAAGGGCCACATCTAACTCCCTCTTAAATATAGCCAATGAACTGGCCTCAACTACCAGAGAATTCCAGAGATTCACCACTCTCTGTGTGAAAAATGTTTTCCTCATCTCAGTCCTAAAAGATTTCCCCCTTATCCTTAAACTGTGACCCCTTGTTCTGGACTTCCCCAACATCGGGAACAATCTTCCTGCATCTAGCCTGTCTAACCCCTTAAGAATTTTGTATGTTTCTATAAGATCCCCCCTCAATCTTCTAAATTCTAGCGAGTACAAACCGAGTCTATCCAGTCTTTCTTCATATGAAAGTCCTGACATCCCAGGAATCAGTCTGGTGAACCTTCTCTGTACTCCCTCTATGGCAAGAATGTCTATCCTCAGATTAGGAGACCAAAACTGTACGCAATACTCCAGGTGTGGTCTCACCAAGACCCTGTACAACTGCAGTAGAACCTCCCTGCTCCTATACTCAAATCCTTTTGCTATGAATGCTAACATACCATTCGCCTTCTTCACTGCCTGCTGCACCTGCATGCCTACTTTTAATGACTGGTGTACCATGACACCCAGGTCTCGTTGCATCTCCCCTTTTCCTAATCGGCCACCATTCAGATAATAGTCTACTTTCCTGTTTTTGCCACCAAAGTGGATAACCTCACATTTATCCACATTATACTGCATCTGCCATGCATTTGCCCACTCACCCAACCTATCCAAGTCACCTTGCAGCCTCCGAGCATCCTCCTCACAACTAACACTGCCCCCCAGCTTTGTGTCATCCGCAAACTTGGAGATGTTGCATTCAATTCCCTCGTCCAAATCATTAATATATATCGTAAATAGCTGGGGTCCCAGCACTGAGCCTTGCGGTACCCCACTAGTCACTGCCTGTCATTGTGAAAAGGACCCGTTTACTCCTACTCTTTGCTTCCTGTCTGCCAGCCAGTTCTCTATCCACATCAATACTGAACCCCCGATACCGTGTGCTTTAAGTTTGTATACTAATCTCTTATGTGGGACCTTGTCGAAAGCCTTCTGAAAGTCCAGATATAACACATCCACTGGTTCTCCCTTGTCCACTCTACTAGTTACATCCTCGAAAAATTCTATAAGATTCGTCAGACATGATTTACCTTTCATAAATCCATGCTGACTGTCCAATGATTTCACCACTTTCCAAATGTGCTGCTATCCCATCTTTAATAACTGATTCTAGCAGTTTCCCCACTACCGACGTTAGACTAACTGGTCTGTAATTCCCCGTTTTCTCTCTCCCTCCCTTTTTAAAAAGCGGGGTTACATTAGCTACCCTCCAATCCTCAGGAACTACTCCAGAATCTAAAGAGTTTTGAAAAATTATCACTAATGCATCCACTATTTCTGGGGCTACTTCCTTAAGTACTCTGGGATGCAGCCTATCTGGCCCTGGGGATTTATCGGCCTTTAATCCATTCAATTTACCTAACACCACTTCCCGGCTAACCTGGATGTCACTCAGTTCCTCCATCTCATTTGACCCGCGGTCCCCTGCTATTTCCGGCAGATTATTTATGTCTTCCTTAGTGAAGACAGAACCAAAGTAGTTATTCAATTGGTCTGCCATGTCCTTGTTCCCCATGATCAATTCACCTGTTTCTGACTGCAAGGGACCTACATTTGTTTTAACTAATCTTTTTCTCTTCACATATCTATAAAAGCTTTTGCAGTCAGTTTTTATGTTCCCTGCCAGTTTTCTTTCATAATCTATTTTCCCTTTCCTAATTAAGCCCTTTGTCCTCCTCTGCTGGACTCCAGAGTCCTCTGGTAGGCTGCTTTTTCTGGCTAATTTGTACGCTTCATCTTTTGTTTTGATACTATCCCTGATTTCCCTTGTTATCCATGGATGCACTACCTTCCCGGATTATTTTTTTTTCCAAACTGGGATGAACAATTGTTGTAGTTCATCCATGCAGTCTTTAAATGCCTTCCATTGCATATCTACCGTCAACCCATTAAGAATCAATTGCCAGTCTATCTTGGCCAATTCACTTCTCATACCCTCAAAGTTACCTTTCTTTAAGTTCAGGACCCTTGTTTCTGAATTAACAATGTCACTCTCCATCCTAATGAAGAACTCAACCATATTATGGTCACTCTTGCCCAAGGGGCCACGCACAACAAGACTGCTAACTAACCCTTCCTCATTACTCAATACCCAATCTAGAATAGCCTGCTCTCTCGTTGGTTTCTCTACATGTTGGTTTAGAAAACTATCCCGCATACATTCCAAGAAATCCTCTTCCTCAGCACCCTTGCCAATTTGATTCACCCAATCTATATGTAGATTGAAGTCACCCATTATAACTTTTACCTTTGTTGCACGTATTTCTAATTTCCTGTTTGATGCCATCCCCAACTCCACTACTGTTAGGTGGCCTGTACACCTCTCCCACTAGAGTTTTCTGCCCCTTAGTGTTTCGCAGCTCTACCCATATCGATTCCACATCCTCCAAGCTAATGTCCTTCCTTTCTATTGCGTTAATCTGCTCTCTAACCAGCAACGCTACCCCACCTCGCTTTCTGTCTATCCCTCCTGAATATTGAATATCCCTGGATGTTCAGCTCCCAGCCTTGGTTACCCTGGAGCCATGTCTCCGTGATCCCAACTATATCATAGTCATTAATAGCTATCTGCACATTCAACTCATCCACCTTATTACGAATGCTCCTTGCATTGAGACACAAAGCCTTTAGGCTTGTTTTTACAACACTCTTACCCCTTATACAATATCTTTCTTAAGATCTCAGCCCAACTTTGATCCAAATTAAATATATTGCTCTGGTTGTTTAAACAGCAGTCCCCCCCCCCCCCCCAAAAAAAAAAGAATATATGCTTTCATGCACAAAATTCACTTGTCTTAACATATCCTTAAATTTGCTTACAATATTTATATGATGTCAATATGGCTTCAGTTTCTCGATTCCCGACATTCCATCAGCCATCGGTTTGCGACATGATACCAAACCCTTGGTGTGCAATGGTGGTACGACACTAGCCCATGGGCTTTCCCCACTGAGCCTTTGCAACAAGCTCACCAAGCTTCACTATGAAATCCTTCAACTTTAAATATGCCTGTCTGTGACATTACATTTTGGCAACTTCTTGCACGTGAAGATTATCATGCGCTTGTTTTACTTTTGTATCACCAAGTGTGTCTGGGAACAGCCAGTGGAACACAAGATCCTAAATACATGTCATAGGAGCAGAATTAGGCCATTCGGCCCATCAAGTCTACTCTGCCATTCAATCATGGCTGACCTATCTTTCCCTCTCAACCCCATTCTCCTGCCTTCTCCAGGTAACCTTTGACACCCTTACTAATCGAGAATCTGTCAATCTCTGCTTTAAAAAATACCCAAAGTCTTGGCCTCCACAGCCATCTGTGGCAACGAATTCCAGTTTCACCACCCTCTGGCTAAAGAAATTCCTCCTCATCTCCTTCCTAAAGGTATGTCCTTTTATACTGCGGCTGTGCCCTCTGGTCCAAGGCTCTCCCACTGTGAGCATCTCTTGTGGAAAACAGATGCTCCTGTAGAACTTTGACAAAGATTAGCTTATTGCTTTCGTCAGACACTCTGGAGCCATGATGTTCATGGTCTTTGCAGCTTTTGCAAAAGATGTCAAGCAGGCTTTACAAGAGCAGAAATCCTCCATTTTGTCAAGTACCCAAAATGCCCAATATTATCACAACTGAAATGAAACACTTTCTCACACTCTCAAGTCTCTATTTTAACTAGAAACGCACCCCCAGGCACGACAAAACTATATTCCCAACACATTCCGCTGGACAAATCAGATTATAAAGAGAACACAGAATCAGTCGGATCAGCTGCCAAGAGAATTGACTCACTTTTGCTACAAGACAAAAGTCAGCAGTAGCAAATGGTCATCTTCCTCGAAACCTGCAGAACTGAGGGTGTCACACTTATCCATGTACATCGAAGTGTTGGTCCAACTGAACCGGCTGCATTAGCTCGTCACCCCTCTCATGGCCATAACCTTCCCAATAGATTTAGCAAAAGGCAAACAACAGAGGTAAAATGGCTGCTGGTTCCAACTCTAAATTGAATCAGGAAGCTTTCCATTTGCCACTCACCAGTTTACACTGTTCTAATGATATATGCACTTTTATCCAATTAAGATTCCTCCCACTGAACTCATTTTGGACAGCACTTTTAAGACATAAACATGAAATATTTTTTCAAAGACCTTTTTCTGCTCCAGCTTAACCAGGCAAGCATCCATCCTGCATGCAGGCAATCATGTCCCTGCTGATAGAGTGAAACCAAGGAATTGGAACATTGAGCAAAACACAAAATTCTGGAGTAAGTCGGTGAGTCAGGCAGCATTCCTGCAAGACATGGATAGACGACTTTGATCCAAGTGCATTACCAGATACTTAGCAGACTTGCCTCATTTGATGACAGCCTGAGACATGGTTTTGTAATCCTCATTTAACAGCTTTCTCTTAGGATGCGGGAAGTCAGGGGCATTGCTCGTGTCACTGACCACTACACCTGTGGGAACTGTGTCCACATGCAGCTCCTCAGGGACTGAGTTAGGGAACTGGAGCTCCAGCTGGATGACCTGCAGTCCATCCGGGGCGACGAAAGCTTCCTGGACAGGACCTACAATCAGGTCGTCACTCCAAGAGTACAGGAGGTGCGACGGGTAAAGACGGAAAGAAAGGGGATGAAACGAGAGCTGGAGACCTCGGTGGAAGTACCTCTTGTAAACAGGTACACCCTCTTGGGAGCTGTTGGGGCAGACGATGCTTCCAGTCCGAGTGTCGGACAGGCTGTGACTCAAATCCTAGTGCTGACACTCGACCGGCAAGACCGACGTCAGGCAGAGCCATAGTGGTGGTGACTCTATTGTCTGAGGTACAGACAGGGATTCTGTGGCGACAGACGAGACTCGAGGATGGTGTGTTGGCAGGGTTTAAGACGTCTCAGCCCGACTTCATCTCCCTGTATATGCTCCCCTTAGGCCAAGACATTGAAAGGCACGGCATTTCCTTCCATTGCTACGCAGACGATACACAACTCTATCTCCCCCTGAAGCCCAAAAAACAATCAAATCTACTTAACCTTACCCGCTGCCTCGATGATATAAAGTGTTGGATGGCCCAGAACTTCCTCCAACTAAACGAGAGTAAGTCTGAGGTCATCCTTCTCGGCCCCTCGGACTCAATCAAAATGATAGCAGGCAGCCTTGGAAGCCTTACCCCACTACTCAAACCTCACGTCAAAAACCTTGGCGTGATATTTGACTCAGCACTGAAATTTGACAAACAAGTCAATGCCGTGGTAAAAGCTAGCTTCTTTCAGCTTCGGACGATAGCTAAAGTAAAACAATTCCTCCACTTTGATGACCTCGAAAAGATCATCCACACATTTATCTCCTCCCGCCTAGATTACTGCAACTCCTTTTACACTGGCATCAGCCAATCTTCCCTGTCCCGCCTGCAACTGGTCCAAAACGCCACAGCGAGACTCCTGACGGGCACCCGAAAAAGGGACCACATCACCCCGATCCTGGCCTCTCTCCACTGGCTCCCTGTGCGGTTCCGTATACATTTCAAGATCCTCCTCTATGTCTACAAAGCCCTCAATGGGCTTGCCCCCACCTACATTAAGTCTTCTCACCCACCACTTCACCTCCAGGTCCCTCAGATCGGCCGACTTGGGGTTGCTGAATATCCCGCGGACTAGGCATAAGCTCAGGGGCGACCGCGCCTTTGCGGTTGCAGATCCTAAACTGTGGAATAGAACCCCCCTTCCCATCAGAACTGCCCCCTCCATTGACTCCTTTAAGTCAAGACTAAAAACGTATCTGTACTCCCAAGCCTTTCTTGACATCCTCTGAGCGAGGGCTATATGTATATATGTATGTAGTTTGTTTGTTTATATTATTCTTATAACAAATGTAAAGCACTTTGGCCAACGAGAGTTGTTTTTTAAATGTGCAATGTAAATAAATGTGACTTGACTTCAGTACATCCTCGAGAGGGAAGGTGAGCAGCCGGAAGTAGTTGTGCATGCAGGCACAAATGACGTGGGTAAGAAGAGAAAGGAGGTTCTGCAAAGTGACTATAGAGAACTAGACAGGAGGCTGAAAAGCAAGACTACTAGGGAGGTTATCTCTGGGTTGCTTCCAGTGCCTCGTGCTGGTGAGGGCAGGAACAGGGAGATAGGGGATCTGAATGTGTGGCTGAGGAGTTGGTGCAGGGGGCAGGCATTTAGATTTATAGATCACTGGAATCGCTTCTGGGGCAGTGGTGACCTGTACAAAAGGGATGGGTTGGACCTTAATTGGAAGGGGACGACAGTAGCAAAAGGTAGAAGGGAGATAAGAAACACTAACCTGAAAGCTTTGTGCCTTAATGTGAGGAGGATTTGAAATAAGGTGGTTGAATTGAATGCGTAGTCAATAGTTAAGGGATATGATATAGTTGGAATTATGGAGACATGGCTCCAGGGTGACCAAGGCTGGGAGCTAAACATGCAGGGGTATTCGATATTCAGGAAGGATAGACAAAAAGAAAGAGGAGGTGGGGTGGCATTGCTGGTTAAAGAGGAGATTAATGCAATAGCAAGGAGAGACATTAGCTTGGATGCTGTAGAATCGGTACGGGTAGAACTGCAAAATAGCCAAGGGCAGAAAACGCTTGTTGGAGTTGTACACAGACCACCAAACAGCAGTAGGGAGGTTGGGAATAGCATCAAGCAGGAAATTAGGGATGAGTGTAGCAAAGGTACAGCAGTCATCATGGGTGATTTTAATCTATATAGATTGGGCCAACCAATTGGTAACAGTGCTGAGGAGGATTTCCTGGAATGTAAACGGGATGGGTTTTTAAACCAATATGTAGAGGAACCGACTAGAGGGCAGGCTATCCTAGACAGGGTATTGTGTAATGAGGAAGGATTAGTTAACAATCTTGTTGTGTAAGGCCCCTTGGGCAACAGTGACCATAATATGATGGAATTCTGAATTCGGATGGAGAGTGACATGGTTAATTCAGAGACTAGGGTCCTGAACTTGAATAAAGGAGACTTTAAAAGTATGAGATGGCAATTGGCTAAGATAGACTGGCTAATCTATCTATCTTCTATACTATTACTAAAACTCTCATCTTGACCACTTCCAGTCTGCGTTGTAATTAAATTTGTGCAAAAACGATCCCCCATAGCGCTAACGATTTTTCGCCACTTTACTCACCATTCTCCTCTGCTGCAAGTCAAATAAGTTTTGTTCCGATCGGTGAAATAGTACAAAAGTTATGAAGGTTTAAAAATCGTAAAAACCACCCCTTCCGGAACCCGCTGTCAAAAATGCGGCGAGGAGAATAAAAAGCTGAAGGGGCGGAGTGTGTTGAGCAGCCCGCGGGGAGTGTGCAGCCTGCGGACTGCTTCTGCGGCGACCAGCACGACAAGCCAGAAGCTGCTGAGTTGAACTGGAAGCCTATGTGAAGCCAGAGTGGGACCAGGATCTGCTGCGTGAGGCCGAAAGCTGAAGGTGCGGGGTGAGCACAGTGCGAGCTGCGTCTGCTGCGACCACCCCCCTCCCCACACCCCCCTTACGCCACAGTCTGGTTACGTTTAAAGGTTGACAGTGGAGATGCAATGGCGAAGATTTAAAGACCGCATGGATGTACTCTAGAAATTCATGTCATCCCTGTCTGGCGATAAAATAAAACTAGGAAGGCAGCTTAACATTGGCCGACGAGGGAAGTCAAGGATAGTGTTAAAGCCAAGGAAGAGGCATATAAATTGGCCAGAAAAAGCAGCAAACCAGAGGACTGGGAGAAATTTAGAATAGAGGACAAAGGGGTTAATTAAGAGGGGGGGAAGAGCATGAAAGAGAGCTTGCGTGGAATATAAAAACTGACTGTAAAAGCTTATTTAGATATGTAAAAAGGATGCATTGGTGGATGCATTGGTGATTATTTTCCAATGTTCTCTCAACTCTGGATCAGTTCCTGTGGACTGGAGGATAGCCAATGTAACTCCACTTTTAAGAAAGGAGGGAGAAAAACGGGAAATTATAGACCAGTTAGTCTTACATCGGTAGTGGGGAAGATGCTGGAGTCGATTATTAAAGATGTTATAGCAGTGTATTTGGAAAGCAGTGACAGGATCGGTCAAAGTCAGGATGGATTTATGATGGGGAAATCATGCTTGACTAATCTGTTGGAATTTTTTGAGGATGTAACAAGTAGAATGGATAATGGAGAGCCAGTGGACGTGGTGTATCTAGACTTTCAAAAAGCCTTTTACAAGGTCACACCCAAGGGAATAGTGCGCAAAATTAGAGCATGGTATTGGGGGTAGGGTATTGACATCTGCAGTTCTTTCCTGCATTGAAAGTAAGCATGCAGGGACAGCAGGCAGCGAAGAAAGCCAATGGCATGTTGGCCTTCATTGCGAGAGGATTTGAGTTTAAGAGCAAGGAGATCCTACTGCAGTTGTGCAGGGCCCTGGTGAGACCGCACCTGGAGTATTGTGTGCAATTTTGGTCTATAATTTGAGGAAGAACGTTATTGCTATTGAGGGAGTGCAGCGTAGGTTCACCAGGTTAATTCCCGGGATGGTGGCACTGACATATGATGAAAGAATGGGTCGACTGGGCTTGTATTCACTGGAAATTAGAAGGATGAGAGGGAATCTTATAGAAACATTCTTAGTGGATTGGACAAGGTAGATGCAGGAAAAATGTTCCCGATGCTGGGGGTGTCCAGAACCAGGTGTCACAGTTTAAGAATAAGGGGTAGGCGATTTAGGAATGAGATGAGGAAAAACTTTCACCCAGAGATATGTGAATCTGTGGAATTCTCTGCCACAGAAGGCCGTGTTGGCCAATTCACTGGATGTTTTCGAGAGTTCGATTTAGCTCTTAGGGCTAATGGAATCAAGGGATATGGGGGGAAAGCCAGAACGGGGTACTGATTTTGGACGATCAGACACGATCATATTAAATGACGGTTCTGACTCGAAGGGCCGAATGACCTACTCCTGCACCTATTTCTATGTTTCTAAGATCTGTCACCAATTTTAGAAATCTTCCATTTCCTTCCTCTGTTTGTGGTTGAGGCCACGGGATCCACGATCCCTACCTCGTGGATTCCGACATATCGCCTACCACTTAAAACATAGAACTGTACACACCCACCAGTTCCGAGTCATTTATTTCACTTTCTGTACAATAATTCACGCTGTTCTCCAAGCATTGCTTATCTGCTCCTTTTGCAAGCCATTGCGTCTCCGTAGTTAACTAAGTATATTATTGATTCCACAATTAACTGAAATCCCAGATATCCCCAATCCTAGTACTTGCTGCAAGCTATAGCACAAAAGTGTGCAGGAAAAATATAAGTGACTACGCTCTATAAACATGACAAAGCACCACGACGTGTGTTCAGGTCGTGAAGTCGCTAAAGCAATGCAATTTATTTATTGTGATCCCCTTCTTTATTTGATCGCCAGCATTTCAAAGTTAACTAATATACTTCCGCAATGAGAAAAAAAGTTTTTAAGAAAAGGCATTAAGATTATATATATATAAAACGAGCAATGTTTGCAGAAAAAACAAGTAATCTTTTCTTCCGGATTTGTTTACGCTATTCACAGCCTAGTGAAAATGTAAGTAATGTCTAGCGATTGACAATGTTGTTTTTCTTATCAAGCTCCATACCTGTTCAGCAACAGCTCTAAAAAGGCAAGAGCCATCCTTAGCAATTCTCTTTCGATAAAGACCTTGATTCTTCAAGAATGCATCCAGTAGGACTTCGCCGGGACTGGATGGGTTACTGCGCTCGACGGCCTCGCAGTCTTTGCCCTTTACCAGCAGCACCGACTCTATCCATTTCAAGTCGCAGCCTCGCGTTTTGAACGCAAACTCATGGTTGCATTTAACCGGGCGCCTCCTCCAACAAACCTGAATGTGTCCCCGCGCGCTCCAGGGCAAACTTCCAGCGCACAAGATCGATTGTCCTGGCAGAGCACCCTGCGTCACTGCCCTCATCTGTGCGACGCCGGTGGATTCTGGACAATGTAGTTTGTAGGACACTCTGATGTACAGTCCTCAGCTGGCGATGGACTACAGAGCCAGCGGGCATTGCAGAGGAGCTCCGCGGATGAAGAGGAGGACTAGACCTCGATTATGATGAGGAAGGAGATTGGAATAGGCTCATTTTTTCTTACAGACGGGCTGCCCTTCCCGATTAAAACCCCCCAGCAAGTAATGTAAGTTCTTATCAGAGCAGACTGCATCTCTGTAGAGCGAAAGAACAACAGGGAAAAGACATTCGGCCTCCAGCTTGCTCCGCCATTCAGTAAGGTCAATGTCATCCACATCAATCTCCTTGATTCCTCTTTTATCCAAAGATCTATCAATATCAGTTATTAATGAAATCGATTATAGGGTCTCTAAATCCTACCAAATTTTGGAAAATGTTCTACATTTGTCAGTCTGGAAAACATACCACCAAACATAAAAACAAGGTGCTGGAAGAACTCAGCGGGTCAGATAGTAACAACAGGAGTAGGGTGACTAGGATGGGGGGGGCGAGGGGGTGGGAAGTACCCCGCTCCTTTCCCCCCTGTTCGCTTATCTCCTTCCAGAAGTACCATACGTCCCATAATCTCCTTCCACCCATATCCCACCCTCCATTCCACCCCTCTTCTTCCTTTATCTGGAGCCCCTTTGTCACCTTTTCACTTCCAGCCTTTCTCACTTCATCCATCTACCAATTACCCCCGCCCCCTTAGGTGTAATAACCTTTCACTGCCAAGCCATGCCCCACCCCAGTCTCACTTTTCCAGATTTCTCACCCTATTCCATCAGTTTGAAGAAGGGTCATCTGCCACTGACCCGAAACGTCATCTGTCCATTTCTCACGGATGCTTCTCCAGCACGCTGCTTTTTGCTCAAGATTCCAGCATCTGCAGTTTCTTGTGTATAAATATCTCCCACATCTTTGCTGCTGGGCACACAAAGGATTTTCAGTGTTTCAATAAATTAATCTAAATTCTAAAGAATAGAGACATGGCTTTATCTTTACTAGAATGACAGATCTACCAGCCCAGAAATAACTTGCGGTCTTTGCTGCATTTCGTGTATGGCAAATCTATACTTTTTTTAGTATGATCTTCACCTTGGTGCCATGCCTTCCCCCATAGCCTTGCTGCATAGCGGGATAAACCACCCCCCCCCCCCCCTCGAAGGGGCAAGCCGCGGAGCCCTGCTTGTTTCTGAGGGCCAGAGAGGGGGTGAAGAGAGAGCGACAGGTCTCCAGAGCTGGTCAACTGCGAATGTTAGATTCAAGATGGCGGTGGTGGACACAGGGAGACAAAGTGAATGGAGTGGAGTCTTACCTACGAGGTCGGCTGCGAGAGGCACCCTCGGGTCACGAGGACTAAACAGTGGCCAGGTGAGGCGGTTGCGATGAAGCAGTGGCCAGGACGACAGTTCACGGGTCGATGTATCCGGATCAAGGAATTGGTGGAGACTGGATCGAACACCAATCCAAGGACCATGCACGGAGATCGGACGCGGCCTGCAGAAGCATGGAGCAGTGGAGGAACCAACAACCTTGCTTGACCAGACCGATCCTGCAACTCTGGCCAGGACAGCGGGCTTTTGTGGCCAGGCCGAGAACTCTACGTTTGCATCAACTTTCAGACTTGAATCTTGAAAAATGGCGCCAACATGCCATTAAAAATGGTGTTTTCAAGAAAGAGTTAGATTTAGCTCTTAGGGAATCAAGGGATACGGGGAAAAAGCCGGAACTGGATACTGATTTTGGATGATCAGCCATGATCATATTGAATGGCAGTGCTGGCTCGAAGGGCCGAATGGCCTACTCCTGCACCTATTTTCTATGTTTCTAACATGTAAACTCTTGTATACTATCTCAGTATACTATTCCTATACACTTGTGCTTAACTAAGATTATACTTATGTACAGTTCTACTTTTACTGAACTATATGGAACAAAGGAATTTCGGGATATGTGACAATAAAGTATCATTGGATTGGATCGTAACTTGAAAAGTTAGAAGACAAGTATGTTTTAAATTGCAATGAAGGGGAAAGGAGTGGATCCGACCGGGTATCTGTGTAGGACGGAGGTCAAGAGAGACAAAACGACAAATGGTGCTCCCTGGATAACAGAGTGGATTCCAACTCCCTGGAGTCACAGTGGACACGATCATGCATGATAACTCCAGGGAAAAATGCAGGGGGCAGAGCACCAACTCCAATATGTGGCCTTTGTCGACCTCACAAATAGGAAGATCTGTGTAAAATTATCCTCAAATTTGGCTATAGTTGAAATTTAGCACGATCATATTTCATAATTCACCAAGGCTTCATAATTCTACACGTGATCCTAACAAACGGGTTCACAACGTCCAATATTATTGCAGATGAGTTTTAAGAAAGACTGCATGTTTTTTTTGCAATCTTTCTTGCTGTATTGCTAAACTTCATATCACCTTTGACAAACTTCTTACTGGAGAGGAGATAATTTACAGGAGTAATAGGAACCTGCTCCACCTCCATTTAGTCTGCTCCAAAACCACAGTCACTAACCGCAGTGTACAGAAATGCTTGTGAATGCATGCATCAGGATAAAGGATTCAAACGTTTTCGCAAAGATTCTTGAAAATAGCAACATTCCCGTTGTTTCTTGGGAATCTTTGACCCATGACTGCTCAAAGTGGAGAAAAAACAATTGAGATGATATTAGTACTACATAAAATCTTGGTGTAAACAACAGAGGGAGCAAGTTATCCACCTGCCCAGCCTGCTAAGCTCAACTTGTCCAACTTGTTGCAAAACCTTCCTCATCAGTCACCTCAGAACGGAAGTGGAAGGAAGTGTTCCTTGGTTCTGAGGGACGGCCTAAGAAGATAGTACCTTTGAGAGGTGAGGTCCTGTGAATTAGTGCAGAGCTGGAAATTATAGTAAAAGATATTAGATGAGAAAAGAGAAGAAAGGAAACAGAAAGCTAGAATTGCAATTACTAGATTGATATAAAGGAGAACATTCTAAATACTCAACAGGTCAGACAACATGTAGGGAGATATTTTAAAAATTGAGTTAATGTAGGTTTGATAACGTTTTACCAGAAGTAGTCAGTTCTCTTCGACATGGAACGGCTGATTATCAGAAATTGTTGAATTTATTGTGAGGTTCTGAGGGCTGTGATACACCACGTTGGAACATGACTTGACATTCCTGAGCCAAAGTTCATTGTAATGAAGAGGTCAAAGACAGAGAAGTCAGAGTGGGAGTGGGATAGAGAAATAAAATGGGAAATAACTGGAAGTTCAGGGTGACATTTCGGGGCAGAATGGAGGTGTTGTGCAAAGCTGTTACCCAACCTGTGTTTGTTTTTTCCAATGTAGAGGAGACTATATGGTGAGCACTAAATTGGAAGAGCTACAAGTGAATTGCTGCTTCTTCTGCAAGGAGACTTTGAACATTTGGATGACTCAAAGGGCTTAGTTCCAACATGCTACATGCTAAGGAAGACACAAATCGAGAACCAGAAGACGTAGGTTTAAGGTGAGGGGGGGGAATTTGATTGGAATCTGAGGGATAACGTTTTGACACAAAGGGTGGTAGGTGAACCTTCTATTTCTGTCTCCTTTATATACCCATTTGACTTTTCCTTAAATGTCTAAATGTAATTTATCTCTTCTACTATTTCTGATAATATGTTCCATATTATTAACATGCTTTAGGGAAATACATTTTGTCTGAATACCTTTGTTATTGTTGACCATCTTGAATTTATATTCTCTAGCTTTAGTTTCCCCACAAAGGTGCAAAGGAATTTAGATTTGACTGTTTTGCAGGGGCATGTAAATAACTTTAGAAGGATGAGGGGGAGACCTCATAGAAACTTACCCAATAGTGAAAGGCCTGGATATAGTGGATGTGGAGAGGATGTTTCCACAAGTGAGAGAGTCTAGGACCAGAGGTCATAGCCTCAGAATAAAAGGACATTCCTTTAGGAAGATGAGGGGGAATTTCTTTACTCAGAAAGTGGTGAATCTGTGGAATTCATTGCCACAGAAGGCTGTGGAAGCCAAGGCAATTAATATTTTTAAGGGAGAGATAGATATATTCTTGATTTGTACGGGTGTCAGGGGTTATGGGGAGAAGGCAAGAGAATGAGGTTAAGAGGGGAAGATAGATCAGCTATAATTGAATGGCGGAGTAGAATTGATGGGCCAAATGGATGGGCCGAACATGACCTTATGAAGCAAAATAAATACTTGCATTTAAATCACATGTATTGAAAGACATAGCAATATTCTCATCTATTAACCAAAGTCTATGCATCATGGAGTCTATGGAATCATCTGAATAAATAGTTCTATCTATTATACTTGGAGAATTCAACACCTGCTGCAAAAAATAACAGTTGTTGAAAACAAGCCTTCATTAGCTGCCATAGTTTACTAAAAGCCCTGTCCCACGGTACGAGTTCATTCCAAGAGCTCTCCCGAGTTTGCCCTGATTCGAACTCGGAGATTTACGGTAATGGCCACTCGTCAGTACTCGGGGCTCTCGTGGACATTTTTCAACATGTTGAAAAATCTTCATGAGTCTTCCTGTGCTTACCTGCTGTTAGCGAGTCTTCCCGAGTACCTGCCGTTACCGCTAAGAGACGTCCCCGAGCTCCGACGTACCCGCTATGTTCATTCTCCGTGCTTACCACGAGTTTGATTTTTTTAAAACTCGGGAGAGCTCTTGGAATGAACTCGTACCGTGGGACAGGGCTTTAAGCATTGCACTATTTTGCACAAAAGCATTTTTATGTACTATACTATAACCTTGCCAAAAGCATCAATAAATATCAGCCATGTAGCATTAGAATAAGAAAGTTCCAGGTCATTTCTTTCAGTAACAGAAAATCTGTTTTGCTCTGTGATCTTTGTGTGTTTCAAACATGTTCAGTAGAACATACATATATGCTATACCACAATTCTGCAATAAAATTCTTCATTCAGTTTCAAAGCATTTCCGTTCCCTTTGGTTTCCAGTACTTTTGCTTTCAGTGGGGCTTTGAGTATTGCCATGGTTCTTTACTTTGTCAACTTAGTGCAACCTCAAGTGCAGGAAAATAAAATGGCATTATATTTTTTAATAATTCAAAGATTCTCTGGAGCTGCAGTTAAAATGATTCCGAGTTGCTTTTTCCCATGTGTTGACATTTCAGATTTTATTTCAATAATTTTCAATATTTCAACCATCTAATGTTCAGGTTTTGCAGAATACTCATGAAACAAAATGAAACTTTTGAACAACACTGCTGTGTTTGCTGCCGAGGAAAAATCAATGTTTATTCTTTGAAATGAATTGCTGGAAGAATACATATATAGTTTTGAACGTCAAAAAATACCAAAGGGCAGACTGTGAATTCAACAGTCTGTGTCCTAACATCTTTTGCCTTTGCTGACACTTGTGGTGTTATTCTGCTGAATATTATCTGAAGTTTCTCTGATTACAGAAAACTGTTCTTCTATGACCTTCAAAGTGAGGCAGAAAAAATCCCAATGTCCATTTTGAAGAGGCTGACGATGACTCTCTTGACTACAGTATTCAATACCACTATCAATTGATAATTTCTTCTTTCTAAATCATAATATTATTTTTTATATTTTAAAAATATATCCCAAGATATGTCTTGAAACTTCAGTAGAGTTCATAGTGTCAGGTTTGATTATATTTAGATATCTGGTAGAGCATGCATATGTTTTTATTAAACAGAAGATTGTAACCCTTGTACAACACAGTTTTCAATTTTTGCCTGATAACACTGTTGTGTTAACATGTCAAGACATGTTCATTTTATTTAGTGCGTTCTCTAAAATATGAAATGTTCTAACAGTTGTTGGAGATACTGTAGCTTGCAGATTTTGATGCCCTCTAAAATTTCACTGTGCTAATGGAAATAAAATGCACTTTCAACTTGCTTCCTACCAGCAAAACTACTGGTTTCAATTTCAATGTGCACTGAAATATCTTTTAGTGTGCACTGAAATATCTTTCAGTGGCTAATTCATTGCCCATACTTAAGGTAACTGAGAGGTTCAGCAACTACTCTGTGTTAACTTATTTTGCAAACTTTTTGGGTGTGGCCCTCAGGCATTTGCAGCAGACAGAATGCCCAAAACCAAGGCATTCATTAGTACCCTACAGCAAAGCCCACATAACACACCCATTATGGCCCCCTAGTATTTTTAATGCATCCAGCATACATACTGAATTCAAAAATGTCATCACTTTTGTGGCACATTTCAACACCTTCACATGGCCCATTTCAGACTCTTCCCTTACATTTTTTAATCTCCATCTCCCTCAGGGGTCAGGCGAGCCACAAGCACCCTTTACCTGCTCATCAACTCACACAGCACAAAGGAGGGGCAAGGCAATGCCTGGCAGGTAATGGGTTGATACAGATGAGGAGCGTATTTTGATAGGCAAATGGTTGGACAAAAGCCTGAAATGAAAAGACAAAAGGCAGGAGACTAAATGATTGAAAAGTTGTGAATTGTGAAGCTACAGGATGGAATGTAGATGGAAGGAGAGGGGAGAAATAGGTGAGTCCAGGTGTGGCACTGGGGTAGGGGGTGGGGGTGAAGAGAGGGTAAATAGAGGAGGAAGGGAGAGAGGGAGGATTATGTAGTTATCTAAAATTGGACAGTTCAATGTTCATACCATTGGGTTGTAAATTACCCAAGCAGAATATAAGGAGTTATTCCTCCAGTTTGCATGTGGCAATGGAAGAGGCCTAGGACAGAAATGGCAGCATGGGAATGGGAAGTGTTAAAATAGTTAGCAACTGGGAGATGCAGCAGGCCAAGTGTATGTTTGACAAAATGGTCGCCGAGTCTATGCTTGGTCTCACCAATGTACATGAAGCCCTATCTGGAACACCGGATGCTGTAGATGGCTTTAGAGGAGGTTTGCGTGAACTTCTGCCTCATCTGGAAGGATTGCTGTGGTCCCTGGATGGAGGTGAGGGAAGAGGTATAGGGCCATGGTTCCTCTTCTGAACTATGGCTTCCCCTCTACCATTGCCACTGAGTGCATCTCACATATTTCCCATGTGTCTGTCCTTCTTCTGGAAGTTCCTCTGATCCTCACCTTTCACTCTCCAATCGTCTGCATTCAAAAATCATCCTTTACAATGTTCCCCAGTTTTGGCTATCCCATTGCCAGACAACCCAGTCCACTCTTTCAACCCCACACACCACTTCCTGTCTTATAACACCTGTACTAATCAAGAATCTATCTATCTCTACCTTAAAAATATCCATTGACTTGGCCTCCATATTTCATTGCCACAGAAGGCTGTAGAGGCCAAGTCAATGGAGGTAGAGTAGAGATTGGACAGTCGAGATTACCAATGGAGGTAAGGTAGAGATTGTCTGAATCTTGATTAGTACGGGTGTCAGGGGTTATGGAGAGAAGTGCACGAAAATGGGGTTGAGAGGGAATGATAGATCAGCCATGATTGAATGGTGGAGTAGACTTGATTTGCCGACTGGCCTAATTCTGCTCCTATAACTTATGAACATAAACCACAGCCCTGCACCACTCACTAGCTCTCACCCTATCCAAGAGATTCCCTTTGTCTTACCCATCCCTCCCCCTCTTTCTTTACTACTGAAAACTAACTTGTTTTCACTCTCCCCCAGTTTCAGTAAGAAGGTCTAGGACCAGAAACATTATCTGTCAGACCTGTCGAATGTTTCCAGTATCTCCTGTTTTAAAAAAAAATTAAAGGACTTAATGGAGCAGATAAAGAGAAACTACTTCATCGGGAGGGACTCGTGAGTGAATCACTTTGAATTTATAGACTAGTTATTCAGGAGCAGCACAATGGCATAGCGGTAGAGATGCTACATTACAGCGTCAGAGACCTAGGTTCTATCCTGACTACAGGTGCTGTCTGTACGGAGTTTGTATGTTCTCCCTGTGACTGGATAGGCTTTCTCCGGGTGCTCCGATTTCCTCCCACACTCGAAAGTTGTACAGGTTTGTAGGCTAATGGGTTCGGTAAAATTTTAAATTGTCCCTAGTGTGTAGGATAGCGCTAGTGTATGGGGTGATCACTGGTCAGTGTGTATTTGGCGGGCTGAAGGGCCTGTTTCCACGCTGTATCCCTAAAGTCTAGAGATTGAAGTCATGAAGCAACTTTATATACAAAAGTTGGAACCCAGCCTATTGATCCATGCTCACTGATTCAAATTGATTTTTTAAGAGAATGATTGGTTCATTATTTCAGTAAGGTAAGGATACCAATTTATATGAAGCAAAGGTAATAAAAGTCACTTTGGAATAATTAGCTATGGAAACTTTCAAAGGACATCAGAAGGTAACAAAAAGGGCAATACGGGGTGGAAAGATGAAGTATGAAGGTAAGCTCGCCAAGAATATAAAGGATAGTAAAAGCTTCTTTAGGTATGTTAAGAGAAAAAAGATTAGTAAAGACAAATGTAGGTCCCTTGAAGGCAGAAACAGGTGAAATTATTATGGGGAACAAGGATACGGCAGAAGAGTTGAACAGGCACTTTGGTCTGTCTTCACTAAGGAAGACACAAATAATCTCCCAGATGTACTAGAGGACAGAGGATCTAAAGAAACAGAGGAACTGAAAGAAATTTGCATTAGGCGAGAAATAGTATTGGGTAGACTGCTGGGACTGAAGGCTGATTAATCCCCAGGGCCTCAATGTTCTATAGATTCAGGATCAGTACCTGTGATTTGGAAGGTAGGTAATGTTATCCCATTGTTCAAGAAATGAGCAAGAGAGAGAAAACGGGGAATTATAGACCAGTTAGCCTGACATCGGTGGTGGGGAAGATGCTGGCATCAATTATTAAAGAAGTAATAATGGTGCATTTGGATAGCAGCAGAAGGATTGGTCCAAGTCAGCATGGATTTATGAAAGGGAAATCCTGCTTGACTAATCTTCTGGAATTTTTTGAGGATGTAACAAGTAAAATGGATGACAGGCAGTGGATGTAGTGTATCTGGACTTTCAAAAAAGCCTTTGATAAGGTTCCACACAGGAGATTATTGGGCAAAATTAGAGGACATGGTATTGGGGGTAGGGTATTGACATGGATAGAGAATTGGTTGGCAGACAGGAAACAAAGTTGGAATAAACGTGCCCCTGTCAGAATGGCAGGCAGTGGCGAGTGGATTTGGACGATGAAATTAAAAGTAACACTAGCAAATTTGCAGATGACACAAAGCTGGGTGGCAGTGTGAACTGCGAAGAGGATGCTAGGAAGTTGCAGGGTGACTTGGACAGGTTAAGTGAGGGGGCAGATGCACAGCAGATGCAGTATAATGTAGATAAATGTGAGGTTATCCACTTTGGCTGCAAGAACAAGGAGGCAGATTATTATCTCAATGCTGTCAGATTAGGAAAAAGGGAAGTGCAACGAGACCTGGGTGTCCTTGTCCACCAGTCACTGAAAGTAAACATGTAGGTACAGCAGGCAGTGAAGAAAGCTAATGGCATGTTGGCCTTCATAACGAGAGGATTTGAGTATTAGAGTAAAGAGGTCCTTCTGCCGTTGTACAGGGCCCTGGTGAGACCACATCTGGAGTATTGTGTGCAATTTTGGCCTCTTAATTTGAGGAAAGACATCCTTGCTATTGAGGGATGAGGTTAATCCCCAGGATGGCAGGACTGTCATATGAGGAAAGATTGGAAAGACTGGGCTTGTATTCACTGGAATATAGAAGGATGAGATGGGATCTTATAGAATTTTTTCCCCCGATGTTAGGAGAGTCCAGAACCAGGGGCCACAGTCTAAGAGTAAAGGGGAGGCCATTTAAAACTGAGATGAGAAAAATCTTTTTCACCCAGAGAGTTGTGAATTTGTGGAATTCTCTGCCACAGAAGGCAGTGGAGGCCAATTCACTGGATGAATTTAAAGGAGAGTTAGATAGAGCTCTTGGGGCTAGCGGAATCAAGGGCTAGTGGAATCAGGCACGGGTTACTGATTGTGGATGATCAGCCATGATCACAACGAATGGCGGTGCTGGCTCGAAGGGCTGAATGGCCTCCTGCTGCACCTATTTTCTATGTTTCTGTCATACATTGAATGCCAACATAAGCTTGAGGGGCTGAATGGTCGACACTTATTTTTACATTTAATGCACACAGGCTCCTGGGTTAACTTTTCTTGCTACTCAATTTTGCAAAGCCAATTTTGTCAAATGAAAATTTGCCTTATAACATTAATTAAAAATAGCATTAAATGAAACAAACAAATCATTACTCAAAAGCGCAATTCCTCCTCAATGACAATATTCTTTGTCAAAGCTGAACATTGATCTAAAAATATAAAATATGTATGTAATTCTGATAAAGTAGAGCATAATAACCATAACATCCTTTAATTCACTTAAATTCTCAGTTTTGGATATATATTCACACGGAAATTGTGTATGTTATGTTTTTGGCAAATTATTTAAGTAATAGTAGTTTTATTTTGCAATCATGCCCACTGGTTGCCCTAAATCGTTTTCTACCCAATGAAGTGCAGTGACTGTGTAAAGTAACAAACAGTGCCAACAATTTGTACACAGCTAGTTCCTGCAAATATCATTGTCGCTATGGTGATCTCATCAGTTCATAAAATGTTGACTAAGGGATCAATATTGACCCATTGATACTTCTCCTTGAGATAACTTTCCCTTCATTTCACATTAATACCATGGGATCCATTATCATTAGGTCAAAGGATGGAATGTCCAACATTGCCTTTGTAATATAATGGTGAGGCTTTCTCTTTGCTTGAGTCTCTGGAGTAGGATTTAAATTCACAACCCACTGAGCCACAGTTGACACCTTGGATTAATTTAGAGAATTCAGCATTTTTTATCCTGTTATAAATAATTATCAAAATCTCAGAGGATCTTTCAGCTTTATTTCTTTAATGGAAGATTTAAAAAAAAAAAATGTATTTGATGATAATATACAGGCTAATGAAAACGTTAAAGCATTTTGGTAGTCTGCAAGGATATTGTTGAGTATTGATAGAAAAAATTAACAGCTGAAACATCATAAAGTTTCTGGAAGATTTACAAATGTCATTTATTTTGCTGGATCAGTTTTCAATCTTGTGGGACAGCAATTAGTGATCAATTGTCTTATAATTTTTATCTGATGAAATATTAATGACTATCACTATGGCTTGCATCAAAAGTTGGAAATGATTTGTATCATCGAGATTAATCAAAATGAATAATACTGCTTCCTGAAATATAATGCCAAATCCATTGGTTAGGATCTACCCAGCCCTCAACCACTGACATGAGTTGCCACCCACTGATTCTACATGCCTGCCTTCAACTGGGCCACAAATGGAAGGCTAATCTTGATGGCTATGTGCATCCTGGATTATGGAGTTATAGATATTGATTGGGCTTCAATGATGGACTCCTGGGGCCTCTGCAGAACATCTAATAAACATTGACTGAACTTCTGTCACATTCAAAAAAATACAGAAATTAATAAATTCAATTTAAATAATTCAAAGTAAATGTAATTAAAACACCTAGAAATTAAAGTGACATATGTATATATACAGTATATATATATCCTATTTTAATGTGTTCTTATTTGCTTCTGAATCTGAAGGTAGAAAATTCCCACTGATCTGAATGGGGTCTACAAAAGGTAAATGAGTCCAATTTGGTCTTAGACTGGGGAGGTGACTCCCCAGTGTAATGCTGAGGACTCCCAGCAAAGTCTGAGATCTGTCGCTTGTCAACATCAGAAGCACAGCATCAGACCCTTTTAGCATATGTGGTGCCATTTTTACTGAGGAAGTCCTGGATCTAAAGTGGGTCTGGCATTTAAGTCTGGGACTTGCTATATTTGGAATTTGCTAGGCACCAGCGGCTCCTTTCACACTGACTGGAAAACGTGGCCTATTATTTATTTTGTGATTTCTCATTGTAGGATGTTGTGCTGTAAAGACAGATGTGGCAGAGTTTATACTCAGATTCAGCATGTTACTGAATACTCAATCTTGTAAAGATGCACTGTAGAATGTATCCTGGCCGGTTGCATCATGGCCTGGTACAACAGTTCCAACACACAGCAATGCAAGAGGCTACAGAGAGTGGTGGAGTCCATCCAGTCCATCACGGGCACAGCCCTCCCCAACATCAGAAACCTCTCTATGAGGTGCTGCCTCAAGAAGGCTGCATCTTTCATCAGATTCCCACCATATCCTCTTCATATTGCTTCTGTCAGGCAGGAGGTGCAGAAGCCTTAAGTTCCACACTACCAAGTTCAGGAACATCTATTTTCATACGACTATCAGGTTCTTGAACGGACCTGCACAACTGTAATCCTACCTCAGCAACAGACCACCTGTTGCGCAAACCTAGACTTGTCTTCTCATGTCTTGTTTTTGCACAATCTATTTCTTTTCACTGTATACTTTATGTATAATTCATGTTTTGTGTGCTCCAAGTTTATGTGGCTGTAATGCTGCTGCAAGCAAGATTTTCATTGTATCTCTCATTGTACAAGTGGACATGACAATAAAATCAATTTGATTTAATTTGATGCTTCTTCAGATTTTAACATTTCAGTGACATGCACAGCATTCGCATCAGTACTGAATGACAAGGCAACCTAGAAATGCTGCAAATGCTCAAAGACATCATCTTTTTTGGAAAAGAATGCCATTGCACAACTGCATCCCAAAGAAGAAAAGTGTGCTTCTGGAATGAAGGCTGTTGAAGACCATCTGCCACTCGTGCCTGGGGTGGGCAGTCGGGTAATGCTTCACCAGACTTTCTGCTGTATCCCATGCTTGTCTGACATGCAGAAAATCCAAGAGTGATGATTCCAGCTATGGACCCGTATTTCATGTGCAATTTCTTTTTTTTTTAAATATTTTATTTATTAGAAGTAGTGTACATTGCAGTGATATCAGCCAAAAATAACATCATACATTTCCTGTACCACTTCTTATTTTAAACTTTAAAAAGAAGAAAAATAGAAAGAGTTACATAAGATAGTAAGTGCGTGAAAGAGTGATCAGAAGAAACCCGTAGGAACGTAAACCACAAGAAAGAGTTAAAAAGAAAACCAAAGAAAAAGAAAGAGAAAAATAGAGAACAGAAGATATAAGAAAGTAAAATAAGATAAGATAAAAGGGATGTACCTACTTCGTATCTTTACACACCCCTCACCACGTCCTGAAACCATTTATTTTCAAAGTTATGTTGCACCTTATGCTTGTAATAAGTCGATAAATGGAGACCAAATCTTTTGGAAATGGTCTGATTTGCCTGCTAAGAGGAATCTCATGTCTTCCAGGTGTAACAATTCGGACATATTTGAAATCCACATTTTTATCGTTGGTATGGGAGCATTTTTCCAGAATTTAAGTATAAGTTTTTTTGCCATTATTAAGCCGTAATTAAGGAAGCTCTTTTGGAACGAAATCAGTTCAAAGCTGGCTTCCATTGTTCCGAAAATAATCAATTCTGCGTTCGGTTTCAGTTTAAAAAAAAATAATTTTGTAAAAATTTCAAAGATTTCATTCCAAATTTTTTGGATTTTTATACAAAAAACAAAGGAATGTGCTATAGTTGCTTCTTGGGATAGACATTTATCACAGATGGGGGAGACATTTGGATAAAATTTACTTATTTTAGTTTTTGAGTAATATAGTCTATGTAAAGTTTTAAATTGGATTAGAATATGTCTTACATTGATCGAGCATTTGTGCACATATAGCAAATGATTATCCCAACTCTCTTTCGAGATTTTTATAGCTAGTTCTTGTTCCCAATCTCTTCTAATTCTATCGGATGATGGTATTTCTATATTTAGGATGATATTATACAAGTATGATATTAAATTAGTTGATTCCGCCTTTAAATTCATTGCATCGTCTAATAGGTCTGGAGACAAATTTTGATATTCTTGTGTATATTTTTTCAAATAGTCACGGATTTGAAAATATTTAATCAATGACAATAAAATCAATTTGATTTAATTTGATGCTTCTTCAGATTTTAATATTTCAGTGACATGCACAGCATTCACATCAGTACTGAATGACAAGGCAACCTAGAAATGCTGCAAATGCTCAAAGACATCATCTTTTTTGGAAAAGAATGCCATTGCACAACTGCATCCCAAAGAAGAAAAGTGTGCTTCTGGAATGAAGGCTGTTGAAGACCATCTGCCACTCGTGCCTGGGGTGGGCAGTCGGGTAATGCTTCACCAGACTTTCTGTTGTATCCCATGCTTGTCTGACATGCAGAAAATCCAAGAGTGATGATTCCAGCTATGGACCTGTTTCATGTGCAATTTCAAGGCTTTTTTGCCTTGATGCTCAGCTGATTGGATCAACAGAAGATCAAGGTAAGCAGTTGATGCTGGAATTATAGAGATTTGTACAACATCATGAAGGACATCAATAAGACCAGGGCACCTATAATTGCCAGTATTTGCATGAACAGTGTTTGGCATAGATTATGGCCCAAACTGTGGGATATTATGGAATTTGAGGAGGAGGTGAATGTGTCAGGAGCCAACTTGCCACCCAAGCAGGACTGAATGAAGTTGACTGATATTGTGTGGTGGAGCTACTGCAGTCTCATGGGGATAGCCCAATGCAGAAGAAATTCCAAGAGTTGGGGTGACACCATGTTCATGCAGAGGCCAATGGGGCCTAATAATAGAGATTCCAGTTGAAAGAAACCTTTATCTCCAGAGATGCTGTCGGACCCACTGAGTTACTCCAGGTTTTTGTGTCTGTCTCCAGTTGAAAGAAACATGATAGAGAAGTTTTTATAAAACACTTTAGCCTACTTCTCCCAGTTGTTACGTTCCAAATACCACTCTACATTAGTTTGTCAGGATTAAACAAAATATGATGCAAATAGATACATATATTCTGAAGTTTCTGGTGGTTTTAGGTGTCTGGAAAAAAATCAGAGTGTACCTTATTGGAAATCTTGTATCTGTAACTAACTCACCTGCTTTAGGAGAATAAATAACTTGGAGTAAGTAAATTACAGTACAAATTGTACTTCAACACTTGCCAGAATCCATTATGTTGCATTTTCTTGTGCAAGGAAGATGTGCAATTCCACCACAACAGTCCTGAAAAATATTTTTATTTATTTATCCTATTAGGTGTTGATACATAATTTAAGCAATTATTAACAGTAGTTTGCAAAAGCCATTGTTGTATCGACAGGTACAACAACCACACTCCATTGGCAATGCTTCCCAAACAATTGGGAGATGGACCATCAGTTAGTCTACTTAATATTTGGTGGAAGTGTTAAAGGAAGAACTGTAGTTGGTGCTAAGAAAGAACATCCTGCTCCTCATTTTTTTATAAAATACTGGCTGTTCTTGAGCTATCCTCATAGGGGAAAGGAACTGACTTTTCCATTGATAGTAATTTCATACAGACAGGCAGAGAATAAGGTGAATAATCCTTGAATGATAAGTATTTGACCAAATATAAGTATGGTGATACGTACAAGAAATTAAAATCTGCTGTTCAAATCATCAAAATTAACATACAAAATTGATATTTATTTATTTGGGTTCAAATTTAAGAGAAATGTAATAAAATTTAGGACCATATTAACACCTCTGCATTACGATCAGAAGAAAACAATTGCGGATATTCTTTTGTTGGAACTGTGTTCCAGATCTCAAGGAAAAATAGAGATGCTATTTTGCTATTGGTTTCTTTGTGGGGTTTTTTGCATCAACCTGATCCTCAAACTGTGAAGTGCCTTGGAGCACTTGGCTATATTAAAAATGCTGTTTAAATATACAGTATTCTCCGTATATCCAAGAAATACATGACAATGTTATTGAATAAATCATTAATTTGAATGGCATCATTCATTTTTAGCAGAGCCCAATAAAAATACAAAAAGGATTTTAAAAAAGTGCACAGAGGAAATTCAGGTGAATAATAACGTACTCCATAGCAATTCAGTGCAGTTACATCACGAATGCTACTCACGGACATATAGAGCAAAGTCAGAGCCAAATGAAATAAATAAATATGAAAAATCAGGTATATAGGTCTTTGTACAAGATTGTATTAGAGCAGCAGAACTTTAGATATGCTGAACTTTATATAGAGTGAAGAAAGATAAGATATCTAGAGAGATACCAAAGATTATGAAGATATGAATATGGGCATTAGCCATTGATATAGAAAGATAAGAGAAGGGCTGAGTGATTTTATCGAGATATAATTTCTCCAATGGGGGATAATTTTACAAACTATCTGCCAATAAATGGCATATAACCAGCAAGGTTATGCAGATGGTGTTTACGTTCTTCCCAATATTATTGTCCCAATAAGTTGCGGCCCATCCAGTGCTGGATATTAGATTGGATTCACTGCAGAGAGGAATGGAGGGAATGAGATTGTGATCCTGAGGAAGAAGAAGAAGAAGAATGCTATTTATTGTCATTCAAACATAGGCTTGAACGAAATATCATTACTACAGGTTTTTTTTTACATTACAAAAAAAACCAAGACCCACACTTAACACAGTTTACATAAACATCCATCACAGTGAGTCTCCAACACCTCCTCACTGTGATGGAAGGCAAAGTCTTATCTCTTCCCTATATTCTTCACCCGCGGTCCAGCAGTCCAACTGCAGCATCTAGGCGAACTGGGGCTCCGGTGTTAAAGCCCCCGGCGGACGATGGTAAGTCCTGTGGCCATTTAGCCACGCCGGGCGATGCCAGGCCCCGGCTCCGTGTCCTTCAAACCCCGCGGTTCAAGCAGTCCAACCCGCAGTCCAACTGCAGCGTCTAGGCGAACTGGGGCTCCGATGTTAGAGCCCCCGGCAGACGATGGTAAGTCCCGTGGCCGCCAACCCGCGCTGGGCGATGTTAGGCCTCGCTCCGTGTCCTCCAAACCTCCCGATTCCAGCGGGAGAAGTTGCCGTTGCGGGAGCTCCGAAAAGCCGTCTCCCACCAGGGACCTGGAGCTCCCGATGTTCCTGTCCACCGGGCCCGCAGCCGGAGCTTCCGAAACTCCAAAGTCGGGTCGCAGCCGAGCGCCACCACAGCTCACCCCGCTCCAAAGCCGGCCAGCTCCGCGATGAATAGATGGAATGAGATTGTGATCCATTTTTTTTTGGAGGCTTACATCGTGTGTGTATGGATAATGCTGTCAATGGGGTTGTTGAAGAGGATGAGCTCAAGAATGGATCTTTGATGGATCGAGTGGAGAAAATGTGTTGCGGGATTGGGAAAGGAAGCTCTTAAGGAAGTATCCAGTTCAGATAGAATAGGAAGAGTGGAGCCAATACATTGCAGTTGGATGGTAAGAAAACATGACAAACATTTCGGAGAGATCAAGATGGACAAGGAAAGAAAATACACAGCCCGAAAGGTCACTGCTCTTTAAGTATAAAACCAGGCACTTTTTTTTAACATGTTGTGATTTGCTCCCTAAGCAACATTTTCAGGAAGTGAGTTCCCAAACCTAACCACTGTTTGGATGAAAATAATTGTCTTTACCTCTCCTCTAATATGCTCATACACCACGTCATAATTCCATTTGCATGCTAATTCCTCATAGCTCTCAATTCCCTGATCTTACAAAAAATATACACCTTCTCTTTAAAAATCTTCAGTGATCCATTTTTGCATAACCCTCTGTAGAAGAGAATTCTAGGAATTCACCATCTTCTGGGAGAAGAGATTCTTGTGCTCCTAGTTTTAAATAAACGCCCCCTTGTCTTGCACAAATCTCAGCATGTTTAAAAACTTGCCAGGCTTTATACTGAAAGAGCTATGACCTTCTGGGCTGTGTATTTTCCTTCCTTGTCTTGTGAATGCCCCTCTTATCCTCTCATTGGGGATTCTCCGGCAAGTGGGACCAAATAAATCTCTAACTTTTCATGCCTTCTTAAGATATTATATATTTCAATAAAATCATCTTTATCAAAATAAAAACTCTGAATAATACAGGTCAAAATTGTTTTAGCTGTTTGTGATAGGACATTCCTCTCATCCCAGGATTTAGAATATATAACAGTACAGCACTGGAACAGGCCCTAGAGCCCACAATGTATGTGCCAAACATGACGCCAAGTTAAACTAATCTAATCTGCCTGCATGTATGCTTGTACAGTTCCTACTATCTTTAATTCAACTGGATCACTGGAAAATGTATTATTCTACTGGTTAATATATATTAAAATATCAACTAGAAGCATGTTTGGGGACAAATAGGGTGACATCCAATAGTCTGGAACATGGCCATTCCAGCACCTTGATCGCGGATGCCGGTTTATCAGAGTTGCAGTCTTTCCCCTCTGCTACAGTTTTGACACAAGGTCTTGTGTTGACACAAGGTCTTGGGTTGACACAAGGTCATGAACCTCTGTTTTTCCATTCACGCATGCTGGCCGATGTGCTGAGTGTGTCTATTTTTGTATCAAGCTCCTGCGGCAATGGCAAGATAACATTTCCCTTGGCGCGGCTTGCAAAACAAAATGCAGTGGTCAGGGTAGCCCGGCATGTTTCACTTCCACCTGAGATGTTTAACGTCCCCCTTCACAACATCGGTGCTGGGACATTGGAGAATTGATGGAGGAACATTAACCTCCAAAGGATGAGAAAGTGTCCTGAACTCAAAACGACAGCCGATAGATGTTAATCCATCCTTTTCTGAACAGGGTGACCAAATCTGCACAAAATACTCAAGGCGCAACCTCACAAACACCCTGTAGAATTGTGACAATACTTCTCTATTTTTAAAATCCAATCCCTAGCAATGAAGGCCAGTCTTCTTAATTGCTTACTTCACCAACATGCTGCATTTTGGTGTTTCAGCCCTGAGAAGACAGACATCCTTAAGTACTAGGTAACTGATGGGCTAGGTTCAAATATGGAAGAATTGTGGCAACCTATTTCATGAAGGATAAGGTCTTGGAAAAGGTTAAAGGGACTTAAGACCATAAGACATAGGAGCAGTATTAGGCCATTCACCCCTTCAGGTCTACTCCACCATTCAATCATGGCTGATCTATTTTTCCCTGTCAACCCCATTCTCCTGCCTTTCACGCCCTTCCTAATTAAGAACCTGTCAATCTCCACCTTAACAATACCCAGTGACTTGGCACCTACTGCCATCTATGGCAATGAATTCCACAGATTCAGCTAAAGAAATTCCTCCTAATCTCCACTGAAGATACGTCCTTGTTTTCTGAGGCTGTGGTCTCTGGTTCTAGACTCTTCCATTACCAGAAACATCCTTTTCATGTCCACTCTATCTAGGCCTTTCATTATCTGGTAGGTTTCAATGAGATCCTCTCAACCTTCTAAACTCCAGCGAGTACAGGCCTAGAGACTTCAAACACTCCTCATACATTAACCCTATGATCCCTGGGATCATTCTCATAAACCTTGTCTGGACCATCCCCAGAGCCAGCACATCCTTCCACAGATATGGCCCCTGATATGCCCCCTTTATTCCCATTCTTTGCCTTCTGCCAGTCAGCCAATCTCCTATCCATGCCAGTATCTTGCCTCGAATACCATGGGCTCCTATCTTGTTCAGCAGCCTCACGTGTGGCACCTTATCAAAAGGCCTGAAAATCCAAGTAAGCAACATCCACCAACTCTCCTTTGTCTATCCTGCTTATTACCTCCTCAAAAAACTCGCAACAGATTTGCCAGGCAAGACCTCTTCTTAACAAACCGTGCTGACTTTGGCTTATTTTATTATGTGCTTCCAAGTACCCTGAAATGTCATCCTTAATAATAATTTTACCAACCACTGATGTCTGATTAACTGGCGTATAATTTCCTTTCTTTTATCTCGCTCCCTTCTGTAACAGTGGAATCACATGTGTGATTTTCCAGTCCTTTGGAATCATTCCTGAGATTCTTGAAAGATCACTACTAATGCCTCAACAATCTCACCAGCTACCTATTTCAGAACCCTGGCCTGTAGTCCATCTGGTCCAGATGGCTTATTTACCTTCAGATCTTTCAGCTTCCCAAGCACCTTCTCCTCAGTTTAACGCGACTGCATTCACTTCTGCCCCCTGACTCTCTTGAATTTCTGACACGTTGCTGGTGTCTTCCATAGTGAAGACTGACACAAAAAAACATTCTGATTATTTGCCAGTTCTCTGTTCCCCATTTCTACTTCTCCAGCTTCATTTTCCAGCAGTCCAATGTCCACTCTTGCCTCTCTTTATATCTGTAAAAACCTTTGGTGTCCTCTTTTATATAATTGACGAGCCTACCTTCATATTTCATCTATTCGCCCCTTATAGCTTTTTTAGTTACCTTCTTAGTTTTTAAAAGCTTCCCAATACCCTAATACCCTGCTAATCTTTGCCATGTTATATGGCTTTTCTTTTGCTTTTATGCAGGTAAGGCAGGTAAATTGGGACTGAAGGCTGATAAATCCCCAGGGGCTGATGGTCTGCCTCCCATGGTACTTAAGGAAGTGGCTCTAGAAATTGTGGACATATTGGTGATAATTTTCCAATGTTCTATAGATTCAGGATCAGTTCCTGTGGGTTGGAGGATGGCAATGTTATCCCACTTTTTAAGAAAGGAGGGAGAGAGAAAACAGGGAATTATACACCAGTTAGCCTGACATCGGTGGTGTGGAAGATGCTGGAGTCAATCATAAAAGATGAAATAACGGCACATTTGGATAACAGTAACAGGATCGGTCCGAGTCAGCATGGATTTACGAAAGGGAAATCATGCTTGACCAATCTTCTGGAGTTTTTTGAGGATGTAACTAGGGAAATGGACAAGGGAGAACAAGTGAATGTAGTGTACCTGGACTTTCAGAAAGCATTTGATAAGGTCCCACATAGGAGATTAGTGGGCAAAATTTAGCACATGGTTTTGGGGGTAGAGTGCTGACATGGATAGAAAATCGGTTGGCAGACAGGAAACAAAGAGTAGGGATTAACGGGTTCCTTTCAGAATGGCAGGCAGTGACTATTGGGGTACCGCAAGGCTCGGTGCTGGGACCTCAGCTGTTTACAATATACATCAATGATTTAGATGAAGGGATTCAAAGTAACATTAGCAAATTTGCAGATGACACAAAGCTGGGTGGCAGTGTGAACTGTGAGGAGGATGCTATGAGAATGCAGGGTGACTTGGACAGGTTGGGTGAGTTGGCAGATGCATGGCAGATGCAGTTTAATGTGGATAAATGTGAGGTTATCCACTTTGGTAGCAAAAACAGGAAGGCAGATTATTATCTAAATGGTGTCAAGTTGGGAAAAGGGGAAGTACAACGGGATCTGGGGGTCCTTGTTCATCAGTCAATGAAAGTAAGCATGCAGGTGCAGCAGGCAGTGAAGAAAGTGAATGGCATGTTGGCCTTCATAACAAGAGGAGTTGAGTATAGGAGCAAAGAGGTCCTTCTGCAGTTGTACAGGGCCCTAGTGAGACCACACCTGGAGTATTGTGTGCAGTTTTTGGTCCCCTAATTTGAGGAAGGACATTCTTGCTATTGAGGGAGTGCAGCGTAGGTTTACAAGGTTAATTCCCGGGATGGCGGGACTGTGATATGCTGAGAGAATGGAGCGGATGGGCTTGTATACTCTGGAATTTAGTAGGATGAGAGGGAATCTTATTGAAACATATAAGAATATTAAGGGTTTGGACACGCTAGCAGCTGGAAACATGTTCCCGATGTTGGGGAAGTCCAGAACCAGGGGCCACAGTTTAAGAATAAGGGGTAAGCCATTTGGAAAGGAGATGAGGAAACACTTCACACAGAGAGTTGTGAGTCTGTGGAACTCTCTGCCTCAGAGGGTGATGGAGGTTCTCTGGATACTTTCAAAAAAGAGCTAGATAGGGCTCTTAAAGATAGCGGTCAGGGGATATTGGGAGAAGGCAGGAACGGGGTACTGATTGGGGATGATCAGCCATGATCATCTTAAATGGCGGTGCTGGCTCGAAGGGCTGAATGGCCTGCTCCTGCACCTATTGTCTATTGTCTATAATTGTTAAGACCTAATGGCCTACAATCAAGCGTTCTAAGGGAACTGGCTACAGAGATAGTGGAGCCATTGATTGAAGGTTCTCACTGAGTTCGAAGAGGGCAGCCACAGATTGGAAAATCTCAAATGTGATTCTCTTGTTCAAGTTGGGAGGTAGACAAAAAGTGAGAAACTATATTTAGCTAAACATTTGTTGTTGGCAAGTGGCTGGAGTCGATAATTAAAGAAGAAATAGCTAGTCATTTGGGAAAGTTTAATGTAATCAAATAATCAGCATAGTTTTATGGAAGAGAAATCATGTTGGACACATTTTCTACAGTTCTTTGATGATGTAAGTAAGTAAGTAAGTAGTAAGTACATTTTATTTTTATAGCATGTTTAAATCAACTCGCGTTGAAACCAAAGTGCTTTACATAGAAGAAATAATTAAGTTTCCGTACATCCATAGAAAAATAAAAAAAAATAAAAAAAATGACACAACACATTATAGAATTCAACATGAACGTCCCCCCACAGCTGAATCAAAAATTTCCACTGTGGGGAAAGGTATCAGAAAGTTCAGTCCTTTTCCTCTGTGATCACCCGAGGTCGGGGCCTATTTGTGGCCTCCGCAGCTAGTCCGATGTTACAGGCCCTCTTGCCAGGAATATGGAACTCCGGCGTCGGGTGAACACTCCTCAGCGGCTTGGAATGTCTGGAGCAGCCGCTTCCTCCCCGGAGACCGCAGCACCCGAAGTCCTCAGGCCGCGCTGGTTGGAGCTCCGACTCTGACGATCTCAGGTCCCAGGCTCGGCTGTGTTTTAAATCCAGCGCCGCCCGCGGCTGGACGCCCGCAGCCACAGCTCCTCGGATGTTGGAGTCGGCGGTCACAGCACTCCGGAGCTTACCGCATGGCGACCCGGGTAGGGCATCGCCCGCTCCGTGATGGTGTCCCAGCGCTGTGCCGCCGCCGAAGCTGGGGTTCCGGCCGGTCCCTACAGGAAACGCCGCTCCAGTCCGATGGTAGGCCGCGAGGAAGGGGCGTAGAAGCAGCCTCTCCAACCAGGTAGGGACTAGGAAACAAAGTTTCCCCCTTCCCCTCCCCCCACCCACCACATAAAAGAAGACCTCCAACAAACATTTTGTTTTTAACAGGACTAAAAATAAAAATAAAAAAGGGTGAAAGGACGGACTGCAGGCAGAATCTATGGGGTGAGGCTGTGGATGTAGTGTATTTGGATTTCCAGAGCACATTTGACATGGTGCATGATACAAGAGCTGGTGCACAAAATAAGAGCTGATGATATCAGGAGAAAAGTGGCAGCATGGATTGAAGACTGGTTATAATGTTGAAGACAGACAGTCGGAATAAATGGGACTTTTTTAGGCTGGACGAATGTATCTGATGGAATGCCCCAACAATCAGGCTTTTGCCCTCAATTATCTACTATTCACAGTAATGATCTTGAGGAGGAAGCAGAGGATAAGACATCCAGGTATTCCTAAAGACATGAACAGAAGTAAGAATGAATTCTGCGATGAGGATATTTGGACTCTGCAACAGGCCACAGATAGATTGTGGGTGAAAAAAATAACAAATGCCTTTAGGATTTATGTGGACTTCAACAATTGCATCCATTTCCTCCCACATCAAGTTGCTCTCCAGCCCGGAAGAAATATCCTTAATCCTGGCAGTTGAAGATCCCTATCCTTGCTGCAAAGAACAATGTAATTTCCCCTAAATTATGCAATCCTCTATGACAATTACATTTCTGTTTTCTTTCCCTCACTTGAAGAGTCCCTTGTGCCACAGTGCTATGCACAGTTTGTATATTTTCTCTGCCATCCCAACACTTGTCCAAGTATGCAGCCAACACTTCATCTTTGTTAGGCAAGAGTAAAGAAAGAGGGATAGGGGCATTTCCAGAGCTACCTTCTGGATCCTCTACCTGCTCCTTTTGCATTCATACCCACTTGTCCCTAACCACTGATCAAACCTGAGACAATCCAAAGAGCGTGACTGCCTCTCAGAACACAGGGTCCAGGTAATCCTGACGTGTCATATCTGTGATCCGGATTCCAGTTCATCATCTCTGAACTGCTCACGCAACCAACTACCACTGTCGCCATGAACCATAATTGGATCCATTGCAATGGCAGCACATCGCCTGCCCAGCCATCTCTGTTTTATTTAGCTTTATTCACGCTGATTCTGCAACCAGATTTTGTTGGCCTTCCCTGGCAAAAACACGTTCTCACCTGAGGGATGCCAAGGAGCAGATATTCTCCCACAATATGTCCTCTTTAGTTACTTCAGTATTTCAAGTGGCTTCGTATGATAAGCAGAATATGAAATGCTGGAGGAGCTCTGTAGGTCAGGCAGCAGCTGTGGAAGGAAAAAGGGCAATCAATGTTTCGGGTCAGGAATCTTCATCTGGACTGTGTTAGCCTCGTTTCACAATATTTCATTTTATGGTTACAAGACTTAATATGCACATTCTTTGCATCCTTCTCAACTAGGCCAGCTATCTCCAATATCTTTATGGATGTGTGTCCTCATCTCTCCGTTCAATTTAGTTGATATGCCTGAAAAATGTTCCTATCAAAATTAATCATCGCACTTCTCTGCATTAAATTTCACTCCCCCATTAACCACCCCCTTCCCCACTACTGCCCTTCCCCCCTCGATCATATCTCTGCCCTTGCACTGGACTGTGACCTCCTGAAGTCTATTAATGTTCTTTGCGCTGCTTGATACATTTATGAATGTTTGGTATTTGCATTCTCTGCATTTGCAGTCCCATGTTCCCAATTTCAGTTTTGTTATCAAAAGGAAGTGAGGTCAATTGCATGATCCTGATACGCTTTAACCTTACTTCATCAAAGAACTCTTTATTTCAAATCTAAATTATCTTTCACATATCTAAGCTGGCTTTCATTCATTAGCTCATATTTTGCCAAATTACTTTTGTCCCAGATTGATTACTTTGAAAATTATCCCATCACAGAAATCGTGTTGACTGGTCTATCGTATCACTCAAGTTTATCTCCTTCTCCTTTTTGAAGTATAGCATTCACTGTCTTTCAGTTCCACAGTAACACTCTCAGCTCCCAGGAGGAACTGCCGATGATAACCAAAGCATTCATTATTTCTACTCTTACTTTCCTCTGTACTCATTTGGACTGGGTAACATTTCTGCTTTCAAACATGCCTTAGTATATCTTCATCATCTATTATAACAAGATATATCAATATTATCCTCTTCCATGAGATAAAATACCCATTCAGCAGCCGAACATTTTATCTTCACAAGAATATTTCCTCTTTGGTCCCTGATTAGCTTCATATTTCTTTTGAATAACCTTTTCCTAGTTATCAATATAGAAGAGACTTCTGGTTTTCCCTTTCTACTAGGTTTTTCTTAATCCACTTTTTTGCCTCCCTTCCTTTTTCAGCTCTTTCCTGTTTCTCATATTCATCTTGAATGTCTATCGAATTATGCACTTGATACTTATCATGACTATTTTATCTTTCAAATTAATCTTTATATCTTTAGAAATCCACAAAGCTCTAACTATGGATTTCCTTCCTCATGGAAATCTGTCTGATCCGCCCAAACTACTTTCTCTGTGAAGTCTCTGATTGCTAATTTAGTTCTACATGCTTGTCTTTGATTCTGATTTTAGACTGGATCCCTTTTCTACTTGCTGGAAATAACTGTTGTCCAAATAAATATTTTCCAGCACTACTCTAAACTTGAGCATACTGTGTCCACAATGCACTGTTACTTAAACATGCTAAATTTACTCCCCGCATCATTCCAAGAACTGGATCCAGCACTATATGCTGCTTTATTAGACTAGAGAAAACAGTGATCAAGAAAGACCTCTGCATACATTGCAGGAAATCCTCCCTCATTTTCCCAGTCAATAAGATGGTGTTTAAAATTGTCCAGAGTGGTTTATGACAGTGACCCTGAATTTCTGGTCACCTGTCATTTAAATTCTCTGTCCCACTCTCATTCTGACCATGTGTGTAGGAAGGAACTGCAGATGCATGTTTACACCGAAGATAGATACAAAAATACTGGAGTAACTCAGTGGAACAGCTAGCATCTCTGGAGATGCTGCCTGTTCAATAATTTCAATTAACCAACCTATCCTGTTTGTGTCAGAACTTGTCAGTCCAATTGCAAGATAATCCATCTGTAATATTAACTCAACTTTTCTCTTTCTGCATGTCAGCAAAAGGAAGGACAGATTGGAATGTGAGGTTGTGATCAGCTGGTCTCAAAGGAAGGAGATTCAGGGAGAGGTTAATGAACATAGTGATACTGATGGGTTGAAGTGTATTTCAATGCGAGGAGTATTATGAGTAAAGCAGATCCTCGATTTCCTGACCAACAGACCCCAATCAGTGAGGATAGGGGACAAATCATCCTCTACGATAATCCTCAACACTGGTGCTCCACAAGGATGCTTTCTCAGTCCGCTTCATTACTCATTGTACACTCACGACTGTGCAGCCATGTTTAATTCAATTTACAAATTCGCTGACGACACCCCCATTGTGGGTCGGATATCAAATAATGATGAGACGGAGTACAGGAAGGAGATTGAGAACCTCATGACCTGGTGTTGAGACAACAACCTTTCTCAATGTCAGCGAGACAAAGGAGATAATGATTGACTTCAGGAAGCGGAATGGTTCACATAACCCAGTTTTCATTTACGGTGCCGAAATAGAGATGGTTGAAAACTTCAAATACCTAGGAGTAAATATTACCAACAACTTCTCCTGGACCACCCATATTGAAGCAACGACTAAGCAATGACACCAACGCCTCTACAGATGGCGACAGATGGCGCAATGGGCTAAGTGTTCGGCTGGCAACCGGAAGGTAGCCGGTTCGAATCCCGCTTGGAGTGCATACTGTCGTTGTGTCCTTGGGCAAGACACTTCACCCACCTTTGCCTGCGTGTGAATGTTGATATGTTGATATCAACATATGGATATGGATAATTCTCTGTAAAGCACTTTGGTTTCAAGTGATTTGATTGAAAAGTGCTATATAAATACAAATATTATTATTATTATACATCCATAGAAGGCTTAGGAAGTTCGACATGTCCCCAACAACTCTCACCAATTTCCACGGATGCACCGTGGAAAGCATTTTATTGGGATGCACCACAGCTTGGTTTGGGAACAGCTCCATCCAAGACCGCAAGAAATTGATATAAATGATAGCAGAGAAATTTTATAGTGGAGACTTTTTTTCCCGAATTTCAAAATCCACGGCCCGATCCGGCACCGGGAATAGCTGGCATCGGGGAAATCCGGTCCGAGGGCGCCGCATCCGTCTCTGCGCATCACCCGGGGGAGGGCCAGGGCCGCCCTCGTCAAAGATGGCGGCGCTGCTGGCAGGAACCCAGTGGTAAATGAACGGGACTGGACCTTGGAGAGGAGGGAGAGGGAGGGGATGGGGGAAAGGGAGAGGGGGAGGGAAGGGGAGAGGAGGGGGATAGGGGGAGGGGAGAGGGAGGAGGAGAGAGGGAGGGGGGAGAGGGAGGGGGGAGAGGTGGAGGAGAGAGGGAGGGGGGGACTTGTTACAGTGTTAAAATAAAGAACTGTTTCATTTGAAAAACGAAAGCATTCAAGAGTCTATGTCATAGACACTACAATGTTACCTAAAATGTAGTAATCAATAATTATACCGTATTATACAGTATATAATTTATACTTATTTGTAAAAATCTCATAATTGTACAGTTTACGAAGATCCATTTCAAATTCCGTAGCTGGCTTATTGAGTTTTTATTGAAATAAATTTTGATTCTCCATGTCAAATTCAAAGAATGCAAAGGGTGTGAAGAGCAAGAGAACTGCAAGCTGGTTTAAAGTTGAGTGGCTTAACAAAATAGTAAAAACTGCTACACCAAAAGCTCATGAGGTCATGTCTTTGCACAAGAAATCAGTGCGCACACACATTTGTAACAGAATAAAAAATTGCACAATACGAGATTTCAGCGCACACGAACTACTAAAAATCAGAGGCAATATTGGTCGGGACCCTTCTTCACTTATCCATGTTCTCCAGGGATGCTGCCTGACCCATTGAGTTACTCCAACATTTTGTGCCTTCCCTTGGTAAACCAGCATCTGCAATTCCTTGTTTCTACATGGAACTATGATGTTCAAGAGTCAAGAGAGTTTTGCTGTCATAATCCCAAAACAGAACAATGACATTTTTACTTGCAGCAGCACACCAGATATGTAAACATAGTAGACACAAGACGCTGGAGTAACTCAGCAGGACAGGCAGCATCTCTGGAGAGAAGGAATTGGTGATGCTTCGGGTTGAGACCCTTCTTCAGCCTGATGTCAGGGGACTCTGTACATAGTACTCTGTAAACACCATAATAAACAACAAAAAAGTACAGTATATATTTTTTTTAAACAATAATAGTGCAAAGACAAAAATAAAAATACAAATAATGCCCCCAATGTAGTTCAGAGATTAGTTGGAGGGTGTAATGTTTAATAGTCTGATGATCGATGGGATGAAGCTGCTCCTGAACCTGGACGTTACAATGTTCAGGCTCCTGTGCCTTTTTGCAGATGGCAGGAGTGAAATGAGAGTGTGACTAGGGTGATGATTCTGGCCGCCTTTTTGAGGCAGTGACTCCTGTAGATCCCTTCAACGATGAGGCTGTCAGTACCTGTGATGGACACATGATGTACTGCTATGTATTAGGTATATCCATACTAATAAGCAGGCAAACAAGATTAGTCTAACCAATGCCGTGTGACCAGGTGGGTATATTCAGCATTTTCTATTTTTATCAGTTCCCTAAAATCTGTTGCAACTTTCCTTCAAATTTGATTCTCATTCTCCTTCACATCATTTCAAGGTTTATCACATACAACCAGCAGGGTAAAAATTCTTCAATTATTACTTAATTCTTACCTATACATTTGGTCTTAAACTCTCAAATAATTCATCCCTTCTGTTACTGCTTTACTCTGCCACCTCCTTCTTCCACACCTCAACCCTACCTTTCCAGAATCTGTTACACCTAATAACATTGAGTGCTTATTTCCAATTTTATTTTCAGCTACAACTCCATTCTTTCATGTTCTGTATATATTGACCCCTTTATGTTTGACAAATTTGACTCACTCTATAGGCATACAGTCCAAACTAAGGATCTGAAAGTTTGAGGTCCAATCTTTTGTGTCGGAAAAATGGTGGTATGATGCACATCCCTTTGTTATGGGATGAACTTCTGCCCACAAGTTCACAAGCGCGCATTATTTTAAATTATTGGAAGGCCTGTGACCATGCATACCTGGTCTATCTTGCATTTACCCAGTGTGACTGTGGCAGTGTGTGGTTCCTTCATATAACAGGTCATTAGACCCTGTCCCCAAAACTGGATGTGGTAATTTAAATGATAGGGGTAGGTCCCTGCCATCTGCACATGTGCAAGAGAGGAATGATCTCCAATAGATGTATAAAGAATTGGAGTTACATGTTTGTAAAGGAATCTGGAAATATGAACAAGCAAAGGAGAAATGCTTATATTTAATTTGCTGAAGGAAATAAATGGCCTGTAATTTATCCTGTGCCAGTAAACCTTTTGTGATCTTTTGAATAATTTATTTAACCTTGCAGATATGATTACCCCTGCTGAGCTGATGGTGTAGAGCCTGTTAATCTGGTAGTTCTCAAATCCAGCCATGTCCTTAATGTGGATAGAAAAGATTCCTTCTGTTTAGAAATTTGGTGGGATTTTAGGAAGGGAATTTACATTATATATTTAGATTGAATCAGATTTGCAAAGAGTCTTGCTTTCTATCAGAATTGCTCATTTAAAATGTGTACATTGTTCTTAATAAAAATGTTGTGCCTAAAACTGTGCTCTTTTCTCTCTGCAATGACTTTGGGGCTTTCATTTCCGAGCTATGTCTAGGCATTAACATGTGAAATTTAGCTTGAAAGGAAACAGTGTAAGAGTGCTTGTAAACATAACACCTGTCTTTAAAAAGGAAATGGAACTAAGGCATGGAATTACAGACAAAACAGGAGAGACACTAATAACTTGGCATAAGATTAGAAAATGTGAAAATGAGAGATGAAAAATATAATAAAAATAGAATTATGTTTTTAAAAGGTCATATTTATTAACTTTAATGAATTGTTTGGAAAAATAATGGTAGGAGTCAACAAGTGGGTATGAAGTGCATGAACTTTCAGATACTCTTTAATAGAGGCACTTGATAATGACCACAGTTTATGGAGTTAGTAACCAGGTGCAAGAAAAGTGAAATCTGATTACAAAACATAAAATAGAAGGCACGAGCTAAGGAAAATGTCTAAATTAGCAATGTAGAAACCACCGGTGACTCAGAAATTAGAACTGTGAGATCAAAGCAATAATGTAGAAGACACTGCCAAATTACAAGATTTTAATGAGCTTTGAAAAGGTGAAAAGAAATAGCAAAATTAATCCAATGCTAAGAAATGTGAGGAATCTGTTATTGATAGACCCGAAACCATTTCTTCTCTCCAAAGATGCTGCCTGTCCCGTTGAGTTACTCGAGCATTTTGTGTCTACCTTCGAACTAACAAAGGTACTCATTTCTTTGTGGATGAAAGACAAAGTGATTTGGATGGAAAAAGAGATACAGAAATACAGATATGGTAAAAGCAGCAAAACATATTGCCAAGGCCACAAAGAACACAAATAACGGGGTTCATTTTTGAAAGAAGCTAAAAGCATGAAGCTAGTTTGACCACAATACGCGAGTTCGGTATTTTGATAAACGCAAGAAATCATGGGATTTGACAAAGGTCAATCGGGATTTTAAAAAAGCGAATGCAGCGCTGTATAAACTGTGTATAAATTGTTAACTATTCTACCAAGGAATTAATCTAGAATTCTGTCAAGTCAATAGCTTCCTTTCTTGTTCTGCTGTTCACACACTACTTACCCAGTCCCAGTTCTAGTTCAGTTCACTAATCTGCAATTATGAGATATTCAAAAAGTTAAAGAATTTATTATTTTCATTTAATCCTTAATGTGTTTGCTACTGGAATAAGAAAATATGACTTGTGTTTGAAACATTTTCTTATCTTTATTCATAATTTATGTGTAAAAATATATTTAATCTGAGGCAGGCAGCGACTGTATCAGTGTGATGTGGGCTGATAATTTGTCTATAGGCGGTGTGAATGTACCGTTAAGGCATTGATTCATCTCCGAAGAAAACTGAGTACAGGGTTGGCCCTGTGAAGGAGCCGCTAATCCGATATAAGATATTTAACTGTGAAATGCCTGCCCTTTAGTATTGGATAGATTGAGTGGAGGGTCTGTGCTGTTCCAAGTTTGCGATGGTTGCGGTGTGTTTCCCCCAGCTATCTCGCCCATTGACCAACACAGTACGCCAGCCCTCGTTAGCAGAGGCTCTTTGTGCAGGTGTTACCCGAAGCCCAATGGTTTTGTGGAGGTTCTGCGTTAGGATCGGGCACGCAGCGAGCTAGTGAGAGAGCTGCCACATCAGGGCAGCCACGGTGGCACAGCGATTGAGTTGCTGCCTCAGAGCAAATGCAGCGCAGGTGATCAGGTTTTGATCCCGATTTACAGGTGCTGTTTATACGACGTTTGTACATTATCCCTGTGACCTGCGTGGGTTTTCTCTGAGATCTTCGGTTTCCTTCCACATTCCAAAGACGTACAGGTTTGGTATAAATGTAAAAATTGTCCCTAGTGGGTGTAGGATAGTGTTAATGTGCAGGGATCGCTGGTCGGTATGGACCTGGTGGGCCGAAGGGCCTGTTTCCGTGCTGTATCTCTAAAAAAAAATCAGATCAGCCCAGGTTGCCGAGTGGCCGAAGGGCAGATTTTAACGGGTCGTTATTAAACTGTTCCGTCTGTGCGGCATTGCCAGCTCTCTCTCTCCCAGATCCCCCACCCCAACTGTCGACAAAGTCTGACTGAGAAAATGCTCCCACTCATATTACGGGTTGGCTCCACGTTTGCCCATTCGTTCGGGCGGGCGGCGCCTCCTTCAAAGAGAGCGAGAACAGATCCCGTCAACTGGGGAGCTGTGACCCACTCCTGAGTGAAGCCTCTAGTTTGGCTGCGGTTGAAATGGCTGCAAATTCTCATAATTATCACCGCCCGGTCACCCGGACCTGGCTCACAACTGTGTGCCCTGACAGACTGGAACCAACCCCAGAGGTTTAAGCAACAGAATCTTTATTGAAGCCAATTCACATCGAAAGTTTAACCAGACTGTTCGAATCCAATCTGCTTTCCAACCTACCCCCCACACAGCACATTCTCCTCATTCCCTTCAATCCAGGAAGGTTGTTTAAATAGGAATGTAAGGACTGTCTCAAATTGGTCCTTTGGCCACTCAACTTGTAATTCGTGTAAATTAATATTGAATTTGAATGGCTGTGACAGGTTAATGCTGGGTTTTCAAAGCTGGTACTGTATTGAGTCAATAATTTAAATAGATACATTTGTGGATTTGTGCAGCCTGCAGTACGCTGTGGCCTACTGTTGACATATTTGACGGATACATTTATTTATATATCTCATTGAAATGAATACACAGATCCGTACACATTCAGCTGGCGAGAATGTTTATCCCGAATGACCCATGACCCTGAGCATGCACAGTTGAAATACCGAACAAGCTTGTTGAAACAGTGTTTTGCCTCTGCTAACAAAGATACCGAAGCACTAAACAAAGCACAAAAAAGGTTTGCAACTATATTCCCAGAAATCAGGTGATATTACCAACAGGAGAGTTTGAAAGGGTTGTGTCTCATCGTTCTGGACTAAAAAATGATTTCTATAGGATATCTATGGTGTACTCTATCACAGGACCTTACTTTTCCTACTTTAAAAATATGTCGCTCACTGAAATCCTGGATTTGTTTTGCTACAGCTGCACTATTTAAAGAGTTACTCACCCTGTTCTCACTAATTTGTGCAGCATTCTCAACTACACTTTTGTGACTGCTTCAGGACTCCAGGAAATCCCTTCTATGACTTATGAGGACCATTACCCTCATTATTAACTTAGTCAGTGGTACTCCTGTGATGCTTCGGCTGAGCATGCTCCACAAAACTGGAGCTGTAGGTGAGCACTGAAGGCAAGGCAGACGTGCTCTCATACTCCAGAAAGAATGGGCTCCTGCCTGTGACCCCATCCCCAAGTGTTTAGAGGGAGATGCGCTCCTGTCTCTGGTTCTTCTGGGAACAGTGTCCAGAGGCTAGAGGAGTTTTTGCTTCGACAATGACAGAGAACTTTGACTTTCTGCAGCTTGAGCTCTAGTTCTATTTGTAGCGGTTGAGGTCAATGTCACACTGAGAGCTTAGTTCCACAGTGGAACAGAGGGATCAGACATGCAACGGATTCAGACTGCACAATGCCCATGGTGATCTTTTAGATCACAGCAGTCTATTCCCTGGTGGCACAAACACGCTACCAGTTGGCTTCACGTTGCTGCTGAAAATTGACAGGCTACTTCCCAGTAACAGTGAGCAGAGCTGGAATTTGAGTAGGAAAGAGTCCTCTGTGGGATGATGATTTTGGATAGCCGCTGCTGTGACTCACTGGAAATAATACTGCTCTCAGAGAGTTGGTGAACCTCTCACTTCTGAGGTCGAAAGTTCTCACCTGCTTTAAGAGGGCATCAATAATACCGGTGCCCAAGAAGAGTAAGATGACGTGCCACAATGACTATCGACCAATGGCACTAACGTCTGTGGTGATGAAGTGCTTTGAGAGATTGGTTATGGGGCACATCAACTCCTACCTTGACAAGAACCTCGACCCACTACAGTTCGCATACCGCCACCACAGGTCAATGGAGGATGCAATTTCACCGGCTCTCCACTCCGCATTTGACCACTTGGACAATAAAAACACTTACATCAGGCTGTTGTTTATAGACTACCATCATCCTGTCCAAGCTGGTTCCCAAGCTCACGGAACTGGGTCTCTGCGCATTCCTCTGCAATTGGATCCTCGACTTCGTCATCCACAGACCACAGTCTGTACGAATTGGCGGAAATGTTTCATCCTCAGTAACAATTAGTACGGGAGCACCTCAAGGCTGCTTGCTCAGCCCCCTGCTTTATTCACTCTATACCCATAACTGCGTAGCCAGACATAGTGCGAACTCCATCATCAAGTTCACCGACGACACCACTGTTTCTTGGGCGAATCACATGGGGATGAGTCAGAGTATAGAAGTGAGATCGACCGACTGACCAAATGGTGCCAGAACAACAACCTGGCTCTCAACATCAGTAAGACCAAGGAACTGATTGTGGACTTTGGTAGGGGAAGGATGTGGACTCACAATCCTGTTCACATCAATGGGACGATGGTGGAGAGGGTCAAAAACTTCAAATTCCTGGGCGTGCGTATTTCCTGGACCCAGCACACCGATGCAATTATAAAGAAGGCACATCAGCGACTTTACTTCCTGAGAAGATTACGGCAATTCAGCATGTCAAAGAGGATTCTCCTAAACTTCTACAGGTGCAATAGTAGAGAGCATTCTGACTGGTTGCATCGTGGCCTGGTTCGGCAACTTGAACGTCCAGGAGTGAAAAAGACTACAAAAAGTTGTGACCACTGCCCAGTCCATCACCGGCTTTGACCCCACAGTCGAAGGGATCTATCGTAGTCGCTGCCTCAAAAAGGCAGCCAAAATCATCAAAGACCCACACTGTCTGAAGAAGGGTTTTGGCCCGAAACGTTGCCTATTTCCTTCGCTCCACAGATGCTGCCGCACCCGCTGAGCTTCTCCAGCACTTTTGTCTACCCACACCATCCTGGCCACACACTCATTTCACCATTGCCATCAGGAAGAAGGTACAGCAGACTGAAAACTGTAACGTCCAGGTTCAGGAACAGCTATCAGGCTATTAAACACAACAACGAATAAGCTCTGAGCTCTGAACTGCAAAATACTATATTATTATTGCACCATATTTGTTATTTATTTAACTTTTTTTTTCTTTTTCCCCGTTATGTACAATGTTTACATATTCACATATTCTGTTGTGCTGCAGCAAGTAGGAATTTCATTGTCCCATCCGGGCCATATGACAATAAAACACTCTTGACTCTTGACTTGGTGAAACAAGCATATCTCCTTCTAAACACTTGGGGATGGGGTCAAGAGGCGCAAGCCCATCCCATCAGCCACACACCACCTGAGTTTCAACACCCTCTGACACTAAGGTATCCATCACCTTCCAGATGAAAAGGAACTGCAGGAAGGCCTGTGGAAGATGAGATGAATCCTATGTTTCTAGCCCTCTTTTGCATGTTGTCAGACAGCCAGGCAAAACCCACAAAAATTCCACATGTATCCAAGGCCATTTTTCCATTAAGTTTCCCTGTTTTAATCCTCATCTGTTTTCTTTGGAATAGAACTGATGTGCAACCTCCAGCTCTGGGACCTGAGATATTAATTTTACCCTCAGCCTTAAGAATAAGGGGTAGGCCATTTAAGACTGAGATGAGGAAAAACTTTTCACCCAGAGAGTTGTGAATCTGTGGAATTCACTGCTACAGAAGGCTGTGGAGACCAATTCACTGGATGTTTTCAAGTGAGAGTTAGATTTAGCTCTTAGAGCTAAAGGAATCAAGCGATATGGGGAAAAAGCAGGAACGGGGTACTGATTTTAGATGGTCAGCCATGATCATATTGAATGGCGGTGCTAGCTTGAAGAGCCGAATGGCCTACTCCTGCACCTATTTTTTTATCCTTTGGTGGAGTGCATCCCAGGCCTATATGGCATACTGAGTGAATGGTTAATTTGTTTCTCTTGTGGCTACAATAGTTAAAACTAAAAGCTCCACAATACTGTAGATAGACACAAAAAGCTGGAATGGGTGAGTCTCGACCCGAAACGTCACCCATTTCTTCTCTCCAGAGATACTGCCTGTCCCTCTGAGTTACTCCAGCTTTTAGTGTCCATCTTTGATTTAAACCAGCATCTGCTGTTCCTTCCTACATAAGATCTCCACACAGGTGTGTGCAAACTTGCAAAAAACTTGAACAAGAAACTTGAACAATCGCCTCATCCATGGCCTCCTTGCCTTGCCTCCTTGTCAAGGTGATGATCTAGGTAACCCCAATGTTTATAAGGAGGAGGACTTCCTTCTGCAGCCTGGTCAGTCTTTGTCACCAGGACAGATGGCTTTTATTGGTAACCTTATTCTGCACAATAAGGGGTAAAGTTCATTTTGAAATGCTACAGTGGCACGAATCATGTGGCACGGATTACTTTCCCTCGATTAAACAAGCGATATCACAGAATATTTTTCTTGCACTGCTCCCAAGTCTGGGAGACTCACTGCTTGGATTGATTTATCTTACCCTTTTGCCACCCTTTCCTTATTTGGACTAAGTACCCGAGGGGCCCAGTGCAGACTTTTCCTGTCAACCTTGTCTACGTGAATCTGTAGGTTTACTGAAGTGGGAGGCACACTCCACTTCCCAACCTTGCAGCCATTTGATCTCCGTGCATCATGGATACTTACAGCAGTGCTGCCTTTCCTTTCAAAGGCTGGAAGATCAATTTCAATTAGCAGATGGAAGGATTGGAGTACTAATGATTATAAGCCATGCATTTACATGGAAAATAAAACACAGTACACTCAAAGCAAATAGAGCCATTTCCACTACAACTTTGATGAAATACCACCTCTCACTGCGCAGAATTTAAAGCCAGGGTTAATCATGCTCTTCTTATTCAGCACACCTGTTTAGGTAAGATCAAATTTCTACACTTTCAACTCTTATGCAAGAATTCAATGGGAAAAATGTGGAGAAAGTATTTCCCCTTGTCTGAGGGAAACTAAGCTAGCCAGTGACACGTCAAACAAAAAAAAATAGGAAGCAATTTTACAGAGGTGATGGTAACAATGTGGATTTTACTACAGACACAAGGAACTGCAGATGTTGCTTTACAAAAAAAGGCACAAATTGCTGGAGTAATTTCCCTCCTCCCCCTTTTTCCCCTCCCTTTCCTGGGGTTATGCACCCATTTCTCCCACAATCCTACTCCCTTACCCCGTCCCCTTCCACCTAGATCCTTTCCTCTGACTTTACATTTCACTCCTTTTCTCTCCTTATCTTCATGTCATTTGTCTTCTTTTCATCTCTGGTCCTTGTCCACCCATCTGCCAATCAACCCCCCTCCCATCTGTATCACTATCGAAAGTTGCACCAGGATCCTGATCAGCTGGGCTGCTGGGCTGAGGAATGGTTAATAGAGTTTAATACAGATAAGTTCGAGGTGTTGTATTTTGGGAAGTCAAACCAAGGCAGAACTTTCAGATTGAATGGCAGGGCTCTGGGGAGTGGTGTAGAGCAAAAGGATCTAGGAACGCAGGTACACAGTTCCTTGAAAGTGGCGTCACCGGTAGATAGGGTGGTCAAGAAGGCTTTCGGCATATTAGCCTTCATCAGTCAGAGTAATGAGTACAGAAGTTAGGAGATCATGTTACAGTTGTACAAGACATTGGTGGGGCCACATTGGGAGTATTGTGTTCAGTTTTGGTCACCCTGTTATAGGAAAGATGTTGTTAAGCTAGAAAGGGTGCAGACAATATTTGCGAGGATGTGGTCAGGACTCGAGGGCCTGAGCTATAGGGAGAGGTTAAGCAGACCAGGACTTTATTCCTTGGTCCACAGTTGGATGAGGGGTGAAGTTATAGAGGTGTATCATAAGGGGATTATGATGCCCAGAGGTGTATCATAAGGGGATTTCCCAGAGTAGGGGAATCAAGAACCGGAGGACATAGGCTTAATGTGAGGTTAGGAACCCGAACAGGCAACATTTTTACACAAAGGGTGGTGGGTATATGGAATTAGCTGCCAGAGGAGGTAGTTGAGACGCGTACTATCATAATGTTTAAAAGACATTTGGACAGGTACATGGTGGATAGGATATGTTTAGAAGGATATGGGGCAAATCCAGGCAGGTGGGACTAGTATAGATGGGATATCTTGGTTGGCATGGGAAAGTTGGGCTGAAAGACCTGTTTCCTTGCTGTATGACTCTATGACTTGACGGGCCTTGTCCCACCCCCACCTCTTTTCTCAGCTTTCTCCCCCCGTATCTACAATCAGTTGGAAGACCGGACATGGTGCATAATCCACGTTTTCCAGAGATGTTGCTTAACCCGTTGAGTCACTCTGTGGCCTTTATTGGATCTTACTACTTATTTCAGTTATTGCAATGAATATAAATGCATTTCTAGGGAGGGTTGATGCATTCTGAAAGAGATGAAATAACGACTACAGGTCAAGATGGGAAGAGAAACTGAGGATGAATGAAATAGAAATTGCAGCTGTTTCTGCTTGCAGATTTAATGTTAAATGGAAAAGAAAATCACAATATGAGTAACTGATCCAATATCCTTTAAGAATCTATATAATTATGTCTCATCTTGACCACTTCCTGTTTGCACTGTGCTTTGATTTTAGAAGAAACGCTACCACATATGGCTGTGATTTTTTGGCCATGTTACTCAGAGTCCTCCGCTGAGCAGGCCCCGAGGATTTTTCCCATCGATGAAAAATAAAAGACTTATTAGTGTTTAAACAATCTTGAGATTCTCTCTCCTGTCAATCCTGTCCATGAAGGCCACGCCCCTTCCGGTGGGAGGGGGGAAGAACTATAAAACCCGGAAGTGTGGCCGTGGCTCAGTCTGACTGCAAGAAGGCAAGGGAGAGGTCACGACTCTCTGTCTGAGCTGGGAAACTACAGAACCACTGTGAGTATGCAATGTACTTGAATAAATGATTTGTTAGCGGCTAATAGAAACATAGAAACATAGAAAATAGGTGCAGGAGTAGGCCATTCGGCCCTTCGAGCCTCCACCGCCATTCGATATGATCATGGCTGATCATCCAACTCAGTATCCTGCACCTGCTTTCTCTCCATACCCCCTGATCCCTTTAGCCACAAGGGCCACATCTAACTCCCTCTTAAATATAGCCAATTAACTGGCCTCAACTACATTCTGTGGCAGAGAATTCCAGAGATTCACCACTCTCTGTGTGAAATTTTTTTTCCTCATCTCGGTCCTAAAAGATTTCCCCCTTATCCTTAAACTGTGACCCCTTGTTCTGGACTTCCCCAACATCGGGAACAATCTTCCTGCATCTAGCCTGTCCAACCCCTTAAGAATTTTGTACGTTTCTATGAGATCCCCCCTCAATCTTCTAAATTCTAGCGAGTACAAACCGAGTCTATCCAGTCTTTCTTCATATGAAAGTCCTGACATCCACCCATCGTTTAAACCTTCAACCATAGACAAATCATTTATACAATGGGAAAGAATGGGAATCAAAACGCTCGAAGATCTGTATGAATGGGGAAAATTACTATCATTTCAACAACTACAACTGAAATATAATCTGAAAAATAATCAATATTTTAAATATCTACAAATTCGTGATTACCTGAAAAAATACACAAAAGACTATCATAATATGCCTTCCGACTTACTAGATGAAGCAATGAAGACAAAGGCGGAATCAGCTAATCTAATATCGTACTTATATAATATCATTTTAAACATAGAAATACCCACAACAGAAGGAATTGGAAGAGACTGGGAACAAGAATTAGCTATAAAAATTTCAAAAGATAGCTGGGATCACTTACTACAGGTGCATAAATGTTCGATCAACGTACGACATACGCTCATCCAATTCAAAACATTACATAGACTATATTATTCAAAAACTAAATTAAATAAAATCTTTCCTAATGTTTCACCAATCTGTGATAAATGTCTATGTCAAGAAGCTACCATAGCGCATTCTTTTGTTTTTTGTACAAAAATCCAAAAATTCTGGTATGAAATATTTGATATTTTCTCAAAATTAATTAAAATAAAACTGGTACCAAAACCAGAATGGATCATTTTTGGAATATCGGAAGGTATCCCTGAATTAAACGTGTATCAGAAGAACTTATTCAATTACGGGCTAATAATGGGAAAAAGGCTTATACTTAAATTCTGGAAAAATGCGCCCACACCAACAATAAAAATGTGGACATCAAATATGTTGGAAACATTACATCTGGAAGAGATGAGATTCCTCTTAGCAGGGAAAGCAGACCAATTCTAAAAGACGTGGTCTACGTTTTTGGACCTATTACAAGCATGAGGTGCAATAGTAATTTAAAAAATAAATAAATAAATAAATGGTATCAGGACCTGGTAATGGGAGGTAAAACAATAAAAACAGACTTGGTTGGTGGTTCCCTTTCTGCGATTGTTCCTACTTTTTCTTTCTTTTCTAGGATCTACTTTCTTACTTTACTTCCTTCTCTAACTTCTTTTCTAAGGGGCTTTCTTTTCACAACACTCTCTTGCACCTCACGACTCTTGCGCACTTTCTTTACTTTTCTTACTTCTATCTTTCTCTTAAAGCTTAAAAAAATGAAGCGGTATAAAAAATGTATTAAGATATAAGTGTTGTGTATTACTGTAATTTACCGTACTTCTAATAAAAATAATTAATTAAAAAAATAAATAATCAATAAATAAAATAAAATCCTGACATCCCAGGAATCAGTCTGGTGAACCTTCTCTGTACTCCCTCTATGTCAAGAATGTCTTTCCTCAGATTAGGAGTCCAAAACTGTACACAATACTCCAGGTGTGGTCTCACCAAGACCCTGTACAACTGCAGTAGAACCTCCCTGCTCCTATACTCAAATCCTTTTGCTATGAATGCTAACATACCATTCGCCGTCTTCACTGCCTGCTGCACCTGCATGCCTACTTTTAATGACTGGTGTACCATGACACCCAGGTCTCGTTGCATCTCCCCTTTTCCTAATCGGCCACCATTCAGATAATAGTCTACTTTCCTGTTTTTGCCACCAAAGTGGATAACCTCACATTAATCCACATTATACTGCATCTGCCATGCATTTGCCCACTCACCCAGCCTATCCAAGTCACCTTGCAGCCTCCGAGCATCCTCCTCACAGTTAACACTGCCCCCCAGCTTCGTGTCATCCGCAAACTTGGAGATGTTGCATTCAATTCCCTCATCCAAATCATTAATATATATCGTAAATAGCTGGGGTCCCAGCAATGAGCCTTGCGGTACCCCACTAGTCACTGCCTGCCATTGTGAAAAGGACCGGTTTACTCCTACTCTTTGCTTCCTGTCTGCCAGCCAGTTCTCTATCCACATCAATACTGAACCCCCAATACCGTGTGCTTTAATTTTGTATACTAATCTCTTATGTGGGACCTTGTCGAAAGCCTTCTGAAAGTCCAGATATAACACATCCACTGGTTCTCCCTTATCCACTCTACTAGTTACATCCTCGAAATATTCTATGATTCGTCAGACATGATTTACCTTTCATAAATCCATGCTGACTTTGTCCAATGATTTCACCACTTTCCAAATGAAAATGAAATGAGTTGTTTGGCCTGCCCTGTGCTTGAATGTGCAATGGCAATGGAAATATAGTGAAAATGCAATGAGCTGTTTGGCTTGAACCTGCCCTGTGCTTGAAAGTGCAATGGCAATGGAAATGAAGTGAAAATGCATTGAGCTGTTTGGCTTGAGCCTGCCATGTGCTTGAAAGTGCAATGGCAATGGAAATGAAGTGAAAATGCAATCAGCTGTTTGGCTTGAGCTTGCCCTGTGCTTGAAAGTGCAATGGCAATGGAAATTAAGTGAAAATGCAATCAGCCGTTTGGCTTGGGCCTTGTAGACATACACCAGACACAGTATGTGATTCAAGTTCATCTTTAATCAGCACTGAGACTTTAACAGCATAAAGGATTGTTGGTTGTCAGTACATCCTAGTTGCTCGAACTGAACCATGCCCGAACCATGCCCAGCATCACTAACTCCACCCCACTTAGTATAAGTGTTACAGTGGGGTGGAGTTAGTGATGCTGGCTTGTGCTTGAAAGTGCAATGGCAATGGAAATTAAGTGAAAATGCAATCAGCTGTTTGACTTGGCCTGCCCTGTGCTTGAAACTGCAATGCAATTGGAAATTAAATTAAATGAGTTGTTTGGTTTGCCTGAAACACTAATTTCGGCCCTCAAGTCTCCTATTAGCCGAGAAACCAGTCCCTTTTGCCCCAAATGCCCGTATTAGCCCAGGAGGAGCATTTTAGCCCAAAAGGCCCATGCTAGGCCAGGAAAATTCCAGAAAAAGTGCCTTTCACTGAGTTTTCACAGATTTTTTTTTAAAGAGCCCCTTTGGCCCATCAGCCCTGTACTAGCCCAGGAGTTATTTCGGCCCATCAGTAAGTATACCCCTTGCAAGTATTAAACCTCACCCCAGTATTTTTCTCCCTCCCTTCATTTGCTCACTGTGAGATCCAGGCCAGAGATTCCACCTTCAATGCTGTGATCTGCAGAAAAAGATGAAAAATGTCTTAAATTGATTATCCACCCTCTCCACACTTCTCTCTCTCTCTCACAGAGTCTCTCACCTGTTTTGGGCAGAATTTCTGGCAGTTTCTGAGCTGCCAGCCCACCAGGCCTGAGTGACTGAGCTGCCAGCTCACCAGGCCTGAGTGACTGAGCTGCCAGCCCACCAGGCCTGAGTAATTGAACTGCCAGTCCAAGAATCCATTCGGCCCACAATGTCCATACTAGCCCTCTAGTGCTCCAGAAAGCCCCCCCCCCCCCCCCCCCACTGGCCAGCAATATTGGAATTGGTGGAGAGGTGGAATATTGCGTTGGGGGACCAGCCCTCCCGTGTGAACATGGGACCCAACGGGTCCCACTTAGTCTACTACTGTATAAAATAAAATGACCTCTTATGTGTTCTGCTGTTAATATGGGGTCGATAAGGGTGACAGATTGCCCAGTTCTTTGTAGAATGAACCTCTCTCATGTGTACATATCTGCTAGGGTTATTGCCATTTTGACCTTTGCAGAAGTAATATTTATCATATGTTAAATCAAACCAGAGAAAATAAAAAGTAACAAGTTACTTTGATCCTGCTGCATTTCCCGATGAGTTATTTCAAAGTAATTCAAAATAAGGCTATTAATCAGAATGACCAAAAAGAGAAAATTGAATTTAAAGTAAAAAAAATCCCAGAAGAGGGGGACCAATATCCTGGCGGGGAGATTTGCAAAGGCTACTGGGGAGACTTTAAACTAGAATGGTTGGGGGGAGGGACTCAAATAGAGAAAGCTAGTGGATAATGTGGGAGGCAGGAGGCAGAGAAGGGAAGCACTCGGACCCAAAATGTAGGGGAGAAAGAAGAAAAAGATAATAAACAGAGAATAAGTGGTGGTGGGTTTCTTAAATGTGTATATTTTTAATGCTAGGAGCATTGTAAGAAAGGTGGATGAGCTTAGAGCCTGGATTGACACCTGGAAGTATGATGTTGTGGCGATCAGTGAAACATGGTTGCAGGAGGGCTGTGATTGGCAAATAAATATTCCAGGATTTCGTTGCTTCAGGGGTGATAGAATTGGAGGGGCAAGAGGTGGGGGTGTTGCATTGCTTGTCAAGGAAGATATTACAGCAGTGCTTTGGCAGGATAGATTAGAGGGCTCGTCTAGGGAGGCTATTTGGGTGGAACTGAGAAATGGGAAAGGTGTAGCAACACTTATAGGGGTGTATTATAGACCGCCAAATGGGGAGCGAGAATTGGAAGAGCAAATATGTAAGGAGATAGCAGATATTAGTAGTAAGCACAAGGTAGTGATTGTGGGAGATTTCAATTTTCCACACATAGACTGGGAAACACATTCTGTAAAAGGGCTGGATGGTTTGGAGTTTGTAAAATGTGTGCAAGATAGTTTTTTGCAGCAATACATAGAGGTACCTACTAGAGAAGGGGCAGTGCTGGACCTCCTGTTAGGAAATGAGACAGGGCAGGTGGCGGAGGTAAGCGTTGGGGAGCACTTCGGGTCCAGTGATCACAATACCATTAGTTTCAATATAATTATGGAGAGGGTCAGAACTGGACCTAGGGTTGAGATTTTTGTTTGGAGAAAGGCTAACTTTGAGGAGATGCGAAAGGATTTAAAAGGAGTGAATTGGGACATGTTGTTTTATGGGAAGGATGTAGAAGAAAAATGGAGGACATTTAAGGGTGACATTTTAAGAGTACAGAATCTTTATGTCCCTGTTCGGTTGAAAGGAAATAGTAAAAAATGGAAAGAGCCATGGTTTTCAAGGGAAATTGGACACTTGGTTCGGAAAAAGAGAGAGATCTACAATAATTATAGGCAGCATGGAGTAAATGAGGTGCTTGAGGAGTATAAAGAATGTAAAAAGAATATTAAGAAAGAAATTAGAAAAGCTAAAAGAAGATATGAAGTTGCTTTGGCAAGTAAGGTGAAAGTAAATCCAAAGGGTTTCTACAGCTATATTAATAGCAAAAGGATAACAAGGAATAAAATCGGTCCATTAGAGAGTCAGAGTGGACAGCTATCTGCAGAGCCAAAAGAGATGGGGGAGATATTGAACAATTTCTTTTCTTCGGTATTCACGAAGGAGAAGGATATGGAATTATGTGAGGTAAGGGAAACGAGCAGAGTAGCAATGGAAACTGTGAGATTCAAAGAAGAGGAGGTGCGGACACTTTTGAAAAATATGAAAACGGATTAGTCTCCAGGTCCTGACAGGATATTCCCTAGGACATTGAGGGAAGTTAGTGTAGAAATAGCAGGGGCTATGACAGAAATATTTCAAATGTCATTAGAAACAGGAATAGTGCCAGAGGATTGGCGTACTGCGCATGTTGTTCCGTTGTTTAAAAAGGGTTCGAAGAGTAAACCTAGCAATTATAGACCTGTTAGTTTGACATCAGTGGTGGGCAAATTAATGGAAAGGATACTTAAAGATAATATATATAAGCATCTAGATAAGCAGGGTCTGATTAGGAACAGTCAACATGGATTTGTGCCTGGAAGGTCATGCTTGACTAATCTTCTTGAATTTTGCGAAGAGGTTACTAGGGAAATTGATGAGGGTAAAGCAGTGGATGTTGTCTATATGGACTTTAAGGCCTTTGACAAGGTTCCTCATGGAAGGTTGGTTAAGAAGATTCAATTGTTGGGTATTAATGGTGGAGTAGCAAGATGGATTCAACAGTGGCTGAATGGGAGATGCCAGAGAGTAATGGTGGATGGCTGTTTGTCAGGTTGGAGGCCGGTGACTAGTGGGGTGCCTCAGGGTCTGTGTTGGGTCCACTGTTGTTTGTCATGTACATCAATGATCTGGATGATGGTGTGGAAAATTGGATTAGTAAGTATGCAGATGATACTAAGATAGGTGGTGTTGTGGATAATGAAGTAGATTTTCAAAGTCTACAGAGAGATTTAGGCCATTTGGAAGAGTGGGCTGAAAGATGGCAGATGGAGTTTAATGCTGACAAATGTGAGGTGCTACATCTCGGCAGGACAAATCAAAATAGGACGTACACGGTAAATGGTAGCGAATTGAGGAATGCAGTTGAACAGAGGGATCTAGGAATAACTGTGCATAGTTCCCTGAAGGTGGAATCTCATGTAGATAGGGTGGTAAAGAAAGCTTTTGGTGTGCTGGCCTTTATAAATCAGAGCATTGAATATAGAAGTTGGGATGTAATGTTAAAATTGTACAAGGCATTGGTGAGGCCAATTCTGGAGTATGGAGTACAATTTTGGTCGCCTAATTATAGGAAGGATGTCAACAAAATAGAGAGAGTACAGAGGAGATTTACTAGAATGTTGCCTGGGTTTCAGCAACTAAGTTACAGAGAAAGGTTGAACAAGTTAGGTCTTTATTCTTTGGAGCGCAGAAGGTTAAGAGGGGACTTGATAGAGGTCTTTAAAATTATGAGCGGGTTAGACAGAGTGGACGTGGATAAGCTTTTCCCATTGAGAGTAGGGAAGATTCAAACAAGGGGACATGACTTGAGAATTAAGGGACAGAAGTTTAGGGGGAACATTAGGGGGAACTTCTTTACTCAGAGAGTGGTAGCTGTGTGGAATGAGCTTCCAGTGGAAGTGGTGGAGGCAGGTTCGATGTTATCCTTTAAAAATAGATTGGATGGGTATATGGATGGGAAAGGAATGGAGGGTTATGGTCTGAGTGCAGGTAGATGGGACTAGGGGGAAGTATTTATTTTTAATTTTAAAAAAAAATTGTTTTTAAAATGTTCGGCACGGACTTGAAGGGCCAAGATGGCCTGTTTCCGTGCTGTTATGGTTATATGGTTATATAAGAGCAAAATTTAACTACATCTTAAACACCTAAATACCAAAGGATCTCGTTTTTCGACTGCAGCCCCAGAAAATAGATAAGAAAGAAGAATTGTTCTCTTCCATTTTGCTTGTATAGCTAAAGGCCACCTATAAAAGTCAGCAATAATGGATGGAGTTTAAGTACAAGGTTTTCTGGGTTGGGACAATCTATTTTGAGGTTACAGCAACACAGCCATAGTGTACTCTCTTCATTGAAGGAAGTCTAGACAGTTGTGACCTGCAGAAATGAGTCTTTACGGAGAGAGGTCAGACGATACTGAATGGATAAAGAAAAGCTTCTGGGAATTGTTAAAATGAAATCCAGATTGCCCAGAGTATGTCAGTATTTTTCTTTAAGTTGTCAATGAATCAAACAAATTACTTGGAAATGGAGTGGGCATCAACAATGCACCATCATCACTAACAGAAATGCTGGAACAAACAGATAAAACATAAAGCAAAGGGGAAAAAATTGTGTAAAGTGCTTCCTGACTGTGCACAACATAGGTCACTGATACAAAGTTTAAAAAAAAACTCCTGGGAAAAAACCTTCAAAGGCATCGTTGTACATTTACAAATATTACATGTTTACTAACTGCTATATTCTTGGTCTGTTTAACTAAAACTTTTTGTTCTTCGGAGAATAAAATTAAGAGTAAAATGACACTAGCATTTACTAACTCATAGATAGAGTCATAGAGTCTCCTCCCCTTCCTATCTCTCCCTCAGCCCTCGGGCTCCTCCTCCTTTTTTCCTTTCTTCTCCCCCCCCCCCACCTCCTATCAGTCTGAGGAAGGGTTTCGGCCCGAAACGTTGCCTATTTCCTTCGCTCCATAGATGCTGCTGCACCCGCTGAGTTTCTCCAGCATTTTTGTGTACCTTCGATTTTCCAGCATCTGCAGTTCCTTCTTAAACAGCATGGAAACAGGCCCTTCGGCCCAATACGTCTATGCCAACCAAGATGCCCCATTTAAGTGAGTCCATTTCAATTCAATTCCTTTATTGTCATCTTGCAAGCAACAGTTGTGTAGTGCAAAACGAAAAGATGTTTCCCAGGGAATACCGGAGCATCGCACATGGCGTTTAAAACATTTCACACATAATAATAACAACACTAAAAACAATCCAGTCCCTGATGGAACAGTATAAGTTAAAATAGATACAAACAACGTTAAAATACAGTGAGACCAATCATAAACATGTCCGGGGTGGCTGATTTGAGTGGCCAGTGCCAGTTATTGAAGTGGCCAGTGCCAGTTATTATAGTGTCCGTGCCAAGCCGCAGAATCAGGTGACTGAGTACAGAGTGGCTGTTTAGCAGCCTCACAGCATATGGCAGGAAGCTGTTTAGCAGTCTTGTAGTCCGGGCTTTGATGCTGCAATATCTCTTGCCTGATGGCAGGAGATCCAGGTGTATGTGGAGGGGGTGCAGTTTGTCCTTAGCAATTTTTGGGGCTTTTTTCAGACAGCGGCTCAGGAACAGTTCTTGTACCGAGGGTAGGGAGACGCCAATGATCTTCTCTGCTCCCCTCACTACCCTCTGCAGAGCCTTCCTGTCCAAGCAGTTGCAGGTGGAGTACCACGTATTTAAACAGTACGTGAGTACAGACTCCACCGTACCCCTGTAGAAAGTCCTGAGGATGTTGGTGGGGAGTGAGGCCTGTTTTAGTTTCCTCAGGAAGTGCAGTCGCTGATGGGCCCACATTTGTCCACATTTGTCCCATATACATCTAAACAATAGACAATAGACAATAGGTGCAGGAGTAGGCCATTCGACCCTTCGAGCCAGCACCTCCATTCACTGTGATCATGGCGGATCATCCACATTCAGTACCCCGTTCCTGCCTTCTCAACATATCCCCTGACTCCGTTATCTTTAGAGCTCTATCTAACTCTCTCTTGAAAGCATCCAGAGAATTGGCCCCCACTGCCTTCTGAGGCAGTGAATTCCACAGATTCATTACTCTCTGGGTGAAAAAGTTTTCCTCATCTCCGTTCTAAATGGCCTACCCCTTATTCTTAAACAGTGGCCCCTGGTTCTGGACTCCCCAACATCGGGAACATGTTTCCTGCCTCTAGCATGTCCAATCCCTTAATAATCTTATGTTTTTCAATAAGATATCCTCTCATCCTTCTAAATCCAGATTATACAAGCCCAGCCGCTCCATTCTATCAACATATGACAGTCCCGTCATCCCGGAATTAACCTTGTGAACCTATGCTGCACTCCCTCAATAGCAAGAATGTCCTTCCTTTAATTTGGAGACTAAAAACTGCAAACAATACTCCAGGTGTGGTCTCACTAGGGCCCTGTACAACTGCAGAAGGACCTCGTTGCTCCTATACTCAACTCCTCTTGTTATTTAAGGCCAATGTTATAAACCTTTCCTATCCATACTCTGACAGCTCATTCCATATACCCATCACACTCTGAGTGGAAATAAAATGCTCCTTAGATTCTTATTACCCCTCTCAAACTTATATCCTCTGATTTTCGATTCCCCTACACTGGGTAAAAAACTGTACATTCACCCTATCTATCCCTCTCATGATTTTATACACTCATTATATGAATTCATAAATGTGATCTTTCATAGCAAACATATGCTGTGTGCAACTTCTTTCTGCAGTTCCACCATCACAGTATCAAATCCTCATGTAATTTAATCTACCACACATGCTATAAAGACATGGCTGAGGACCCTGGATAAGGAAAAGGTTTCAGGATGAGATGACATTGCAGACAAAGAGCTGAAGATGCATCCTGGAAATAGCCGCACATTTCCCACTACTAAACACCCAACAATGAGAGAAATTGCATGGTGGCTCCTATCCATATTAAGGAGGAGATTTCAATTCAATTCAATTCCTTTATTGTCATCTTGCAAGCAACAGTTGTGCAGTGCAAAACGAAAAGACGTTTCCCAGGGAATACCGGAGCATCGCACATGAAGTTTAAAACATTTCACACATAATGACACTAAAAACAATCCAGTCCCTGATGGAACAGTATAAAGTTAAAATAGATAAAAACAACGTTAAAATACAGTAAGACCAATCATAAACATGTCCGGGGTGGCTGATTTGAGTGGCCAGTGCCAGTTATTGAAGTGGCCAGTGCCAGTTATTATAGTGTCCGTGCTTTCACCCAATCTACCCAACCTACCCTCAAGTAAGGTGATGGGTGTCTTCAGCAATGCATCAATTGTGCATCCCTTGCATAAGTGGCAGAAGAACCACCTACCCATCCACCGTGTAGCCACCTCCTTCCTGCCCACTTGCCGATGAGCCTGCAGTTTCCAACATTGGCCTCATTAGGCACATCAAAACCCAGAAAACAGGAGTGGAAGCAGGTGATCATCGACCTAGAGGGACTGCATAAGACTCACTAGTAGGGGTCGTAGCTCACACGGAGGGAGATGGTTGTGTTTGCTGGAGACCAAGCGTCCTAGACTTAGGGTGTTGCTGAGGTAACTTCACAGGGCAGATCCAAAGTAGGACGATCTGAACAACATGCATCCATAGACAAGTTACATTTGGTTCCACACATGTGCCAGGCAATAATTACATCTAGTGTGAGATTTAGGGCAGTACCCTATTATTAACATTCTGGGGGGACACCGTTGACCAGACATTTACCTGAAATAGCCACAGAGATACAGCATCTACAGAGGAATGCAGAAGCTGGCCATCCTCATGACTTGACTCCCCAAAGACTTTCTACCATCTCAAATCATAAATCAGAAATGTAATAATATACACGGAAACAAGGAACTATAGATACTGTTTGACAAAAAAAAGACACAAAGTGCTGAAGTTAATTAGCGGGTCTGGCAGCATCTCTGGAGATCATGGATGGTGACGTTTTGGGTCAAAACCCTTTTTCACACTATTTTCAGTAATATAAGACTCCTCCTTTGGCTGGATGAGTGCAGCTCCAGCAATAGTCAAGAGGCTCAACACGATCAGGACGGAGCAGCCCACTTAATTGGTACCCCAATCAATATTCATTTGTCCACCTCTGGTATATAGTAATTTCTGAAGCAATTGACTCATCTCTAATTCACCAAACATTTTCCACCACCCACAAGACAGAATCCAGGAACACTTTCAACATGCCTGGATAAATGCAGCTTTAGCATTCGATAAGTTTAACCCATTCCTGGACATAGACAATAGAACAGTTCAGCACAGGAACAGGTCCTTCGATCCACAATGGCAGTGCAAATATGATGCCACTTTAGACTAATCAGATCCATACCCCTCCATTCCCTGCATATCCATGCCCCTATCTAAAAGACGCTAAAATCCCATTATTGCATCTATCTCCACATCACCCAGACAGGGTGTTCCAGGCACCCACCACTCTCTGTGTAAGAAACGTGCTCTGCACATCTCCTTTAAACTTTTCCTCTCTGCCTTTAAAGTTATGCTCTCTAGTCTTTGACATATCCACCCTAGGAAAAAGATTCTGACTGACTACCCTATCTACCCTATATATGTCCCTGATAATTGTATATATACTTCTATTAGGTCTCCAGACAATACTCCAGAGAAAACAAGTCAAGTTTATCTAATCACTTCTGTACCCTCTTCAAAGCCTTCACATCCTTCTGGCAATGAGGCGACGAGAACTGTACACAATATCCCAAGTGTGGCCTCGCGGCAGCGGCAGCGGCCTCTGCAGTCCGTCTGTTTTGTTTTTTTTGTCCTGTTGAGTGTATAGTTTGGTTGTAGTTTATATATTGTTTTTTAGCTGTGTATATGTGGGGGGCGGGGGGCGGAAACTTTAAAATCTCTTCCGTGTATGGGGGACCCGACGTTTTCCCTGTCGGGTCTCCGTTGTCGTTGGGGCCTAGCACCAAGGAGTGGCCTCCAACCGGATCGACCTGGGGGCTCCAGTCGTGGAGCCTGAGGACTCACCATCGTGGAGCTGGCCGGCTTCTGAGCGTGGAGAGCTGTGGTGGCGCGCAGCTGCGACCCGACTCCGGAGCTCGGAGGCTCCAGCTGCAGGCCGGTGGATGGTGACATCGGGAACTCGCGGGTCCCTGGTGGGAGACCTCTTTTCGGAGCTCCCGCAACGGCAACTTCTCCCGCCCAAACTGCGGGGTTGAAAACAACCCGAAGCGGAGCCTTACATCGCCCAGCGCGGCTTTAACGGCCGCGGGACTTGCCATCGCCCGCCGGGGGCTCCAACATCAAGAACCGGAGCAAGGACCTTACATCACCCGGCGCGGCCTTTAGCGGTCGTGGGACTTGCCATCGCCCACCGGGGGCTTTAACATCAGGAGAAGAATGGAAAACAGGGGAGAGACAATGACTTTGCCTTCCATCACAGTGAGGAGGAGATTCACTGTGATGGATGTTTGTGTAAATTGTATTAATTGTGTGTCTTGGTTTTTTTTCTTGTTGTATGACTGCAGAAACCAAATTTCGTTTGAACTTCATTTGAGGTTCAAATGACAATAAACGGTCTTGTATTGTATTATAATCAAAGTTTTATAAAACTGCACCATGACTTCCTAACTCTTATGGTCAACCGATGAAACTAAGCATACCATATGCCGGTTGGGCATTGTGTATAAGAGTTAGGAAGTCATGTTGAAGGTTTATAAAACTTTGGTTAAGCTGCACTTGAAGAAGGGTCAACGTTTTGGATTGGAACCCTTCATCACCAGCCCTACAACTGTTTGTTTTTAGTCCCGTTTACATCATCAGCAATCACTGTGACTCTAATTTATGGACTGTTATGCAGTTATGATAAGCACACTACAAGTAATTCTTATCTGACATCAAGATATTCTCGCACGTGTATATTTTTAATAAAAGATGCATGGGGGACAAAACAAGATTAAATTCTATGAAACTCCCAGGTAATCCCCTCTCCCATCAGGCAAAAGGTATAGAAGTGTGAAAACGCACACCATCAGATTCAGGGACAGTTTCTTCCCACCTGTTATCAGGCAACTGAATCATCCTACCACAACCAGAGAGCAGTGATGAACTACTATCTATCTCTTTGGTGACCCTTGGACTATCCTTGATCAGACTTTGCTAGCTTTAACTTGCACTAAACGTTATTCCCTTATCATATGTACACTATAAATGGCTCGATTGTAATCATGTATTGTCTTTCCGCTGACCGGTTAGCACGTAACAAAAGCTTTTGTCACTTGGTATACGTGACAATAAACTAAACTGAAACTAATTGTTATTTAAACATACATTCTTGCTTGTTTTAAAGTAGGAAACACTGAAGCAGTGTGAGGCTACTTGCTCAGGATTTTGGCAGAGTACATTCTTGAGTTTCCTGCGATGGTAATATGAATCTGAAATCATAGTATAACTACAAATGTTTTCTGCAGTTTATGGTAAAACATGAAATTTAGGTACCATTTCATATAATGAGCAGTAAGAGCCAGAAGTCTAAGCAATGAAGTAACTTTTGACAAAATCAAAAAGCTGCAGAGGTGGGGAATCTGTAATTAGAACAGAAAATGCTGAAAGTGAGGAGAAAGATTTAATATTTGTCAATGACCTTTCATTGAGTCATGGGATTAAAGGCATATGGAGCACAGATATCAAATTGTGAGAAAACACAAAATAGTATATTCTTATTTTAATTTTTGTTCTCCATAGCTTCTACCTGACATACAATATTTTACGTTTGAAATAATTTTCAATCAGGCTGGATGAAATGTACAAAAGATAGACACAAAAGATGGAGTAACTCCGTGGGACAGGCAGCATCTCTGGATAGAAGGAAAAGGTGACGTTTCGGGTCAATACCCTTCTTCAGACTATCGTCGGTTTAAACCTGCAGCAGCAGTTCCTTCCTACACATTTCATTTGAAATATACAAAAGCTTCCCCTCTATGATTTAGGATTATGTAGAATTCTGCTAGTTCTCCATCATGGCCTTCTTTACCTTTTATTTATTAACTGAGTCATGTTCATCAGTTTGTTCTGTAAACTTAGAAATAATAACAAATTTTATTCATTCACTTATTTTTCTTATCTCAGGGTATTTGGAAGCATCTTGTAAAATGCTATCATAGATTGCTTGGAATAGGATAATATTAGTGGTGTTGGGTCTGCTCTGATTAAATTCTAAAGAATATCATTCCCAGATCCAAAGGTCATCTATTATCACCTTGCCAGTACAATCCTGAGAAGCAGGGTAATAAACAAAAGAATATAATTTGAGGCAATCCGGTTAATTATCTAAGCCTCCATTTATTTCATGTAGTCACTGACGGAATATCAATGACTATTTTGCTCCCACCAGATTCATGCAGCCAGCTTTGAAATGTTAATAAACTTTCAAGTGGAGAAAAATGGGTCAGGAATTTTACCTGCCCTGGTTGACGAGGAGGAATTAAAAAATGGAAATTAGGGATAAGTTGTAGAAGTTTGTGTGTCAGCTACTGTTGGTTACAAAAACATTGACCCAGAAAGAGAAAAGGGTAAAATTATTTGGTCAGGGTCATGGGTCATCCAATAAATGACACCCGTGTGTGCATGCACTTGGGCATGTGTAGGTGAGCACGTGTGTGTACATCTCGGAGAGAAGGAGAGAGAAAAAGGGAGAGGGGGGGGAAGGGGGGGGAGAGGGGGGGGGAAGGGGGGGAGAGGGGGGGGGGAGGGGGGGGAGAGAGCGAGAGAAAGAGAAGGAGAGAGAGAGAGAGGGATAGGGAGAGAGGGAGAGAGAGAGAGGGGGGGGAGAAAGAGAGGGAGAGGGAGGGAGAGAGGGGGAGAGAGCGGGAGAGAGAGAGAGGGAGGGGGAGAGAGAGAGGGGAGGAAGAGGGGGAAAGAGAGAGAAAGAGGGAGAGAGAGAGGGAGAGAGAGGCAGAGAGAGAAAGAGGAGAGAGGGAGAGAGAGAGAGGGGGGGAGAGGGTGAGAGAGCAAGCGAGAGAGGGAGATGGAGAGGGAGAAAGAGAGAGGGAGAAAGAGAGAGGGTGAGAGAGAGAGAGAAGGGGGGCGAGAGAGAGAGAGAGAGCGGGGAGAGGGAGGGAGAGAGATGGCGAGAAGAGCGAGGGAGGGAAGGTGAGGGAGAGGGAGGGAGAGAGAGAAAGAGAGAGAGACAGAGGGAGAGAGAGAGAGGGAGAGAAAGAGAGAGAGAGAGAGGGATAGAGAGGGAGAGAGAGCCGGAGAGAGAGAGAGAGGGAGGGAGAGGTGAAGGGAGGGAAGGAGAGAGGGAGAGGTTACAGAGCGGGAGGGAGGGAGAGAGGGTGGGAGAGTGAGAGAGAGAGAGAGAGAGGGGGAGGGAGAAGGAGGGGGAAGTAGACACATTTTTGATTAGAACGGGTGTCAAGGGTTATGGGAGAAGGCAGGAAAATGGGATTTTGAGGCAGAGATCAGCCACGATTGAATGGCAGAGTAGACTCGATGAGCCGAATGGCCTAATTCTACTCCTATAATTTGTGAATGTGAATTCCTCCACCCCTCCCCCATCTCAGATTCTGCTCAACCTGACGCATTGCTCCAGCAGTTTGTTTTTTTCACTATGATTTGAAAGGCAGGCATACCTTGTTGCATCAATAGTTGCTGCCATTGAGAACAATTCTACATTCCTTCATATTTTACTTACAGGATTCACTCTTGTAAAATGTTCGCAATGAATAGTGTTTGTCAACCATTCCTGTAAGAGATACTTAAGAAAACCAAGGTAATCAATCCTGACCCTTAACAATTGTCATGGCACACATGTTCTAAATAGTAAACCTTCTTGAATTACAAGTGGCACAGCGTTAGAGTTGCTGCCTTACAGTGCCAGAGACCCAGGTTCGATCCTGACTACAGGTGCTGTCTGTATGGAGTTTGTACGTTCTCCCCGTGACCTGCGTGGGTTTTTCCTGGTGCTCCGGTTTTCTCCCACACTCCAAAGACGTACAGGTTTGTAGGTTAATTTGCTTGGTCTAATTGTAAATTATTCCTAATGTGTGTCGGATAGTGTTGGTGTGCGGGGATTGCTGGTCGGCATGGACTCGCTGGGCTGTAGGGCCTGTTTCTGTGCTGTATCTCTAAACTAAAGTAAACTAAACAACATCAATGCCGTGGCCTATCTTGGTTACTTTTTTTCAATATCAGAAACATTTATGGATTCTTCTCAATAACAAAAACATGATCTAAATGGGTTTCTGAATATTACAGTGTGCCCATGACTGCAACTTTTCAGAACACAGGTTAATTCATCTGCAATATATCCTTCAGTGCTTTTGTCTGCCCTTTCCATTGTATTGAGGATGTGACAGTAAAATGGATGAAGGAGCCAGTGGATGTAGTGTATCTGGACTTGCAGAAAGCCTTTGATAAGGTCCCACACAGGAGATTGGTGGGCAAAATTCGATCACATGGTATTGGGGTAGGGTATTGACATGGATGGAGAATTGGTTGGCAGACAGGAAGCAAAGAGTAGAAATGAACAGGTCCCTGTCAGAATGGCAGGCAGTGGTGAGTGGAGTGCCGCAAGGCTCGGTGCTGGGGCCGCAACTATTTACAATATATATGAATGATTTAGATGGTGAAGTTAAAAGTAAAACGAGCAAATTTGCAGATGACACAAAGCTGGCTGGCAGTGTGAACTGCGAAGAGGATACTAGGAGGTTGCAGGGTGACTTGGACAGGTTGAGTGAGTGGGCAGATGCATGGCAGATGCTGTAAATGTGGATAAATGTGAGATTATCCACTTTGGCGGCAAGAACAAGGAGGCAGATTATTATTTCAATGGTGACAGATTAGGCAAAAGGGAAGTGCAATGAGACCTGGGTGTCCTTGTACACCAGTCACTGAAAGTAAACATGCAGGTACAGCAGGCAGTGAAGAAAGGTAATGACATGTTGGCCTTCATAGCGAGAGGATTTGAGTATAGGAGTAAAGAGGTCCTTCTGCAGTTGTACAGGGCCCTGGTGAGACCACATCTGGAGTATTGTGTGCAGTTTTGGTCTCCTAATTTGAGGAAGGACATCCTTGCTATTGAGGGAGTGCAGCGTGGGTTCACGAGGTTAATCCCCGGGATGGTGGGACTGTCATATGAGGAAAGATTGGAAAGACTGGGCTTGTATTCACTGGAATATAGAAGGATGAGATGGGATCTTATAGAAACATGTAAAATTATAAAAAAAAGGACTGGACAAGCTAGATGCAGGAAAAAATTTCCCAATGTTGAGGGAGTCCAGAATCAGGGGCCACAGCCTACGAATAAAGGGGAGGCTAATAAAACTAAGATGAGAAAAACTTTTTCACCTAGAGAGTTGTGAATTTGTGGAATTCTCTGCCACAGAAGGCAGTGGAGCCCAATTCACTGGATTAATTTAAAAGTGAGTGAGATAGAACTCTTGGGGCTAGCGGAATCAAGGGGTATGGGGAAAGGCAGGCACGGGTTACTGATTGTGGATGATCAGCCATGATCACAATGAATGGCGGTGCTGGCTCAAAGGGCCGAATGGTCTCCTCCTGCAGCTATTTTCTATGTTTCTATGTTTCTAACATTACTTCTTCTTCAGCTTTTGCTGTAGAATCGAATATCACTGAAATGATTTGTTAGTACATTTGAAATAATTAAGGTACTGTATAATAATTTAAATCTGACTATTTTCTCACCTTCAGTAAGTAACACAATAATATCACATTAAGCAAAAACGTATTCAGCATCATTCAGCACTTCAATAAATCTCGGACATTATGAACCAGTTCGCACAATTGTCTGAAGTAAGTGCAATTTGCAGAGTGCTAAAATGTTGTTAATCTTTCTGCATTATCCTGGATACATCAAGGTCCTTTTGAAAGTATGGTGTTCTCTAAAGAACATAATATTCTGATATCTCACCAACCATTTAGAAATAATTAAAATTACTTTTTGATAACAATTCTACTCATTAAATTGTGTGAATTTGTCAACATACAGACTGGGGATTATCTTAAGTCATTTAGGCAGAAAATTAATCTTCTTTCAAAATAAATTGTTCCAAATGTCTGCTCATTAATCTGTCCATAGATTGGACAATAGCTTCTCACTTGAGATTCTTGACTTCAACTTATTCTTTCACTGCATAGGGAGTTCTCATCTCTCCTACCTTTTTAAGCATTTTATTTCCCTCAAGTGCTGCAACCATCAATAAGATTCAAACTGATCTGGCCCTCTTTAAATGCATCTTTCATCCATTGTACTTTTATATCATGGATAGAACAGGTTTGGAGGGATATGGACCAAGTGCAGGCAGATGGGACTAGTGTAGCTGGGACATTTTGGCCGGTGTGGGCAATTTGGGCCGAAGGGCCTGTTTCCACACTGTATCACTCTATGACTCTATGACTCTATCAATCAGTTAGCTGACTTCTGATGCAAAACATTTTGTTATTATTCGCAGACCAATGACTATAGTATTGGATCATGAGCCTTTTTCCCTGCTCCTGGGAGTTGAGTGCACTCAAGACAAGGAAAAATAAACACTCTCTTGCAGTTTACTTAGAGTGGATGTCTTGCAATTACGTTTTCCCAAACTAAATGCATGTTACATAGTAGAGGTTTTTCAAGGTTATTCTGATTAACCAATAAATTTGGTCAAAAACATTAGTAAATTACCAGTCTGATCACTGTGAGGGAGTTTTTATTTTCTCCATGGCACTACAAAAAGTGGGGAAAATTTATTCTGTCGAATGGGGGTCCTACACTTAGTCCCCAGTTGTTTATTTGCAATATGCTCAATATGGTATCATGCCTAAATACATCAAAGATTACTCAGATAAATGCTCACAACACAAGAAATGTCACCGTTTTCACATACAGCAGCACCTTCCGCTTGGGTAGCTTATAATGGTATGAACATTGGATTCTCCACTTTTAAGTAATACCCCCTCCATCCCCTCTCTCCTGTGTCCCCTCCCCATCCTCCACCCTGGTGCACATTCATCCCCCCACTATCACACCTCTACCCCCCCCTCACCCACCGTCTGCTTCCACCTTTATCCCACCCTCTGGTTTTACCTTTCACTCCTTTTAGCTCCTAATCTGATACCCTTTTGTTTACTTTTCACCTCGAGCCTGTGCCACTTATCCATCCATCTGCCACTAAAAGCCTCCTCACATATCCACCTATCACATTCCAGGCATTGTCTTACTCCCACCTCTCTTTTCCAGCTTTCTCCTCCCCTACTGCAATCAGCCTGAAGAAGGGTGCCACCCCCAATTGTCGCCTGTCATTCCGTCCACATTGTCTAACACATTGAGTAAATCCAGCAGTTTGTATTTTGCTCAAGAATCCAGCATCTGCAGTTCATTGTGACTCCAAATAATTTAGTTATTTAGTGTGAGCTTCAACTATTCATTAAGTACTCAAACTAGTGCAACAACATCTCATATTCTGCCTCGGGAGTATCCAGCCCATCAACAGGAACATTGAAATCTCGAATTTCAGGTAACCTACTTCCCTCGGATGCTCTATCCACCCAGATTCTCCCACACACACCCTTCTTTCCCACAATACACAACCCCCTCTCACCTAGATTCTTCCTCACCTAGTTGATCTTCCCATCCCATGCACACTCCTCCCATTGGGTCGCCTCCCTCAGTTCCCATCTGCCCGCCCACTTCCCCCATTTGATCCCATACTCCATCTTCCGTTCCCATTAGATTCCATTATCCTCAGTCCCTGGTTACTTCCACCAAACACATTCCAGCCTCCGATGTTATCTCTGTCGTTCTGTCCCGCCACCTAATAAATGCACCAATCCAGCCCTCCTCACCTGGCACCACCTATCGAGTGCAAGCTCTTTCCCCACCCCCTCACCTCTTTATGTATAGGAAAGAACTGCAGATGCTGGTTTAAATCAAAGATAGACAAAATATGCTGGAGTAACTAAGCAGGATAGGCAGGATCTCTGGAGAGAAGTTCCTCTTGCACTTTGCATTTATCTCAAGACTCCAGCATTTGTAGTCTTTGGTGTCCCCATAAAGTATGCTTGCTGTAAACACCTATGAAACATTAAGCATTATCAAAGAAAGGAGTAACTGAATTTTCAAGATGTACCAACTCATAATTATCCTAGAACAATATCTATGATCCTAAATATATAATTTTACCTGGATGAAATTGTTATGCCACAGAATAAATTGTAAATTTATGATTAAAACAATTGTATTTTGCTATTTAAGTTTTTCCCTGACTGCTTGCGTACATCATCGTATTTATTGGCATTGAATCATTGTTAATTTAAAGTATATGTCCATGGAATGGTCTTTAGTTATGTAACTCAACGTATTATTTGAGCACCACCTATAGTCAATAAACTTTCTCTTGCTTAAAGTATGTGAGGGCGGTGCGACCGACGTTGCAGCAGCCTCTGCAGTCCATCTGTCTTTTTTTTATTTTTATCCCATTGAATGTATCGTTTGTTAGGGTTTTTATGTTGTTTCTAGCTGTGTGTATGTGGGGGGCGGGGTGGGGGAAACTTTTAAATCTCTTCCCTGTACGGGTGACCCGATCTTTACCCTGTCGGGTCTCCGTTGTCGTTGGGGCCTAGCACCGTGGAGCGGCCTCCAACTGGAACGACCTGGGGGCTCCAGTCGCGGAGCCTGCGGACTTACCATTGTGGGGCTGGCCGGCTTCGGAGCGTGGAGAGCTGTGGTGGCGCGCTGCTGCGACCCGACTCCGGAGCTCGGAGGCTCCAGCCACAGGTCCGGTGGACGGTGACATCGGGAGCTCGCGGGTCCCTGGTGGGAGACCGCTTTTCGGAGCTCCCCAGCAACGGCAACTTCTCCCGCTGAGTTGCGGGGTTGAGGATGACCCGGAGCGGGGCCTTGCATCGCCCGGCATGGCTTTAACGGCCGCGAGACTTGCCATCGCCCAACGGGGGCTCCAGCATTAGGACCCGGAGCGGGCCTTACATCGCCCGGCGCGGCCTTAACGGCCGCGGGATTTGCCGGGGGCTTTAACATTGGGAGAAGAATGGAACACGGGAGAGACAAGACTTTGCCTTCCATCACAGTGAGAAGGAGATTCAATGTGATGGATGTTTGTGTAAATTGTGTTGTTTGCGTGTCTTGGTTCTTTTCTTGTTGTATGACTGCAGAAACCAAATTTCGTTTGAACTTCTTTTGAGGTTCAAATGACAATAAATTTGTATTGTATTGTATTGATAGCAGAAATAAAACGGACAGAATTTCTTGATATTTTTGGATCTTTACTTTTATATCTATTGTGTCCTCCAGTGGCACACCCAGCAAATACTTACACAGTCTCAAAAGCAATACATGCAAACACTCCATCATAAGATCATAAGATCATAAGATCATAAGATCATAAGATCATAAGATCATAAGATCATAAGATCATAAGTGATAGGAGCAGAATCAAGTCTACTCCGCCATTCAATCATGGCTGATCTATCTTTCCCTCCTAACCCCATTCTCCTACCGTCTCCCCATAATCTCTCACAACTGTACTAATCAAAAATCTATCTATCTCTGCCTTAAAAAAATCCATTAACCTGGCCTCCACAGCCTTCTGTGGCAAAGAATCCACAGATTCACCACCCTCTGACTAAAGAAGTTCCTCCTAATCCCCTTCCTAAAAGAATGTCCTTTAATTCTGAGTCTCTGACCTCTATTTCTGGTCTCTCCTACCAGTGGAAACATCCTCACATCCACTCTATCCAAGCCCCCTAACCTAATCATGACCCCAAACCAAAATTTAAGGAATATTATTATCCAGTTCCTACATGGGGAACTGTGCAATCAAAACACAAATATATTAGCAGTCATAAGATCGTGAGTTGCATTCAGCAATATGAATGATCTCCAAAATCAATGCTGCTCTGCCACTTATAAGGTGTCAAAGAATCCAATGTGATGGATGCTGTGTGTCTTTCAATGCCCAAAGTGCACGATTGACCATGGTGATATTACCCACAGTGTTGTCTTGAACTGACATCTGAAATGAGCATTAGTCCCTTGGCATGTTCAGTAAGAAGCTAATGCCAGTTTAAGACAACTTGATAAAACTAGCAGTTAGCATTAAAAAAAAGTGTGTTCATGGGTTGACAATGGTACTCCATTGAGCATTTTTATAGAAACAGTGAACTGCTTCTCCCTTCCTCTTGCTGCTGTTGGCATCACAGATAGTTTAAAATTACAGCTTTAGAATGACAGGCAGCCAGTATCTGCATGCGGGTTAAAATTAGATGAAAGCAAAATGCTTGTGATCTTAAGCAGACCATGAATCATCGATGAAGAGAGAAATATGATTAATAGTTCAGTTTGATAACGTTCTTTGCTGGGTCATATAAATGAACTCAGAGGCCTCAAACACATTGGGCTGATGCAAGCTTTGATCACTGCTCTCAGAGTTCATGTGCAGTAGGCCCAATTCAGTTCCTAGCCATTTGTTCCCGACCCGAAACGTCACCTATCCATTTTCTCCAGAGATGCTGCAGGCCCGTTGAGTTACTCCTGCATGATATGTCTATTTTTGGGATAAACCAGCATCTGCAGTTCCTTTTTATTCTATTACAGAAATTAGACACAAGATTAGTTGGGATCAAGTAACCTTTTGCATCTTATTTGATTATTTAATTGTCATGAAAACTGGTTTCAGAACCTATCACCATTCACAGATTTATCAAATTCTTGAGTGAATTCTGTCAGGCAGTGGTCTTTCGTTGCACTCTTCCTTGAAAACATGTGTACACTTTGTTTCTCAGTATACAGTGAATTAAATGTTTTGTTTAGTTTAGAGATAGAGAATGGAAACAGGCCCTTCAGCCCAGGCAGTCCATTGATCACCCATTCATATGTGTTTTACATGATCTCACTTTTTGCATCCATTCTCTATACACTCGGGGCAATTTACAGAGGCCAATAAACCTACAAAGCCGCACATCTTTGGGATGTGGGAGAAACCGGAGCACTCAGAGGAAACCCACACAGTCACAGATAGAACGTGCAAACTCCACACAAACTGCACTGGAGGTCAGGATCAAACCCGGATCTCTAGTGCTGAGAAACAACAATCCTACCAGCTGTGCTACTGTTGTTAGTTACTTTTAGAAGTTACTTTTATGTATATTTAATAAATTTCCAGTTGCTGGTGCTCTTCAATTCCTTGTTTATAACTTTAACCATATACGGCGAGATGTGTGTATTTTTAAACTAGTTGGGTTTAAAATGGGAACAATCTTTCCTCATGAGTTTAGCAGATGAAATAAGGTCTGAATTTCTGTAAGAAAAGCTGATTAATCATATAAGGGGCAAGTGATATGGCGTCACCAGGTTTCGTTGGTTTTGTGTATATAGGGCGCGTATTCTCATACTCAGATACTTCCACATCCTGAAGCCATCAGAAGTATGTTCCAGCTTGTCCTACACACAACACTACCATCAACACAATACCACCTACCAACATCCTCTCTCCATCCCAATCACTCACCCCATGGGGCTGTTTCCCTCCCTTTTACTAAGCTTAAACTATTTACTTTTCCCATCAAATCATTTAATTTCTTCAAATGCCAGAAATAATTTTTTCCTTCTACAATCTCCACCAACCTCCTTGTGCAGTTTTCTGCCCTTTAAACATCAGACCATTTGAGGAAAAGCCACCTTATACTGCTGCTTTTATCATAAACTTTGAAAAGATTATCAAGCACAGTGGCAAAGCAGTGGAACTGTGAGTGCTGTCTGTGCTGAGTTTACACATTCTCCCTGTGACCGCACGGGTTTTCCCCAGGTACATTCCCCCAGGTTTTCATATTCCAAAGACACGCAAGTTTGTAAGTTAATTGGTTTCTGTAAATTGCACCCAGTGTGTAGGACTAAAAGTAGGACAACATAGTGTACGGGTGGTCGATGGTCAGCATGAACTCGGTGGGATGAAGGGACTGTTTCTACGCTGTATCTCTAAACTCGACTAAACATTTTTGATCAAATCTAACATTTCATCATGACCTGGTATATATTCTGATATCTATGAAAGACTTTTCGCCTATTCCTCCTGTAAAGCATCTTGATAAGGCATCATAAAGTATAGTTGAATCTTGGATATTTATCTGATCAAATGCAATTTATAAATGCTCCACACAATGACAAGCCGTATCCAGGGTCTTTTGGAGAAATAGATATGAACACTTCATTTTACTTCTTTCCTTTCCAACATTCAGGAATCCAGTGTTTCCAGAAGCGACAATACTCTTGTATTTCTTCATTTGGTGCTCACAACATGGTCTCTGCATTGGAGAAACCATCTACAAATTGATTGATTCCTTTGTGGAACACATGTTAATTTTCAGGGTTGACCCTGAGCTTCCAGTTACCTGTGGTTTTAATTCTCCCACTCCCACTCCATCCAACTCCCACTCTGATCCAACTGGGCATGGCCTTCTGCGCTGTTGTAATTAGGCCTAAGTTAAGCTTGAGGAACAACACCTCAGGGTGGCACAGTGGCACAGATTGTGGAGCTTCTGTCTCCGTGCCAGAGACCCGGGTTCGAACCTGATTTCTGGTGCTGCCTGTGTGGAGCACGCACATTCTCCTCGTGAACATGTGGATATCCTCCCATATTCCAAAGATGGGAGGATATCCATCTTTGTAGGTTTAAGAAGGAACTGCAGTCAGATGCTGGAAAATCGAAGGTAGACAAAAATGCTGGAGAAACTCAGCGGGTGAGGCAGCATCTATGGAGCGAAGGAAATAGGTGATGTTTCGGGTCGAGACCCTTCTTCAAACGTCGCCTATTTTCTTCACTCCATAGATGCTGCCTCACCCGCTGAGTTTCTCCAGCATTTTGTCTACCCTCGGGTTTGTAGGTTAGTTGCTCTCAAGGAGTGGATGCAATAGTGGAATAACATTGAGCTAGCTTGAATAGGTGATCAACGGTCGGGCATGAACTCAGAGTGCCAAAGGGCCCGTTTCCATACTGTATCTATCAATCAATCAATTAATTCAATCTTTAATCTGGGCAAATTTTTCAACATGTTGAAAAATTAGCAGCGACTAGAATGAAGCCGCCATGGAGAGTAGCGAGAATTTTCGTGCCTTAGGTGGGTCGCAAGGAGGCCCTAGTGGGTTGCCAGGAGGTCGAAGATTCTCTTAGGTTCTCGTAGGTTGTAGCCGGTGCTGACCGGTGAATTTCATTGGCTCATTGGGGGAAAAAAAACGTAAGCAATAGTTTTCAGAACCAAGGATAACCGACCGGTAATGTTAAATGTCCGCCGAACTTCACAGCCGTGTATCTCTGGCTTCTTAAAAGTTGTCTCCACTCCTTCTCCCTCCTTCTCCCCCCTTCCCCCCTCTTTTAAAGCACTTACACTGTGCTTTAGCCGTCTTAATTACAGCGCCAACCTTCCTGTTCATCACGGTGTGTGTCTGTATCACCTTGACTTTGCACCGTGTGAATTTCAGACAGCGCTCCACCCGCTTGCCCTTTCCCCCGCCTTTGCGATGTGTTTGTGTGTGTGTATGTGTGTGTTCCACTTTGACAGTCGCCGTTCCAGTTGCCAGTTTTTCAGGCGACTGCCAACAACTTGACAGTCGCTGGCAGACGCCTGAAAATTCGCTTAAGTGGGACAGACCCACTAGACATCCGAGACGTCCAGATTTTCCCCATGTTATTGAGGGCTTTCCATGCGAGCGCTTTCTGGACCTTGATGCCATTCTCCGAGCTCTGCATCCTCGCTCCTTGTATTATAAGGTTACACTAATGTAGAAATCTCTTATGAAAGATATTAATTAATCTGAACCCTTTTATTACATAGAGTATAATTCTTGAGCTACAAGCAAACAATATGCATGGCAGTCTCTCTTGCTTCTGTGCATTCTTCTCTCTTTAATATGTAGTTTGAGATAAGTAGTTAATTTGCTGCAGTTAGTTTCATCTCTTCAAATGATTAGCAATAAATTGTAGCAATCTATATTCAGTCAATGAGCCCGTTATGTTGTAGTCATGGGGAGCTAAACTATCTAAACTAAGTGATTTAAATGTAGAGGAAAAGTTGTCAAAGACCTGCAATTAGCTTGAGGTAATGGACAGTATTGCAAGCACAAGAAGAAAAAGTATAGGAAGAATTGTCATAACATTGGTGGAACTGTAAAACTGAAAATAATGTCCCACAAATCTGAAGAAGGGTGCTGACCCAAAATGTCAGCTGTCCATTCTCTCCACAGATGCTGCCTGACCCACTGAGTTCCTCCTGCACTTTGCATTTTGCTCAAGTATTCCAGTTTCTGCAATGTCTTCTGGCTCCATAACGTGCCATCGGTGGTAACAGAAGGAATCATTGCACATATGCAAGTTGGAGGAGAAGAAAAAACATTGTGAACATGTGCACATGAACGGACAGAGAGAAGGATGTAGATAATGGCACGAGAGAATGAGGGTTCGATTATTCTAGACCGTAATCTTCCCCAGAAGAATTGTACTAAATCTAAATACATTCTGAATTTTGAAGATATTAGCAATTGTAGATGAATTAATGCTTTTGAATTGATGGAAAACATTCAGCTGTTGAGGTGATAGTTCACGTCTTTGACCCCTGCCTCAGCACTACCTCCAATGGCCAAAGCATAATTTGCTGTGTACATGTGTCTACAATAATTGTAGCCCAGTCTATCGCGCAAACCAACCTCCCTCCCATTGATTCCATCTGCACATCATGTTGCCATGAGAAATAGCCTACTTAATCAAGAACCACTTACACCCAGTCATTCTCTCTTCTCCCCTCTCCCATTGAGCAGATGGTACAAAACCTTGAGGCCATGTACCCCCAGATTCAGCTTCTTCCTCTTCCAGACGAGATTACTGAGTGGACTCTCATAAGGTAATGGTGTAGTCCCGATGTCTCAACCTACCTCATTGTGGCCATTGCATATATATTTATCTGCACTTTTTCTGTGGCCATAAACAGTATATTCTGCATTTTTTTTTCTCTTTCATTACCTGTTGTAGAGTTTAGTTTAGTGTCGACACATAGTGTGGAAACAGTCCCTTCGGCCCACAAAATCCACGTCGACCATCAAACACCCGTACACATTGACACTCCTACACACTAGGGACAATTTACAGAAGTCAATGAACCTGCCAACCTGCAAGTCTCTGGAATGTGGGAGGAACCCAGAGCACCCAGAGTAAACCAATACGATCACAGGGAGAATGTACAAACTCTGTACAGACAGCACCTATAGTCGGGATCGAACCTCGGTCTCTGGCGCTATGAGGCACCAACTCTATTACTATGCCACTGTGTCAATGGTGAAAGTATGGATATCAAAGAAGTAACTTGCAGAGAATCAATGCAAGGGAAGTCAGATGGTATGGATGTTAAATGTCAAGCTGCATCTTCTCTCCAAAATATTGCTCACCAATGCCCAGTTTGGTTTATTTTGCAACTAATCTGTTCCTAACTTTGTCCACTTGTAAATCCTGGCCAAAATGGAGCTAAAAGAGGGCTAAAATAAAGTACAGAATCCATGCATTCACAAGGCCTGATGGTTAAATTCTGCAGAAGAGGCCACAAGCTGCTAGCTAAGGAACTCCAAGATATTGTGAATGCATGAGGTTGATTGGATTGTTGCAAGGGGATTGTAAATAATGTAAATAATGTTGTGAGACAGTTACCCTGCTGTTTGTTGATTGGTTAATGTGTTAAGCCCTGGCAGAATTGTTTTGAGTTCCAGGGTAAATGTTGCATTATTCAGTTAGTAGCTTCCTTCCAGAAGCTTCTTCAAGTAACATTGTTTGGAAGACTCTGTAATTGGTTTGGGGAACTGTCAATAATGTATTGATGTAAATAATATGTTTGATTGGATTGTAAAGAGACCAACTCTATGTAGTTCGGCCCCTCAAGGTTCGTGGACCTATAAAAAGTAGCCCCATCTTGGATCGATGTCGATATTCTGGAAGTGCACTTAGGACTGCGTGACCTTTTGGAGTGTGTCTGTTTGCACGAGACTGAAGGGCTTGGTCAGGCAGAGACAAGGATTGAACCTGCAGTGGTTTAGGTATCGTATAGGGGAATTTGTGTTCATTCTAAAATAATAAAGACTAGTTGGTCCAATGCTTGAGTCAGTGTTTTACTGAACTAGACTTGGGGGGTAAGCTTTAGGAGCATATTTATATTGGGGGCTCGTCCGGGATCTCAACAGACCCCCAAACACAAGCTTGTGATTAAGGGTATTGAGCTGTTCCCGATCGCGAGTGCAGAAATCGGCGCCAAGCTGTGGTTTTCACATCAGTTTTCCCCACTTCGCTAGTCGGAGCAGATCGATCAAAGGGTCCCAATGAGATCGTAGAACAGAGTCTAGCAAGCACGGAGGGCATTCGTGCCTTTGGGATTAAAGTAAGATTATTTAAATATACCAACAAGCAGTATTTTTCCTGCCGATATTGGGTTTAATTCACTGCAACCTCAACGTTCCAAACCAGCGCATTCCACAAAAACCTACTCACAAGATGATTTAAATGCCCATTAATTTACAGGAATTAAACACAAAATTCCTTCCATTTGGCCTATAAATTAATGACAATGAGATTTAAAAATAATGTTATATTGTGAATTCTTGTGTGAATGTTATTTGGACACTTAGGCTTTTTAAAAATGTTAACTTTTTCTTAAGAAATGGATAGATATTTAGATCTAGTAATTGAATTTTGTAATTAGCTACAATTGGGTAACTAACTAATTATATGCTTTAATTTCAGGTCATCCAAGTAAGATTGTTTCATATTTGTTTCAGAATGCTTCAATCTATAATAACTGAAAATTTCATTAAGTTCTCTTAATTTTTTATCACAGCTTTTGTGTTAAGTCAATGGAAAAGCAATAGGGAACAAGATGCTAATTTCCGAGTATGAAAATGGATAACTTTTTTAATACTGAAGATATGAAAGTGAATTAGGTGTCAAATTAAACTTCTTTTTATGCTTTATCTGATGGGATAAATTGCAGACTTGATTTTTAAAATCTCAAAATTTTGTAACATTGCTAGTTAAAGGCCCCTAGGGTTGGGTTAGAGGCCCTCTCCTTTGGGTTAAAGGCCCATAAAACCTAACCTTAGTCAGTAGCTGCAGCTGCTGCTAAGAACCTAGGGTTGGGTTCAAGGCCCTCTCCTTTGGGTTAAAAGCCCATAAAACTATAGTGGTTAGAGACCCAGCCCAGAATTGGATATCCGATTGGCTGGATATTGGAAAACGAAACTGGGTTTAAATAGTGCTAAGCGGCAAAGTACCGCGTCGTTGCTGGGGGCGCAGATTGGAAAGGCGCGGTCCAAAAATCGGCATCGACTGCCAGCGTGAAGAGACTACGCGCTGACACCCGATACTTAGCAGTTATGAAGGGAAACCCCTTGCAAGGGTGTACCTAGGCGGGTTCAAGTCCATGCCTATGTGAGATATCTGGATCCCTGTAAAACGGAGGAAGGAGTCTCGAAAGGTATCGGGCACTCAGTGATTAGTATAAATTGGCCGAAAATACTCTAATCAATCTGAAATTTCATATCCCTAAAGAAGTTTGCGTACAAATTCTGAATTTTAACGCTTAAAATTTTTTATTGGATAGAGAATAACTAACTGAAAATTCTTCGATTCAAATTTACTAATATTCAGAACCTCATATTGAGGTGCTGGTTAATTTAGAGTGTATATCTCTCTTTCCAAGTTAGCTTCTGTATAAATACTCTGTAAGACTTGTTAATAGTTAAAATTTGTGAAGCTACCTTTCAAAAGTGTATTAAGATTGTCGTTATTGAATTGTATTTACTGTGTATTGCCTTTGATTTAACTTTTGAATGTTAGATACACTGTTGCGATATTAGTTTGAATCGGCTGTAAGATAAACAGTTGATTAAGACTGCTATTGTAATTGGAGTCCGAATCGTGGCTGATCAACCAGGAGTTCGTACCCCCTCTGATTGATTGTTGATTAGTACCTGATAGCGAAGAGTAACTGACCAGAGGAAAAGTAATTTTTAGTAAAGAATAACCTGATGGGAAAGGTACCCCTAAGTCTAAGCATTTAGTGTGAGGAAAAAGTACCTGGCGTTAAAGAGTAGCTAATTAATAAAAAGTACCCCTCAGCAAAGAGTACCCTAGGAAGGGGAAAGTCTTCTGTATCGGAGGGAGAGGTTCCCTGGTTGATAGCATCGCGACACGGGATTGAAATATTGTGATTTGCTTTTGGAACTGTACAGTTAATGAATGCGATATTAGACGAATGATTGTGGTTTATATAGGATTGTGGTTGTGCATGATAATAATAAGTGGTGTCATTTCTTGTATGTGTACGGCTTCGCTTGTGTGTTTGGAGCTTATTTGCATGTGCCTTGATTGAGGTTGCTCTGGGTATAGGCTGCGGGAACGTGTTTGATTGTGCTCGACTGTGTTTGATTGTTCCCTGGAGCACCTTGATCTTCGGATGACTGAGGATTGTGGAAATAGCAAAGTTGAGGTTGTGTGAATTTGTGGGAGACAGTGGAAGAACTCGGATACTAGATTGAGTGAACTGATTGTACGATTGGGTGTACGAAGTGTGAGACTGGAAGGGCACTTCGGGAGCGACCTTGATAGTTTCAGAGATTAAGAAGTGTGAATTGTTGAAGAGAGGCGAGTCACTTAGAAGTTGTCTTTATTGATTCTATTGTTCAGAAGAATGGGAAATAGCCTGGAGAAGGATACGACTACCGATGTTTGGAGCCCATTGCAATTAACATGCAATGAATTCCCACATAAAGATGAGAAATTAAGAGACTTTTCGGGAGCACTAAATAAGAAATTAGGGGACAAACTATGGCCGACGGGGGGCATTAGAACAGTAAAAAGAATAAAGTACATAGAACGAATCATTTGGCAATATTGTAATAGTAAGGTAGCGAAGGTCTTAATAGGATTATGGAGGAAATATTTTGAGGAATGAAAGACGAACAAAGAAGTTAGGAGAATGGCGAGTTGGGAAAAGACAATTTCAAAACTTGGAATAGAACTGAAAAAAGGGGAAGTAAGTCGACCTCCAAGCAATAGGGAGGACAGCGGTAGAGATTTAAGAAAGTACAAGGAACAGGGAAGAGGTAGATCTCCTGAAAGGAAACTAGTCCCTGTAAATTCAAAGTTTAGAGATCCGATGGTTAGTATTGACTTTGAGGGGGAAGAAGCCGAATATTTGGAAGATTGGACAAATGTTAAAACTAAAAGAAATTTGCAGCTCCCACCATGTTCCTCTTGCGTTCCCCAGGCTTCACTTGCACCTTGTATGACTTGTGTCCATAATAAATATCCAGAGCCTGCAAAACCTATAACACCCCCTGCAGATTCCACGTTAGAGCATGCTCTACAAATAGCAGCAACTGGGGCACCAGATTCTTTGACTCTATCCACTCCACCATTAATAGATCATTCAGTAGCTCACGGCACCAGGAGTAAAACGAAAAGGTTAGCCCCGGTATTTAAAGAGAAGGAGGGTATGAAAGACGTAGTACAGCCACCAGAATATTTTTGCGAGCCTCAACCTAGACAAATTAGACGAGTAGCGAGACAGAGGAATGAATCATTTAGAAGGTACCGGGATCCCCCTAGTGAAGATGAAGATTCATCTGAGGGTGAGACAGTAATTGAAGATACCGAGATAGATTTTGATGTGACAGGAAGTATACAAACTGAACAGATATCCCATAGACAGTTCCCAGTTAGGGAAGAGCTGAATCACCTACTGCCATTGATTCGACCAGTGCAGTAGGTGTAAATAATCCCCGCACCATAGATGTCCATACTCCATGGAAGCCCCATGAAATGATAGCAGTGTTAAACAAAATCCCTGATAGAAAGAAGTCACCTGCTTCCTTTTTAAATGACTTAAGAACTACAATGCGTGTGTATCATGCAGACTCCCGAGACCTGTGGGTGACGATACAACAAATAATTACTCCAGCAGAACACACCAGATTTTTAGCAGCCCTGGGATACCCAACACATGAGGCATTGGCAAACATAATAGCGGATGATAGTGCAAGAGAAGAGGCTGTTATAACGGCCCTTGCAAACATCCTTCAGAAGCCAATTGATTTAACAAGAATTCTGGAGATAAACCCAAAAAAGGGAGAGGGAACAGATGAATTCTTAGAACGATTCTCAAGATTATATATGGACCAATGAGGCGATTTAAATTATCAAAATAGAGTAAATTCCCCACAATATTGTGCCATCTTATTGAATTGTCTCCCCACTACTGTAGCTGAATCGATTAGGGCCCATAACGTAGACTGGTCTGAGTACCGCGCCAGTCAAATGGCCAGAGCTGTGAGACACCATTGGAAGGATGGTAGAAAACAGGAGGATTATCCTGTAACTGAGAGAAGAACTGAATATATGGTTAAGAAGGAGGGACCAAGCTCTGGCTCAGGACAATGGAGTCCTCAAATGTTAGCAAAGAATGGAATGGGAGACATTAGAGTTCCAGAATATCCAGATCATTATTACAATTATACTCCCATTTTAGAACCAATTTTGCTGGGACCAAGTGGTAAAAGAAACCCAAGGGCATTACCTAATCATTGTTATACTTGTGGGGGAATGGGACATTGGAGCCGAGCCTGTCCGACAAGGGAGCGAGTGGGAAGGAGGGGTCAAGGAAAGAACTTCCAGGATCATGGGGACATTCGTGATCCTAAAGGACATAGAAACATCCAAGATCCCAGGAATTATAGGAGGTCCTTACATTCATGAGACTTCTGGGATCCAAGCGAACAGAGAGAGAGCTGGCCAGAATATCAGGAACCAAGAAGACATACAATTGTACTCAAACCAACCCATTCTCTCAGTCCTGACTCACCCACCAGTCCAGGAATTGTGGACATGGTAACATGACCCCTACCCTTGAACCCACTCAAGTAATTTACCAAAATGAAAGAATTGGATGTACTTTTATAGTGAAAACTGAAGATCATATTAGGTGAAACTGTAAGCAATTCTATAACTGCCCAAGAAAACACCTTAAAGCAAAGAACACTGTAAATTTGGGAGCTTGTTATATCTGTACAAGTAGGTCATTGGAGTAAGGAGTGCCCAGCGAGAAGGCAGAATAGAGCAGAGTGTAAGAGAAATCAAGGAGCAATAAAGAAATTAAAGTAGCTGGTGTCAAAAGAGAAAGAACTCAAAGGAAATCAGATTGGCACTAGGGAAGAAGAAAAATAAACTATAGTGCAGGAAGTGTAGGAATGAGAAATAGAAGCAATCGTAAACTCATTTAATAAACTGTTGTGAGTTGTGGTGCCTTCAGGACAGTGTTGCCTATTACACACCATTATCTGGGGAGTGAGGTAAAAGGACATGTGAACCCTCAAGAACGGGTGAAAGACACAGCTCAGGTAGGATGTGTAACCATTGATTCCATCCAAGTAGCTCCCCAGAGAGAGAAAAAGAAGTAATACTGTCCCGTCCCTTTAATGCTCAAGATCCGAGGCTACCAACAGCATTCACCATCTGGGAAAGGCCAAAAGACAAGAAAGGTTGCTCCTCGTAGTGATATTCCTACTCCTGCAAATTTAAAATCAAGAGGGAAAAGAAGATCTATATACCCTACAAATACCCTAGTGCCAAACCTTGCAGACAAAAGAACATAATATTTGACACCAGTGAAAACGGAAGAACGATGTCTCAGGAAACTGAAGAAGTATAGACCGCCTCTAGAGACCATAGAGGAAAACTCCAACATAAACAAACTAAATATGGAAACCTAAGAATGAACACTATTCTGGTTCGGGAACACCCACTTTGCGCCTAAATTTTGATTAGCATAATAATTTGAAAATGGCTTGCGGGATCTGGTTCAAAATTTGATTGTTAACCTGGTATCTTTTCTTGTCTCGCCCCCAGACAGACAGCCAGAGATGGGACGGAGTTGTTTAGTGACCATCGAGAAGACAGATCTAGCATATATCAGAAATTACGGTGTGGATTTAATAATGGAAGAAATGCCCTGGGAACGTAAGGTGGTGGTGTAAAATGATGAGGTAAACTGAAAAGTTTAAATAACGAGTTCCCCTCGGAGAGGTCGATACTAACCATCCAAAAAGTTACTCAGTGGCAAGAAGAGATCAATTATAAGGAAGAATAGTAAGATTAAATGAGAACTTACCAGTTTGAAGTTTGATCTTTATTTTATGAGGAGTTACGTAGGTGATTACGTGAAGAACCCCGCCAGTGCGCCTGCGCGTCAATCTTCAAAGCAGCGGTGTGAAATCACAAAAAACAACAACCGAAGTAATATAGTCTCATAATAAAACGAGTAATACAAGAACTTCCATCTGACCTTTATGATAGAGGGTAGGGTCGTGGTGGGCACGTAATCACCTACGTAACTCCTCATAAAATAAAGATCAAACTTCAAACTGGTAAGTTCTCGTTTAATCTTACTATTTTACTTCGGAGTCACGTGAGTGACTACGTGAAGATTTTAAAGCTTTGTGATTTCATGCCGTAGATCAATCTCGGCTTCTCACTGCATTGATTGACTCGGAACGAGAATAATCAATCATGCATTCATAATAACATTTGTACCACAAATGCAGTAATTCATTTCAATAATGAAATTAATCAGATCCCCTTTAAACCAGAGGAATTTACACAGAACTTAAAATAGTTTCTGCAAACAATCCTGCATTAACAATAGGCCGATGGTAAAAATGTTGAAACATCAACTCATTGGACCACCCGGCGGCTGCGAGGATATGGTCGACGGGGACGTCTTTTGCCCTGGCCGCCGACGTTTCTGCTGCCCTAGTCGAATGAGACGTAAAAACATAAGTGTTAATACCAGCATCTGTTAAGACTTCTTTTATCCATCTGGAAATAGTCTGTACTGAAACTCTCTTGTGTGGTTTCTTGTGTGTGATCAACAACCCAGTTTCCGTATTTCTCAAATTCTTTGTGACCTCAATGTATTGTAACAAATATGTCTTAACACAGAGACAAGGATCATTTGGATATGCTGCTAGCATAATTTTAAATCCTGTCACACCTGGCCTAATTTGCTTTAGTAGGTCATAGATATAGAATGTAACCTTGTCTTCAGTTACTTCCATACTGTCTATTTGTAATTTTCCAAGCGTTTGCACTCGTTGTGCTGTCACTAATGCCATAAGCATGAATACTTTCATACTGAGCTTGGCCAAAGGTAAAGACACACTTGGTGACCATTAACAAAGTAGTTTCAGTACCACACTTACATCCCAGATTGTCATGTACCTGGGTTTCGGTGGTTTGGAATTAAAGATTCCTTTCATTAGTCTGGAAACAATTGGGTGTGACCCAATTGGGTTTCTTTCTGAATCCAGAACCAAATATGAGGACAATGCACTTCTGGCTGAATTAATTGCACTACAACTCAGACCTTCATCATAATAAAGTTTTGACAGAAATTCTAAACATTTGAAATATCTGCAGTACTATATTGCACATTCTTTTGTACACAGAACTCTTCCCATTTCTTAATATAAGAAAGGTACTGTTTTTGAGTGCTCTTCCTCCAGGCTGCCATAAGCATGTCCACAGTACGCTCAGACAGTCCTCGCCCCAGAAAAGGCCTTCTTAAAACCTGCAAATCAACGAATCCAAACGATCATATAATGGATGTTGTTCCCCTGTTACAGGGTGCAGCAATAAATTACTCCTTTTTGGGACTTTCATCAACATGTGTTGTTAATTCTAATATCAACGGATACCATGGCTGTGTAGGCCAATCTGGTACTACCAATACCCCTGAAGCAGCATCTTGCCTGATTTTAAGCAAACATTGGCTTATGAGGCAGAAAAGTGGAAATATATATGAAAACATACCACCCCAATGTAGCGAGAAAGCATCAATCGCCACTGCTCCTGGATCTGATTCCCATAAGACATATCTCGATAGCTGATGATTCAGTCTAGATGCAAACAAGTCGATGTCGGGCATTCCAAATCTGATTACTATATCATTGAATACCTCTCGATTCAACATCCATTCTTATTATCATGGAACTTTCGTGACCTGGTGTCTGCTATCGTGTTCATTCTACCTGGTAGATAGATAGCTGAAAACCAAATGTTCTTTTCAATACACCAAGACCAAAGTTGATTAGCCATTTTGTCACATGACCCCGACTTGATTCCACCCATATCGTTAATATAGGCAACTGCTGTTGTGTTTATCAATTTGAACTTGAACATGCCTTTTAGTTGTGTTAGAACAATAAGCTTGGAGTCCATAGAAACATCCTAAAACTCCAAATAGTTAACTCCCCATGTCTGCAGTAACAATGACTCTTCCTGATTCCATCTGCCTCCGCAGCTAGATGCTAAGTCAGTTGCACCCCATCCTAGTGCACTGGCATCAGTTTGTAATATCATGGAAGGTTGTTCAATCAGCACTTTGCTGGAACTGCTTGAGACATGTAGAATCCACCACTGCAGATCAGAAACAGCATTTGTTGTTAGTTGCATGGTTCTATCAAAATGACCAGCATGCATTCTCAGTGCCTGTTCTTTAACTCTCTGCAGCTGTTGATAATGTAATGGTCCGTATTGGACTGCTGGGAATGCTGCTACTAATTTTCCCAGTACTCGAGCCACCTGTCTGATTGAGGGTTTTTGCTCGTTTAACAGATTACTGCAATCTTTAATCAACTCCACCCTTTTTTCATTGGGCAAAGTAATTTTCATTTGGACTGAATCAATTGTGAACCCCAAATAATCAATCGAGGTACATGGTGTTAACCTTGATTTCTTTGGATGAATTAGAAACCCCAAACTTTCAAAAGTTGATTTCACAACTGCAACAGATGCTTCTGTTGACTGTTTTGTCCTTCCTATAATCAGGACATCATCCACGTAAATTTAAGATACTTCCTATCTTCCGAGTAAACAGACACTGAATAATATGTATCTTTTAAATCTATAGTTGCCATATGACATGCTTCTGAAATAAGTTGTTTGGCAGTCACAAATGTCTCCCTTTTAAAATGTTTAAATTAAACAAAAGGATTCAGACTTGTCAAGTCTAGAATAATCCTACATCCTCCATCATTTTTTGATCAAGGGAATATATTTGACACAAATTGGTGAATTTGGTAGACTGATTCTTCAATAACACCTTTTATATATAGGGTTTGAAACGCAGCTTGAACCTCCATCACTTCTTTTTGTGCAAAGTGGAGAGTTCTGCTAGGAACATGCTGGACAGGCAAATCATAATTTGGATTGAATTCAATTCGAAATCCTTGTATACTATTCAGAATTACCTCATCTGAAGTAATCTTCTTCCAATTGTTATAGAAGAGACATAATCTGCCTCCAACTTTTGGACTTAATCTGGTTAGTATGTTCCCATGAGAACCAGGTCCACCTACCTCTTGAGTCATTTGAGTACTCTGAGATCCCTGGATTCTCCCGGAAGCACCCCCACTGGTTCTTGCTCCCGCTGCAGGCCGCCAGCTACGTCCCTGCGTTGATGAGCGACTTGGTCCTGGTCCAGGATCCGTATGACGTCTGAAAGGATACTTCCTCTTTACAGACTTTACAACCATTGATGTTTTCATCAATCCTGTTTTCGCTTCATCTTCCAACTCTTTAATACGTCTCCCGAGATCCTCTCCAAAGAGTAAGTTGGGTAATTGTACATTACTTGGTTTGCAGAGTGCTGCGAATTTCAGATTCATAGTAGGCCGTATAGCACCTTTCCTCAGACAATTGATCTCGAAGTGGGTTCTGCATAGCAACCCCAGTGCTTCCTGATGCAACTCCGTAATCTCTTGGCTTTTATCCGCTATTCTGGCAAAAGCAGTTATTCCAGAACCCAGCAGCTTTAATATTCTCTGCAATTTCAACTCTTGAGTTCTCATAGTCATACTCAACTCATATTTTCTTGCATTCTCATCCATCTCCTGCTGTTCCAGCTGATGGGAAACGAAGTAATTTATTAGGGAGGCCAATTCTTCTCCTAATGGCTCTCCTGACCCTGACGGGGCAGCGAATCGTACTGCCAGGGGTGGAACATCTGGCAGCTGTCGTTCTTTGCCTTGTACAGCCTCACCGTCAGAGTAGGGGTCTGAAATCTCATGACCCGTGGCACGCTCCTCATCCCTGAGGGTGCATTCTATCAGCCCCGTACCAGGAGCTGTTGAGCTGCTTCCAGCAGCTTGGATTTCAGTACACTCTTACCTGAGTGTGCTTCGCTCCAACAGCCTATGTAACAGGCTTTCCATTTGGGCAATACGCTTAAAAGCAGTATCTAGCCCTGGAGCTTCTTCCATTTCCATTTCCTGGGACTCCTCCTCGGTGGCCCGTTTCGATTTGAACTTGGCCTTGCGCCCGACAGGCGCTGACTGCCCCAGGTCCACAGTCGCTATGCTCACCGATGGCGACTGTACCGGGGTTAGAGGAGGTTGGTCACTAACCGCAGACTCCCGACTTTCCCGACTTTCTGTCGGCTGAGTCGCTCGCCTCTTCTCCCTGCCCGTTTTTTCCATGGCGTCTGTGGAAAAAATCCCCACAAACCCACAGTAAACGGACCTGAAAATACTGAAAAAAGTTTTTACTTACCTTGTAGTTAAAAAACTACAAATCCATTAGAGGAGCTCTGCTCCTCATGTCTGTTTGCGTCAAGGCGTCTGACGTAATGACGCGCAGGCGCACTGGCGGGGTTCTTCACGTAGTCACTTACGTGACTCCGAAGTAAAATCCCTATTGTCTGTGAGTCTGTCCAACATACTAGAAGAAGAATTGTACTGAGTTAAAGGAAGTACTAAGGGAATGAGTACTTGTTTGTCAGAGTCGATGTATTTGACCGGTGGATCAAAATTTATCTAACCCTTGATAATAAAGCGGCTACAAGGAGTGAAGAAAATTGTCCCTAGATTCGGCATCTCTATTTGGCTTGAATTAAATAGTAATCCACAACATGTTGAAACAAATTGATGAAATTAAACAGCTGGGAATTCCGCAGCAATTGAATTGTGAACATCGACCACGAGCTGTTGGAATGAAAAAGGGTAAGACAGACCCTAAAACTTAAATTAGTTAAATTATATTAACTAATTTAATTTAACTAGTTTTGGCTGGATTTGGCTGGATTGAAGCATTCCACATGGTTATTTTAAGTAAGAGCCACACCTGTAGGGAAATTTGAACTGAACCCAGCTGAAATTCATATGAGGAACCTTCATTAAGAGTACAATAAAATTGATCATTCTTCACTGTGTGACTGCAGAGATGATTGACCACATTCTAGCTTTGATCATAGTGTGGGAAGAATTATATTATACAGTAGGAGCAGTATACAGAGAGAGGCCTTCTGTTGAAAGTAGAAGGGAAGAATGCAAGGGTACATCTCCACCACTGTAGGAGTATCAGTGGAAGTATGGACTGCTAACTTACTTTATCCCAGGTTCTTCCAGGAACTTCATACTCTACTATGGATCAAGCACAGGTGAATTAGCAACATGGATGGAGGGGATTCGTGCCCAAGAAAACACGGGAAGACTCATCAGATGGGAATCATGAAGCTACGCCCACGAAAACTCGGGAAGCTTGATGAGATTCTGGGAAAAGACATTAGCATCCTGTTGTTAATATGTTTGTTAGAATGGAACAGTCGCCATTGTACTTTGGTTATCATTGATGATAGTTTATCATATGATAAAAGGGGGGAATGAAAATCCTGGCCAAAATGGAGCTAATAGAGGGCTAAAATAAAGTACAGAATCCATGCATTCACAAGGCCTGATGGTTAAATTCTGCAGAAGAGGCCACAAGCTGCTAGCTGGAGCCAGGAAGTCTAGGTCCCAGATCAGCTCTTCAGATAAGAAAAGTCTAAATATCCTTATGCATGAGAATCTTACAGAAGGAACTCCAAGGTATTGTGAATGCATGAGGTTGATCAGATTGTAGCAAGGGGATTGTAAATAATGTTGCGAGACAGTTACCCTGCTGTTTGTTGATTGGTTAAAGTGTTAAGCCCATGGCAGAATTGTTTTGAGTTCCAGGTTAAATGTTGCATTATTCAGTTAGTTAGCTTCCTTCCAGAAGCTCCTTCAAGTAACATTGTTTGGAAGGCTCTGTAATTGGTTTGAGGAACTGTCCATAATGTATTGATGTAATTAATATGTTTGATTGGATTGTAAAGAGACCACCCCTATGTAGTTTGGCCGCTCAAGGTTCGTGGACCTACAAAAGGTAGCCCCATCATGGATCGATGTTGATCTTCTGGAAGGGCACTTGGGACTGTGTGATCTTTTGGAGCGTGTCTGCTTGCACGAGGCTGAAGGGCTTGGCCAAGCAGAGACAAGGATCGAACCTGCAGTGGTTTAGGTATCGTACAGGGGAATTTGTGTTCATTCTAAAATAATAAAGAATAGTTGGTCCAATGCTTGAGTCAGTGTTTTTAATTTGTGTTCATTCTAAAATAATAAAGAATAGTTGGTCCAATGCTTGAGTCAGTGTTTTACTGAACTAGACTTGGGGGGTAAGCTTTAGGAGCATATTTACACACTCTTGGACCAAAGAGCCAAATCCAGGAGCTGAGTCAAAGTGCGATCGACAACCCTTGACAGCTTTTGACCAAATGTGTCATCAAAGACCTCTAGTAAAACCCGATGGCAATGGGCATCAAGGGGAAAGACTCTAATGGCTGGAGTTATGCATTTCACAAGAAAATATGGCTGTGGGCATTAAGGGTCAATCATCCTCATGTTATTGTAGCAGGAGTTCTTCAGGGCAGTGTCCCAAGTCCTACCATCTTTAGCTATTTCATCATTATGAAAGCAGAACAAGGGATATTCGTGGGTGACTGCACAATGTTAATGGCTCATGTTAATGTGCATGAAGGTTCAGTGTGCTAATGCTGGTACTCTGCCAGTTCTCATCAGTTCCTCATAAACAGCACCTAAAAATAACTCCTTCCTTGGTTTGAAAATGGTACAATGGAGGCTGTGCAATAGGTTAAGCACTTCAATGCAATTGGCAACAATACTGATTTATTAGATGCTTCCTTGATAGTCACAATAGAGGCAAAATTAAAATTGATCAATGCTGGGTGTTCCACGCAGCCCACAAATGCATTGGCAGAAAAGTAAACATTATATCAACATTGATCTGTGCTCCCATCTACTTTTGTTGCTATCACTTTCTTGTTTTATGTGCATGTGATGTTTCCACCTAAGTTTTTGGAATGGAAAGAGACAACCCAAAAGGAAATTCACTCCAATACTGCTTTAATTTATAAATAAACATGAGAACATTGTTTAAGAGTCACCATCTTGAAGACTGTTTGGGGGTATCGTTCACCATTAATAAGTTGCTCAAGAGAATTTGGCAGAGGTTGAGTGCACTTAACTATCACCAGCAATAAAAGAAGTCATTACTAATTGAGCAAATCACGACAAAAACTGAGGTGGTGAAACCATTGAGATACTAGGGGAAATTTGTAATAGTTCAGGCTATTTTCCGATGAACTTTACTCACCCTCATAGAAAAAAACCTCATAGAAATCCACTCTTAACCTTATGCGTGGTGTGAATGGGAATGTGAGTACATTAAGACCAAACCGTTAATTTTTTTTACTCCAGGACTATACAGAATATTACATTGATTGTCCATAATACATTTCTGATCCCTATAATAAATAAAAGTTGCCAAATTAAATATTTCAACCTAGCTATGAAATATTTATTGCAAGTAATATACAAAAAAGCAATTCAGTAAATAGGGAGAGAGAGTCATAGAGTCATACAGCATGGAAGCATTTGGCCCAACGTCCACACCAACCAGACTTCCCCTAAGTTATGCGATATTAATACATTATTAAACTTACTATTCTTCTAGGTTTCTGAGTTGAAAATAATGAATATGAGATTATTTGAGAGTTATTTTTATAAAGTCATTGAGTTTAGAGTTTAGAGATAAGGCATGGAAACAGGTCCTTCAACCCACCGAGCCCATGCGGACTATCATTCACCCTTACACTGGTTCTATGTTATCCCACTTTATACAAATTACACACTAGGGGCAATTTACAGAAGCCAATTAACCTACAAACCTGCATATTTTTAGAATGTGGCAGGAAACCGGAGCACTCGGAGAAAACCCACATGGTCACAGGGAGAACATACAAACTCTGCACAGACAGCACCCATAGTCAGGATTGAACCCGGGTCTGGTGCTGTGAGACAACAGTTCTACTGCTGCGCCACCATGCTGCCCGCATTGAGATGAGCATTTTCCAGTCACCTTCTTATGTCACACTGCAGGGGTGCAGCATAAATTTGACTCATTAAATTAAGAAAATGGTGAAAACTTATTATTTCAGCCTGAAGAGTTTCTGGATATAGAACTGTTACTCAAAACTGATTACACATAATGGAGTATTCAGAGTGTTAGGTATACAGGTAGTTCTGCTATAACATGACAGTTGCTTTCCTAACAAACCTTGTATTATAGAATATCATGCTTTAAAACAAATTGTGTAATGGTAAAAGGGGGTTAAGGCCTAGAGTTTCAGACTTGCAATAAGTTATACGAATCACTGCCCCAATCTTTGAACCAAATGTGGCGAGATTATAACTCGACATGTATTCTGCCTGCCCTGAAACCAGTTAAGAAGCTTGTTTTGCTGGGATTACGTTTGTAGAGACTGGTGAGATTAGCTGGAGCACATCTTAGAGTCAGGTATGACTGAGCAAGGTCAGAGATGGATTAGGATCAACCAAAGGGCATTGTTAGAGTGGATCAAGAACCACAATGTCTTGTTTCTGAGGCTTATAAATAACTATAAGAAGCGGGTTAGTTTTAGGAACTGAGGTTTGGGGTAAATAATCAAGTTCCTTTCAGAGCACAAAGCAGTTCTGCAAAATTATCTACCGCCTCCACAATGTAAAACACTCAATTTATCTCTGAAGATCCCCCTTATTTTGGAGGAACCCCCCACTTGTTCAAAGTCAGTAAAACATATACTAATTGCATGTGCCTGAAGAGTTGGGATTGTCACAAGAATGCCTGACAGCACTAAGGCTGAAACATGCCAAAAAAATTAATATATATATATATTTTTTTGTGAAGCTAAAATTCATAATCTTATTGAGCTCGTAATGACCATCTGTAATCTTCCGTACCCAACCACTACCCCCCTCCTTCCAGGTTGGGGTTTGCTCAAGCTTTAACAAGAAACAAACAGCAGTGTTGTTGATTAAACGATGAACACGATTGAACACGACAGCCAATAAATTTGCCGAATACCTTTACTTTATTAACCATGATTCACTACTCAAATATTCACCACGTAGTTTCAAACAAGAATCGTTAACTCTTCAGTTGCACAACTCTTTAGTTGCAGAGCATAGAACATAGAAAAGTACAGCACAGGAACAGGCCCTTCAGCCCATAATGTCATGATGCCAAGCCAGACTAATCTCATCTACTGTACCTGCACATGATCCATGTCCCTCCATTTCCTGCATATCCATGTGCCTATCTAAAAGTCTTTTAAAAGCCATTACTTCTATTCAGATATTACCCAATTTCGAGGTTTGATTTGACGTATTCTCCAATTTCCTCACGCAGTGTTTTCTGTGATGGTTATCTTCTAGAATGATTGCCCCAATCATACAATGAGCCACTTTCCTATATATTCCTTTGCATATCTCCTTGGCATTGCTCTTGATTTTATGACTAATTGCATGGCAATAAGTTGACACCTTTTCCATATAATGTACTTAATTCTTTAATTTCTTGAAAATCCTGCTGGCACCATTCCACAATCTCTTTAGTATTTCAATCACCACTTGTGTAATTATCAGGATGTCTGTTCATGGCAGACACAGAGCGCTGGAATAACTCAGTGGGTCAGGCAGCATCTCTGGAGAACATGGATAGGTGACGTTTTGGGTTGAGACCCTTCTTCAGATTGTTCAGCCTTATCTGGGCTTGGGGTCAGCTCACAGAGCTGTGTTGTCACAACTCGACTCCCACATTGATGCTATCCTGACGTACAGGTATTGATCTCATGACCACGCCCTGCCATGCTTTCTTCGTTCTGCTATTCACTACAGCAGATTCATCAAATCTTTTAAATAGGTAACCCACCACTTAAATGGGTTTGTTGTCTTGTACCCTTCTCGCCATCCTTCAGAACTGAAACTGACAGTTTTGAAGCAGTTTGGATCTTGCTTTTGCTTTAAAAAGATTTTGCTTTAAAAAGAATGAACATCCCACCTAATCTAAAGCCACCTTTCCTTTGGAGTTGGGGTGGGTGGTGGAAGAGGTAGGATTCTCCTCCTTGTGTCTCTGATTGAGATGGCTTCAGCCATTGTCCTGCTTTAATAACTATGATTGAGGTCTTCAACATGAGTTGGTGTACTGAGCTTCTTGAAGTTCTGCCTGGCATAAGGAATCTATGCCTTCAACAATAGCTTCAATCAATCTTAATGCCATGCGTTAGGTGGAAACCTTACAAACGTATATGAATAATGGAGCCACAAGGAGCTGCGGATGCTGGAAACACAAAGTGCTGGAGGAACTCAGCGTTTAAGAAGGAACTGCAGATGCTGGAAAATCGAAGGTAGACAGAAATGCTGGAGAAACTCAGCGGGTGAGGCAGCATCTATGGAGCGAAGGAAATAGGGAGGAACTCAGCGAGTAAGGCAGCATCTCTGGAGAACATGGATAGGCCACGTTTCAGGTTGGGATCCTTCTTCAGACACCCATCCATGTCATTCAGAGATGCTGCCTGACCCATTGAGTTACTCCTGCACTTTGTGCCTATAAATAATATTTCTCTGGTAAATATATCACAGAATAGCAGAAATTCAAAGAAAATTCAGCTCAAAATATTTACAAATTGCCTCCAATCAAAAAGAGTGGCCAAGATTAATAGTGCAAATGGATACATTTATGGGAATTGCACTCGTTCTGCTTGCAAGAAATCAAGAGTGTAGAGTCAAGAGTGTTTTATTGTCATATGTCCCAGAACAATGAAATTCGTACTTGCAGCAACACAACAGAATATGTAAATATAGTACACTGTAAACAATATAATAAATGAGAGAGAAAAAAAGGTATATAAGGGTCATAAGGGTCATAAGTGATAGGAGTAGAATTAGGCTATTCGGCCCATCAAGTCTACTCCGCCATTCAATCATGGCTGATCTATCTCTCCCTTCTTTTTTATTTATTTATTTTTATTAGAAGTACAATATTGTAGTACATAAGTACCTAATACACACTTAGATATTACAGTTCATGTACAACTTCTTATTTTTAATTTAACAATAAAACAGAAAATGAAGATAGGAAAGATAGAGGAAAAGAGAGTATCGTTAAAAAGTGGTGAAAGTGTTAGATCGTGAAATAGTAAAGAAAGCCCGAAGAAAGAAACAGGTAAACAAAAAGGTAGAAATAGGTAAAGAGAAAAAAAAAGAAACAGAAGAAAAAAGAAGTAGAGAAAGAAAAAAAAAAAAAAGGAGGGAAATAAAAAGAGAGAGATTAAGAGAGATATACCTATTTAATAACTTTACCCACCCCTCACCCGGTTCTGAAACATTTAATTTCTACGGTTGTGTTGCACCATATGCTTGTAAAAAGTCGATAAAGGGAGACCAAATCATTAAGAATTGGTCTGCTTTACCTGCTAGGAGGAATCTCATTTCTTCAAGATGTAACATTTCCGACATATTTGAAATCCACATTTTAAGCGTTGGTGTAGATGCATTTTTCCAATATTTAAGTATACGATTTTTTGCCGTTATTAAGCCATAATTAAAGAGAGATTTTTTAAACATAGTTAGCTTACATCCGTCTTCCATTGTTCCGAAGATAATCAGTTCTGTGTTGGGATTCAGTTTTATATTAAATAGTTTTGTAAAAATTCCAAAAATTTCATTCCAGAATTTATAAAGTTTTGTGCAGGAGACAAAAGAGTGTGTTATAGTGGCATTTTGAGATAAACATTTGTCACATATGGAGGAGACATTTGGAAAAAAATTATTCAGTCTAGTTTTCGAGTAATATAATCTATGTAAAATTTTTAATTGAATTAAGTTATGTCTTACATTAATCGAACATTTGTGTACATATAGCAAGTATTATTCCCATCTGTCTTTCGGAATTTTTATCAATAATTCTCGTTCCCAATCCATTCTAATTAATTCTGTCGATGGTATTTCTATATTTATTTATTTATTTTTAATTTTAATTTTATTAGAAGTAAGTACAATTGTATACAATCATATTTTCATAATACCTTTCATGTACAGCTTCTTATTTAAAAAAAAATTTGAAATAAAGAAGAAAAAGAAAAAAGTTAGATAATGAAAAATAGAAAAATGTGAGATATATAGTGTGTGAAAAAGAAAAATAAAGAATGAAATAAGAAAGTTGAGACATAGAAAATAGAAGAGAGAGAATAAAAGAAAAGATGAGAAGAAAAGAAAATAGAAGGAGATCATTTATAATCTTGACCATCCGCAGTCACGGATTAGCTTTTACACCTGTTTTGCACCATACGTTTCCAAAAAGACGACAAATGGAGACCAACTCGTTATGAATTGGTCAAATTTATCTATTAGGAGGAATCGCATTTCCTCAAGATGTGCGGTATCCAACATACTTGCAATCCACATTTTGAGCGTTGGTATTGGTGTATTTTTCAAAAATTTCAATATTAATTTTTTTGCTATTATTAAACCATAATTAAAAATTGACTTTTGAGATGAGCTCAATTTGTTCCCGTCTTCCATTACCCCAAATATAATCAATTCATTATTGGGTTCCATTTTTGTCTTAAATAGTTTTGTAAATATTTTGAAAATATCACTCCAAAATCCATGAAGTTTTATACAAGAAACAAAAGAGTGTGTTATAGTTGCTTCTTGGGTTAAACATTTATCGCAAATGGGCGATATATTTGGATAACATTTATTTAATCTTGTTTTTGAGTAATATAATCTATGTAAAATTTTAAATTGGATTAGATTATGTCTTGCGTTAATCGAACACTTGTGAATGTATGTCAAATACTTTTCCCATGTAGCCTTCGTAATTTTTATCAATAATTCCCGTTCCCACTCTTCTCTAATTACCTCGGTCACAGGTAAATCTATATTTAAGATACTATTATATAAATATGCTATTAATTTTTGTGTATCAGCTTTTATATTCATTACTTCTTCTAGTAAATCAGGAGTTATTTTTTGATATCCCTGTATGTATGTCTTCAAAAAATTACAAATCTGAAAATATTTAAAATAATGAGTGTTTTTCAGTTTAAATTTTAATTGTAATTGTTGAAATGATAATAAATCTCCCATTTCATACATATCCCCGATCCTTTTAATTCCTAAACTTTCCCATTGATTATATATTTTATCCATCATAGATGGTTTAAATAAAGGATTATTCGCTATCGGTGTTAACAATGATAGGTTTCTTAATTTTAAGGATAGTTTTATTTGTTTCCATATTCTTATTGTATCTTGTATAATTGGGTTTTTCTTATATATTGTATTGTTCATTTTTTTCGGGGAGAAGAGGATTGTTCCTATATTACAAGGATAACAATCCTCTTTCTCCATTTTTATCCATTCTGTCTGTTGAGTTGAACTATCCAACCAGTAAATTATATTCTTAATATGTATTGCCCAATAGTAATACAAAAAATTAGGGAGTGAAAGTCCCCCGACATCTTTTGGTTTACATAAGTGTTCTTTTTTAATTCTATGTGATTTGTAATCCCAAACAAAATTAATTGAATTAAGTTATGTCTTACATTAATCGAACATTTGTGTACATATAGCAAGTATTATTCCCATCTGTCTTTCGGAATTTTTATCAATAATTCTCGTTCCCAATCCATTCTAATTAATTCTGTCGATGGTATTTCTATATTTAAAATGATATTATATAAATATGATATTAAATTGCTTGATTCTGCCTTTCTATTCATTCCTTCGTCTAATGTCTGAAGTCAGAGTTTGATATCCTTGTATATGTTTTTTCAAATAATCTTGGATTTGGAGGTATTTGAAATATTGATTACTTTTCAGGCTGTATTTTAATTGTAGTTGTTGAAATGATAGAATGTTTCCCATTTCATACATATCTCCAATCATTTTAATTCCTATTCTTTCCCAATGGGTAAACGTTTTATCATTAATAGATGGTTTGAATGAGGGATTGTTAGCTATTGGGGAAAGAAGCGATAAATTTCTTAATTTTAAAGTTAATTTTATCTGTTTCCAAATTCGTATTGTGTTGTGAATAATTGGGTTATTTTTATATATTATATTGTTCAATTTTATTGGGGAAAGAAGGATCGCTCCTATATTAAAAGGAAAGCAATCTTCTTTCTCCATTCTTATCCAGTCTACTTGTTGGGCAGAGCTATCCAACCAATAAATTATATTTTTAATATTCACTGCCCAATAGTAGTACAAAAAGTTGGGGAGTGTCAGTCCCCCAAATTCTTTAGGTTTACACAGATGTTTTCTTTGAATTCTATGTGATCTATAGTCCCATATGAAATTTGTAATATCAGAGTCTAATTTTTTAAAGAAATGTTTTGGTAAATATATTGGTATTGATTGAAATAGATACAGAATTTGTGGTAGAAAGATCATTTTTATAGCATTTATTCTGCCTATTAAAGACATCGGCAGTGTTTTCCAGAATTTAATCAACGCATTCAACTTAGTTAGTAAAGGCATATACAGTAGTTTGCATTAAATAATGATTTATATTTTCTAGTAATTTGGATACCTAAATACTTAAATTTTCCTGTTGCAATCCTAAAGGGGAATTTTAACAGATGTGTCGGCTCTTGAGGTTTTATCGTCATGATTTCGCTTTTATTCCAACTCCCTGTTTTATCTCTCCCTTCTAACCCTTCTATCTCTGTCTTCTCCCCATGACCTCTGACACCCGTACTAATCAAGAAAGAACATTGGTTTCCTTCGTCACAGTCCACAAAGCAGCAAGAACTTTGGCAAAACCGTACAATAAACACGAGATCAGAAGCAACAGCTTTGTGCTTTACAAGAAAGTCCTTATTCAAACTGGCTAACTGGCTTTTGATTTTTTGTTTTGTCTGACCCTGTCTTCTTCAGATGGCCAGAGGTCTGTGTATTTCCAGCATTTTATTTATTTTTCCTGGATTAAAGAACTGAAGTATATCAATAGACAATAGACAATAGACAATAGGTGCAGGAGTAGGCCATTTGGCCCTTCGAGCCAGCACCGCCATTCAATGTGATCATGGCTGACCATCCTCAATCAGTACCCCGTTCCTGCCTTCTCCCCATATCCCCTGACTCCGCTATCTTAAAGAGCCCTATCTAGCTCTCTCTTGAAAGCATCCAGAGAACCTGCCTCCACCACCCTCTGAGGCAGAGAATTCCATAGACTCACCACTCTCCGTGAGAAAAAGTGTTTCCTCATCTCCGTTCTAAATGGCTTACTCCTTATTCTTAAACTGTGGCCCCTGGTTCTGGACACCCCCAAAATCGGGAACATGTTTCCTGCCTCTAGCGTGTCCAAACCCTTAATAATCTTATATGTTTCAATGAGATTCCCTCTCATCCTTCTAAACTAAAGTGTACAAGCCCAGCTGCTCCATTCTCTCAGCATATGACAGTCCCGCCATCCCGGGAATTAACCTTGTAAACCTACGCTGCACTCCCTCAATAGCAAGAATGTCCTTCCTCAAATTAGGGGACCAAAACTGCACACAATGCTCCAGGTGTGGTCTCACTAGGGCTCTGTACAACTGCAGAAGGACCTCTTTGCTCCTATATTCGATTCCTCTTGTTATAAAGGCCAACATGCCATTCGCTTTCTTCACTGCCTGCTGTACCTGCATGCTTACTTTCATAGACTGATGTACAAGGACCCCCAGATCCCTTTGTACTTCCCCTTTTCCCAACTTGACGCCATTTAGATAGTAATCTGCCTTCCTGTTTTTGCTACCAAAGTGGATAACCTCACCTTTATCTGCATTAAACTCCTTCTGCCATGCATCTGCCCACTCCCCCAACCTGTCCAAGTCACCCTGCATTCTCATAGCATCCTCCTCATAGTTCACACTGCCACCCAGCTTTGTGTCATCTGCAAATTTGCTAATGTTACTTTGAATCCCTTCATCCAAATCATGGATGTATATTGTAAATAGCCGCGGTCCCAGCACCGAGCCTTGCAGTACCCCACTAGTCACTGCCTGCCATTCTGAAAGGGACCCGTTAATCCCTACTCTTTGTTTCCTGTCTGCCAACCACTTCTCTATCCATGTCAGCACTCTACCCCCAATACCATGTGCCCTAATTTTGCCCACTAATCTCCTATGTAGGACCTTATCAAATGCTTTCTGAAAGTCCAGGTACACTACATCCACTGGCTCTCCCTTGTCCATTTTCCTAGTTACATCTTCAAAAAATTCCAGAAGATTAGTCAAGCATGATTTCCCCTTCGTAAATCCATGCTGACTCGGACCGATCCTGTTACTGCTATCCAAATGTTCGGCTATCTCATCTTTTATAAGTGACTCCAGCATCTTCCCCACCACCGATGTCAGGCTAACTGGTCTATAATTCCTTGTTTCCTCTCTCCCACCTTTCTTAAAAAGTGGGATAACATTAGATACCTTCCAATCCACAGGAACTGATCCTGAGTCTATAGAACATTGGAAAATTATCACCAATGCATCCATGATTTCTAGAGCCACTTCCTTAAGTACCCTGGGATGCAGACCATCAGGCCCTGGGGATTTATCAGCCTTCAGTCCCATCAGTCTATCCAACACCATTTCCTGCCTAATGTGGATTTCCTTCAGTTCCTCTGTCACCCCAGATCCTCTGGCCACTACTATATCGGGAAGATTGTTTGTGTCCTCCTTAGTGAAGACAGATCCAAAGTATCTGTTCAACTCATCTGCCATTTCCTTGTTCCCCATAATAAATTCACCTTTTTCGGTCTTCAAGGGTCCAACTTTGGTCTTAACTAATTTTTTCCTCTTCACATACCTAAAGAAGCTTTTACTATCCTGCTTTATATTCTTGGCTAGCTTACCTTCGCACCTCATCTTTTCTCCCCGTATTGTCTTTTTAGTTATCTTCTGTTGTTCTTTAAACATTACCCAATCCTCTTGCTTCCCACTCATCTTTGCTACGTTGTACTTCTTTGCTTTAATTTTTATACTGTCCCTGACGTCCCTTGTCAGCCATGGTCTTCCCTTTCTCCCCTTGGAATCTTTCTTCCTCCTAGGAATGAACTGATCCTGCACCTTCTGCATTATTCCAAGAAACACCTGCCATTTTTGTTCCACTGTCATCCCTGCTAGTGTATCTTTCCAGTCAACTTTGGCCAGCTCCTCCCTCATGGCCACATAGTCACCTGTATTCAACTGCAACACTGACACCTCCGATCTACTCTTCTCCCTCTCCAATTGTAGATTAAACCTGACCATGTTATGGTCACTGCCTCCTAATGGCTCATTAACCTCGAGGTCCTTTATCAAATCCGGTTCATTACATAACATTAAATCCAGAATTGCCTTCTCCCTGGTAGGCTCCAACACAAGCTGTTTTAAGAATCCATCACGAAGGCACTCTACAAAGTCCCTTTCTTGGGGTCCAGTACCAACCTGATTTTCCCAGTCTACCTGCATGTTGAAATCTCCCATAACAACCACAGCATTACTTTTGCTACATGCCAATTTTAACTCCTGATTCAACTTGCTCCCTATGTCCAGGCTACTGTTTGGGGGCCTGTAGATTAGTCCCATTAGGGACTTTTTACCCTTACAATTCCTTAGTTCTATCCATACTGACTCCACATCTCCTGTTTCAATGTCACCCCTTGCAAGGGACTGAATTTCATTCCTCACCAACAGGGCAACCCCACCCCCTCTGCCCACCTGTCTGTCTTTTCGATAGGAGGTATACCCTTGAATATTCAGTTCCCAGCCCTGGCCGTCTTGCAGCCGTGTCTCAGTAATTCCCACAACATCATACTTGCCAGTTTCTAACTGAGCCTCAAGCTCGTCCACTTTATTCCTTATACTTCGCGCATTCATATACAGCACTTTGACCTCCGTATTCACTTCCCCCCCTGCACCTCTCTCAATTGGCCCTGACCTTACTCTGTTGTCCATTCTCGAGCTTTCCTTCCCATTAATTCGAGAATCTTTTGTAATTTTTCCTGTGGCCACTTCCCCTTCAACTCCATCTTTATACTCCCAATTTGCCAATCCCTCCCCCCCACTATTTAGTTTAAACCCACACGTGTAGCCCTAGCAAATCTGCCTGCCAGAATGTCGGTCCCCCTCCAGTTAAGGTGTAACCCGTCCCTTTTGTACAGGTCACCCCTACCCCAGAAGAGATCCCAGTGGTCTATAAATCTAAATCCTTGCTCCAGCCCCTCAGCCGCACAATCAGATCCCCTATCTCCTGTCCTCACTAGCACGAGGTACTGGAAGCAATCCAGAGATAACCACCCTAGAAGTCCGGCATTTCAGTCTTCTTCCAAACTCTCTGAAGTCATGTTGGAGAACCTCCTTCCTCTTCTTCCCGATGGCAGATCAATTATATATATATATAATATATATACATAATTGATCTATGCACCTTTTTTTTCTCTCTCGTTTATTATATTGTATACATATATACACACACATGCACACATGCACACACGCACACATATGTACACACAAAACCCCCCAATAATAGTGCAATAATAACAATAATAGTCTATGTAGTTCAGAGTTTATTTGTGGTTATAGTGTTTAATAGCCTGATGACTGTAGGCAAGAAGCTGTTCCTGAACCTGGACGTTACAATTTTCAGGCTCCTGTACCTTCTTCCCGATGGCAGAGGTGAAATGAGTGTGTGGCCAGGATGGTGCGGGTCTCTGATGATGCTGGCTGCCTTTTTGAGGCAGCGACTCCGGTAAATTCCTCCGATGGTGGTGAGGTCAGACCTGGTGATGGACTGGGCAGTGTTCACAACTTTTTGCAGTCTTCTTCGCCCCTGGGCATTCAAGTTGACGATATTAGCAATCGTTTCAAAAAATGACTGTAATAGATTGGGCTGGAGGATCTCAGAAACATCACCTTTCATTCTCTGGTGTACAGTTCAGCTTGCACAGCTCAGGAGTAAAGGTGGTATTAATTTTATTTTGTTGTACATCAAAACTTCAGAAACAATTCTTGAACATAATGGCTGTTCAATATTTGACAAGGTCTTACATTCTGGAAAATCTCTATCATCACTTTTCCAGGAATAGGTCAGATAATAATTACTTTGACTTTGCAAAATATCTAGATTCCTGATGAGGCAAAACTGTGAGTCCTTTTATGAGACCACACCTGGAGTATTGAGTGCAGTTTTGGTCTCCAAATTTGAGGAAGGACATTCTTGCTATTGAGGGAGCGCAGGGTAGGTTCACGAGAATTCCCGGAATGGCGGGACTGTCATATGGTGATAGAATGAAGTGGCTGGGCTTGTATACACTGGCATTTAGAAGGATGAGAGGGATTCTTCTTGAAACATATAAGATTATTAAGTGATTGGACATGCTAGAGGCAGGGAACATGTTCCCGATGTTGGGGGAGTCCAGAACCAGGGGCCACAGTTTAAGAATAAGGGGTAGGCCATTTAGAACGGAGATGAGGAAAAACATTTTCACACAGAGAGTTGTGAATCTGTGGAATTCTCTGCCTCAGAAGGCAGTGGAGGCCAATTCTCTGGATACTTTCACGAAAGGGTTAGATAGAGCTCTTAAAGGTAGTGGAGTCAGGGCATATGGTGAGAAGGCAGGAAGGGGGTACTTGTGGATGATCAGCCATTATCACAGTGAATGGCGGTGCTGGCTCGAAGAGCCGAATGGCCTACTCCTGCACCTATTGTCTATTGTCTATCATCTATAACTTTCTAGCATTTGCTGATAGTCAAATCATACAGACAATATCATAGAAATCTCAGAATAAATGTTGTAAAATGTTCAGAATAAAAAAAGACTTGAAATTTGGAAACAAGTCTTCATAGAAATATAACCATCCTCAAATTTAGCACCAAAGCAAAGGGCAATATATGATCCCTAAAAATGAACAAGAATACCATAAGTATCTGGTAACAGAATGTAGCATTTTGCAGTGCATGCCATTATATAATATTACTACTATTCATTTGGTGATGACAGGCTCATGGAAATAGTATCACTTATTGCTAACGCCATGTGAATGAAACCATGTCAAAAGTTTTTTACTTTAATCAGTTCTACTACTGAAATCTACTACTGAAATGTATTAGTTTAAATTACATTCTTAAATTACTGTCTGAAGAAGAGTCTTGACCCGAAACGTTGCCTATTTCCTTCGCTCCATAGATGCTGCTTCACCTGCTGAGTTTCTCCAGCATTTTTGTCTACCTTCTTAAATTATATATGTGTTCTAAATGTTGTAAATAGGAGTTATCTATTCCCACAAAGTATCTGCCAATATATACTTTACCTAGATCCACCGCTGAGGTTGAAGGTCACGTACTTCTTTGGAACGGTAAGGCATGTTGCACTATTCTGACTTGGGGAAACTCTGCAGAACTTTGAAATGTTCTTGATGCTTAAAACAATAAATCCTATAGATTTTCCTTTAGTTGGAGAAAAAACAAATCATTTAATTTCTTATTTCACATATTTCAATCAGGTACAATAACACTTCGTTCTGATGATTGATCATTGACCAGAAACATGAACTGTTCTTCTCTTGAAATTTTTTTCTGTGCATTTCCAACAATTACTCATTATATTTCAGATTATTCTTCACTCCAGACCCACTCTGACCTTTCCATTTGTAGACTCCAGTGAGAACCAAAACAAGCTTAAGGACAAACAAATCATCTTCTGTCTGACACATTGCAGCCTTTTGGACTTAATATTGAATTCTCTGTTTAGGACATGCAAATATTTCTGTCTCAATCAGAACTGGCTACTTCTCCTGTAAGTTATCCATCTGTGATTTTGGCCCAATTTTTCTTTCTCCATTGATATAACCTGACCTTGTTGAGAAAGACTCAAAGCCATGCTATTAGCAATAAAATACACTGACAAAGAAGCACACCGGCCTTAAGTGCCTCCATTAACCCATTTGACCTTGCCTTACTCTATCAAAGATATTTCCTTTGTCCTATCCATTTCTCACACCACCCTTCGCTGCAATTTAAGGTTATCGTTTTAATATTTCTCAGTTCTAATGAAAACTCTGACCTGAAACATTAACCGTGTTTCTCTTTCCACTGCTGGGGGTTTAGAGGATTTTTTTGTTTTGGCTATAAATTAATTCTACAAATATTTTGTGTATGAATGTTCATTTCAACACATTTATAATATATTGCCTGCAGAACACAGACAATAAATGCCTCCATGTAACTTAAAGAGTGCATTTTGTCATCAAATCCTTCCAGAAACTGAAAATAATCATAAAGAACTAAAACTTAATTAAGATTTTGTCAATTTCCCTTTATTTCCGAAAATACATATATTAAATAAAGGTAAATGCAGAAGGAGCTACAACCAGAAAGTGTAAAGAAACGGAACTATTCTCAGTTGAAGCAAATTATTAATGCAGAAACCTCGTTTTAGTTGTCCTTTTAATTTGTAACCACAGTTTGTACATTTTTGTAGAGTTTGTACAGGTCCTGAATAAAATCGCGCCTTTGTCACAATTGTAGCATGATAGTCATAAAAATATCATATTCACCACTGTCAATATAACTTTATTTAATTATCCAACAATCTATTTTCCTAATTACATTTTTCCTAAATATATTTTTTTCCTTTTTATGTTAATGTTAAAACCCAGCAAGCTCCATTTCCCAAAGAAGAAATATAGTTTTTGTTATCAATTCACTACTCCAGCTTTCTTATTACCCACACCCTCCCCCGCCCTGACATTGCCTCCTCCATTGACCTCTAACCTTTTTAGGGTGTCAACGAATGTGGCATCAAAAAGATACTCCAATTAAAGTCCAGTAAAGCTCAGTCTTTATTAAAATTTCAATGACATAAAACATACGTCATTTAAATGATACTTAATATCTTCACATTTATTTCACTTTCAACTTATCACTTATTTTACTAAATCATAAGACTGACTGCTTGAACTTAAATACTACCTTTACGAAATTAACTAGCCATGCTTATTTTGATTGGATGTAGTCTTCTCTGAGTCTCAAACGCAGGGAATTCCTTCTGCAATGGTTGCTCCTGAGTTGTCATTCTTGATGTCTTCGAGAGTCTTTCCTTCATAATTTGTTTCTAACCTTCCAGAATATTCACTGACATATTCTACCCAGGAGCCACATGATCCTGAGATCTTTGTTCAAGGATCTGGTAAACAGGACACATCTGTTCCTTTGTTCCTTTATCCATCCTGAACTTAGCAACATTTGCCCTTACTAAGGTCAAGTTACCCTGACACAAGGTGTCTGATTCAGCAGCCTGGTTCCACTTCCTTTTTATTCTAAATGGACTGTTGTCCGTATAGGGTTAATTTATTTTTCCAATCATGCATTTGGCTTTACCTGTTAGCCCACTGACTGCATCCCTTTTACTCTCAAATATGTGTTTATCCTTTAGCTGGTTTAAAAGTCCAGCAGCATTATTCACCCACAGGTACCTTGCCCACACATCATTCCCTGCTTATGTATGACCCATAACAATCTTGACAGCCCATTCAAAAACTGGAGAGATCAGATGGACTGAGTCATTAATGCTCAGTCCACCAAGCAGTATTCAGATGTGTACAATCAATGGGGGACGGGCACTAGGTAGCAGGAATATAAAGACCCGTTGATTTCTTCACTCAGTTTAAGCTGCTGAGTTTAATTATGATGTCCCACTGCCACCCGGGAGAAATTTGCTAACTTATCCTTGTTCTTTCACTCAATAAGTACAGAATTCAAGTGTGAATACTAAATTGCTTCCATCACAATAGATCTTTCTATATACAAATAATTGTGGATAGAAACCCATTTAAGATATCACTGATCAGAAAATATAAGCTTTAATGCTAACATTTATAACAGATTGTATTAATTTTGAATCCATTACTGTTTAATGCTTGCTGTTTAATACATCATGTATGTGCTTAAAAATGTTTTTGTGGAAGTACCACAATGAATGAACATGGTGGCTTACACTTATGTCTTTGTCTAATTCACTCATCGGGACACGAATGAATGGGCACGTGTTTAGATTTTTTTCTAATTAAATACCTATTTTGGTCAGTACCTTCCCAGGCAATCTTGGCAGAAATTATGATCTAGCAGGATGTAAGTAGTGGTATCCCCAGGGATCCTGCATTTGGGCCTCAGCTTTTCACTACATTTACAGATGACTTGAAAGAAGGGAATGGAGAATCATTTATCCAAATTTTTAGGGGACCTTTGTCTGGAAATTGGATCTTGTACTGCAGTGTTCTTAAGCCATTTGTTATTGAATTTCTATGTTTGAATGGACAAATTGTATAAACCCTGTTAATCTGCAAATTGTGGCACTTCTGCTGACGTTTTGCACACAGGAAGCGTGACACGTTCTGACATCCCTTGTGCAAAGCTCATTTTGAGCAACGCCAGATAAAATTGGGTCACTTTTTTCTGCTATAGGAATGGCCAGCCACTCACAGCTAAGCAAGTTTTCACAGTGCTCTACTTACTCACAGCTGAGCTATTTAAAGGGATACTCACTCACCTGACATTTCTGTATTCTGCAAAAGAACAGTCTGGAGATTGGCTGGTGTATAAGAAGGCTGCAGCACGGTCACACTGTGACTTCTGGAAAGGTGCAATGCTCCTTCACTTATTACATATTTTATTGGGGTGCTTCTGGAGTGGTCTTACTCCATGTATTGAATGAGTTGCAACAGTAGAAAGCCATTAGAAGCAGGGAAATTTGCAAGGGACTGATGGAGGAGGTGGAAGGAGGACCAATGTCTGCATATTGGTATCCCTCAAGTACATTCATGAACCCATGCCCTTTTCTCCAACTCTCCACAAAGCAGTGTAACTGGAGATTACGATTGTCTAAGTGGGGTCAGAAATCTGCAGGTTTCTGCAGGCAGAGCAACATGCAAGCCTGGCCAACACTCCCCATGGAGATCAAAGTTACCGCCTCCCTAGGCTATGGATCATTTCTCTTGGTGGCCGAACTATGTCCCATTTGGAGGCTTCCATTTCGCTGTACACTGTCGCATTAGGATGGTCACTGACACTCTCATTAGGAGAGACCATCAGGCTAATTGGGCAAGTGAATTAATGAGAATTGTAGTCTTCACAAATGTTCTTGGAACATTTCAGACTCCCCCTTGGAACCCAAAGCTCAAAATGAATTGCAGTGTTTGGTTAACCAAGGGATAAAATTCCTCATGGCAAGTTTGTATGGCTCTTTTATTCTTAGGCATCTCTCATTCCCACCTCCTCACCTACAGAAGCACATGGAAAACAGCATATTTATGGGTTTGGGCTATCCCTTCCTTCCTGGACTTCTATTGATAATATAATGGTTGCAATGGCACTATCGGGGGATCATTACTATCAATGTCATCTTCATGTGATTCTGTTGTTCACGTTACCTTGGGAGTTTCCAGCACCACCCTTCAGAGAGGGCTGGATTTTTTGTAACTATCTGTTGCCCCTTCACATTCTCATTGTAAGGTGGATGTGGATTTTGCCCGAGGCCTTCTAGTAGAGCTGGAAGAGGTGGAGAAACATGCACAAGGGACAGTTATGTAGCAAGATCATCATAGATTATGACAATTGACCTTTCTGAAAATTCAGCCTGGTCCATTTGGTTGCCCTGTGATTCTCAAGACTCCATTCAATACGATTTGAATTAGTTGGGCTGCCTCACACCATCTGCTTTTCATACTCATTTGCAAAAGTCCTCTGCTGAGAGGACATGCTCAAATCCATGCTCTAATTTTCAACTGCAGTAGAGCTTACTTCGAGTGAACTCTGAAACTCTTATTTTTTTATCATCAGGAAAACCTGCAAGATGCTGGCATAAACGTAGCCATGGCTGCTGTTGATTTTCAGCAAGGGAAAGAGAATTTATCAGAATATAGACACAAAGAGCTGGAGTAACTCAACGGGACAGGCAGCATCTCTGGAGAGAAGGAATGGGTGATGTTTTGGGTCGAGACCATTCTTCACACTTCTTCAGACCTTCTTCAGAATTGACCAGGTTCCTATGCGGTGACGATAAAGTGTTGGTAACTAATGATACTTTTCTTACCTCTGCTTGAAACAGCCAGTCAATCATGAGAGTTTGGAGGTAATACATAGATACATAGAAAATAGGTGCAGGAGTAGGCCATTCGGCCCTTCGAGCCTGCACCGCCATTCAATATGATCATGGCTGATCATCCAACTCAGTATCCCGTACCTGCCTTCTCTCCATACCCGCTGATCCCTTTAGCCACAAGGGCCACATCTAACTCCCTCTTAAATATAGCCAATGAACTGGCGTCAACTACCCTCTGTGGCAGAGAGTTCCAGAGATTCACCACTCTCTGTGTGAAAAAGTTTTTCCTCATCTCGGTCTTAAAGGATTTCCCCCTTATCCTTAAGCTGTGACCCCTTGTCCTGGACTTCCCCAACATCGGGAACAATCTTCCTGCATCTAGCCTGTCCAACCCCCTAAGAATTTTGTACGTTTCTATAAGATCCCCTCTCAATCTCCTAAATTCTAGCGAGTATAAGCCAAGTCTATCCAGTCTTTCTTCATATGAAAGTCCTGACATCCCAGGAATCAGTCTGGTGAACCTTCTCTGCACTCCCTCTATGGCTATAATGTCCTTCCTCAGATTTGGAGACCAAAACTGTACGCAATACTCCAGGTGTGGTCTCACCAAGACCCTGTACAACTGCAGTAGAACCTCCCTGCTCCTATACTCAAATCCTCTTGCTATGAAGGCCAACATACCATTCGCTTTCTTCACTGCCTGCTGCACCTGCATGCCTACTTTCAATGACTGGTGTACCATGACACCCAGGTCTCGCTGCACCTCCCCATTTCCTAATCGGCCACCATTTAGATAATAGTCTGCCTTCCTGTTTTTGCCACCAAAGTGGATAACCTCACATTTATCCACATTATACTGCATCTGCCAAACATTTGCCCACTCCCCCAGCCTATCCAAGTCACCTTGCAGTCTCCTAGCATCCTCCTCACAGCTAACACTGCCCCCCAGCTTAGTGTCATCCGCAAACTTGGAGATGTTGCTTTCAATTCCCTCGTCCAGATCATTAATATAAATTGTAAATAGCTGGGGTCCCAGCACTGAGCCTTGCGGTACCCCACTAGTCACTGCCTGCCATTGTGAAAAGGACCCGTTTACTCCTACTCTTTGCTTCCTGTTTGCCAGCCAGTTCTCTATCCACATCAATACTGAACCCCCAATACCGTGTGATTTAAGCTTGTATCCTAATCTCTTATGTGGTACCTTGTCGAAAGCCTTCTGAAAGTCCAGATACAACACATCCACTGGTTCTCCCCTATCCACTCTACTAGTTACATCCTCGAAAAATTCTATAAGATTCGTCAGACACGATTTACCTTTCGTAAATCCATGCTGACTTTGTCCAATGATTTCACCACTTTCCAAATGTGCTGCTATCCCATCTTTAATAACTGACTCTAGCAGTTTCCCCACTACCGATGTTAGACTAACTGGTCTGTAATTCCCCGTTTTCTCTCTCCCTCCCTTCTTAAAAAGTGGGGTTACGTTTGCTACCCTCCAATCCTCAGGAACTACTCCAGAATCTAAAGAATTTTGAAAAATTATCACTAATGCATCCACTATTTCTGGAGCTACTTACTTAAGTACTCTGGGATGCAGCCTATCTGGCCCTGGTGATTTATCGGCCTTTAATCCATTCAATTTACCCAACACCACTTCCCGACTAACCTGGATTTCACTCAGTTCCTCCATCTCCTTTGACCCGCGGCCCCCTGCTATTTCCGGCAGATTATTTATGTCTTCCTTAGTGAAGACGGAACCAAAGTAGTTATTCAATTGGTCCGCCATATCCTTGTTCCCCATGATCAATTCACCTGTTTCTGACTGCAAGGGACCTACATTTGTTTTAACTAATCTCTTTCTCTTCACATATCTATAAAAACCTTTGCAGTCAGTTTTTATGTTCCCTGCCAGTTTCCTTTCATAATCTATTTTCCCTTTCCTAATTAAGCCCTTTGTCCTCCTCTGCTGGTCTCTGAATTTCTCCCAGTCCTCTGGTATGCTGCTTTTTCTGGCTAATTTGTACGCAACATCTTTTGCTTTGATACTATCCCTGATTTCCCTTGTTATCCACGGATGCACTACCTTCCCTGATTTATTCTTTTGCCAAACTGGGATGAACATTTTTTGTAGTTCATCCATGCAGTCTTTAAATGCCTTCCATTGCATATCCACCGTCAACCCTTTTAGAACTAATTGCCAGTCAATCTTGGCCAATTCACATCTCATATCCTCAAAGTTACCTTTCTTTAAGTTCAGAACCGTTGTTTCTGAATTAACAATGTCACTCTCCATCCTAATGAAGAATTCAACCATATTATGGTCACTCTTGCCCAAGGGGGCACGCACAACAAGTCTGCTAAGTAACCCTTCCTCATTACTCAATACCCAGTCTAGAATAGCCTGCTCTCTCGTTGGTTCCTCTACATGTTTGTTTAGATAACTATCCCTCATACATTCCAAGAAATCCTCTTCCTCAGCACCCCTGCCAATTTGATTCACCCAATCTATATGTAGATTGAAGTCACCCATTATAACTGTTTTGCCTTTGTTGCACGCATTTCTAATTTCCTGTTTGATGCCATCCCCAACTTCACTACTACTGCTAGGTGGCCTGTACACAACACCCACCAGCGTTTTCTGCCCCTTAGTATTTCGTAGCTCTACCCATACCGATTCCACATCCTCCAAGCTAATGTCCTTCCTTTCCACTGCGTTAATCTCCTCTCTAACCAGCAACGCTACCCCACCTCCTTTTCCTTTCTCTCTATCCCTCCTGAATATTGAATATCCCTGGATGTTCAGCTCCCAGCCTTGGTCACCCTGGAGCCATGTCTCCGTGATCCCAACTATATCATAATCATTAATTGCTATCTGCACGTTCAACTCATCGACCTTATTACGAATGCTCCTTGCATTGAGACACAAAGCCTTCAGGCTTGTTTTTACAACGCTCTTACCCCTTATACAATTATGTTGGAAAGTGGCTCTTTTTGATTTTTGCCCTGGATTTGTCTGCCTGCCACTTTTACTTTTCACCTTGCTACCTATTGCTTCCGCCCGCATTTTGCACCCCTCTGTTTCTCTGCTCACCCATTTAAGAACCCCACCACCTCTTATTCTCTGTTTATTATTGTTTTCTTCTTTCCCCCCTACATGTTGGGTCTGAGTGCTTTCCTTCTCTGCCTCCTGCCTCACACACTGTCTAATAGCATTCTCTATTTGAGTCCCTCCCCCCAACCATTCTAGTTTAAAGTCTCCCCAGTAGCCTTTGCAGATCTCCCCGCCAGGATATCGGTCCCCCTCAGGTTCAAGTGCAACCCATCCTTTTTGTACAGGTCGTACCTTCCACAAAAGAGGTCCCAATGATCCAGAAATTTGAATCCCTGCCTTCTGCACCAGTCCTTCAGCCACGCAATTATCCTCCACCTCGCTCCATTCCTACTCTCACTGTCGCGTGGCACAGGCAGTAATCCCGAGATTGTTACCTTCGCTGTCCTTCTCTTTAACTCCCCTCCTAACTCCCTAAATTCTCCTTTCAGGACCTCTTCTCTTTTTTTACCTATGTCATTGGTACCTATATGTATCAAAAATCAAAGACATCTCAAAAATATTTTAATCATTAACAGCTGTGGCTCAGTTGAAATTCTCAGCATACCCAGAGAAACCATTTTGTCAAGTAAATGCTTTCATTAACTATCCGTAACGGTGCATTTGATGTTTATACACACAATGCAGATAGGTGTGCAAACATAAATTCACATCTATCATATAGTTGCTAATCTTACATCTTGTCATTCTTGTTAGGCTTTATGTCTGTGACTCTTCAGCTAATTCATAACTGACTCATCATGGCATGGCTATCTAATTGACCAGCTATTGAGGTGTTCCATTGGTTTGAGCAGAATTTCTTAACTTAGGGATCAGCAAGGTATGATACTGTGTGCTATTCCATAACCTTTGCAAATCAATGTTGTATTTGTGGAGTCATAGAGTGATAGAGCGTGGAAACAGGCCCTTCGGCCCAACTTGCCCACACCAGCCAACATGTCCCAGCTGCACTCATCCCACCTGCCTGCGTTTGGTCCATATCCCTTCAAACCTGTCCTATCCATGCACCTGTCTAACTATATTGTGTTGAACACAATGACAAAAACAAAACCAGATTGCCAAATCCTTGAGCTTGACTGGTGTAAAGAATGGATTCAATAAAGGCACACTCGGCCATCTTTGTAGTTAATTTTCAAACTTGTTAGAGGACTGAAGGCAGAATGAACGAAGAAGGGAGCCTTTTCCATTGAAACATTTAATTCCTCAGATGAGGAATCAATCTATGTGTACAAAATAAACAGATGACCGTTAATAAGAAAACTTCATTGATATGCTCAGTATAACATCAGCATAAACTTTGCCTATTCATCTTATTGTTTTGATTCATTTTCATTGCTATGGATTATTCCATAGGCTTCAGAATCAATTTATCTCTAGATCTCCACACAACTTTTGTCTATTTCAAAAAATCTCAAAAAGGGTTGGGTTCCTGAGTCATGACCGTCGCAAGACGGTGAAAGAAAAGACTGCAAAAAAAAACAGCACAAAAATAACTTTAAAATAATAAAGGGCAGTAAGAATTATGTTGACTTAGAAAATGCCAAAATGGGAGTAAATGGTAATAATATATCACACAGGTGCTGCTAATATATCACACATGTGCCAAAAAAACACACCTTAATCATGTGGGACTTTTATCTCCTAGTTGAAGGGGAATGTCAAGGTGGTTCCAGAGCGTGAACATATTGAATGAAGCCTATCCTCCACATCATATCTGCTTACAAATAAACAAATGAGCAATGTTTAAGAAGGAACTGCAGATGCTGGAAAATCGAAGGTAGACAAAAATGCTGGAGAAACTCAGCAGGTGAGGCAGCATCTATGGAGCGAAGGAAATAGGCGACGTTTCGGGTCGAGACCCTTCTTCAGACTGATGTGGAGGTGGGGTGGGGGGCGGGAAGAAGAAAGGAAGAGGCGGAGACAGTGGGCTGTGGGAGAGCTGGGAATGGGAGGGGAAAGAAGGAGAAAGCAGGAACTATCTGAAATTGGAGAAGTCAATGTTCATACCGCTGGGGTGTAAACTACCCAAGCGAAATACGAGGTGCAGCTCCTCCAATTTACGGTGGGCCTCACTCTGGCCATGGAGGAGGCCCAGGACAGAAAGGTCGGATTTGGAATGGGAGGGGGAGTTGAAGTGCTGAGCTACCGGGAGATCAGGTTGGTTATTGCGAACCGAGCGGAGGTGTTAGGCGAAGCGATCGTCAAGCCTATGCTTGGTCTCACCGATGTAGAGCAGCTGACACCTAGAGCAGCGGATGCAATAGATGAGGTTGGAGGAGGTGCAGGTGAACCTCTGCCGCACCTGGAAAGACTGCTTGGGTCCTTGGATGGAGTCAAGGGGGGAGGTAAAGCGACAAGTGTAGCATTTCCTGCAGTTGCAATGAGCAATGTTGTTACATAGACAATGACCATATCACAGTGTTCCATCTTTCACAAGTCTTTAAGTCACTTCAACTGCACATTTTACTCAGTGATTTTGCAAGAATGATTTAAACAAATTATTTCAACGAATATTAATCTCAGAAGTAAACTATTCAGGCATGATATGAACTAATTACCATTTAATTTTCTGTTTATGACAGTATTCTAGTATAGCAGTATGCTGACTAACTACATCTATGCAATGCTCCCTGTACACCCCTCTCTAGCACTAACTCTCCCCTCTCAGGTGGATGGTCTGTGGATGATCATAATGAATAACTACAACAGTCTGGACCTGGAAGGGCTGATAGTGACTGCTGTGTCTTAGGCTGAGAGACTGCATTATGGGGTAGAATCAGAGAAAGGTGGGAATACTCAGCAGGGCAGGCAGAACCTGGAGCAAGAGAAGCAGAGTTAATGTAGCACGTCATTAATTTGAATGACGAAAAGTTCAAATGTAAATGTATGCTAAACTGCAGTGGCGGGTTGTGGAGAGAACAAAGAAATTACATTTCCTTCGCTCCATAGATGCTGCTGCACCCGCTGAGTTTCTCCAGCATTTTTGTGTACCTAAAGAAATTACATTGACAGGGTGAAAGCCAACAGATCCTGAATGCATTAAAGGTGGTGATGCCTGCTCAAATAAAGTAGTAAAGGCTTGTTAATTATAGATAGCAGGAGGAGAGATTAAAAAAAATGGTGGAGTGTGGAATATAAAACACCGCAGGTGCTGGTAATCTTAAATCAGAGGAAATACTGGAAATATTAAAGAGGATAGACGGCAACTGTTGAGAAAAATGATACAGGTTGATGACCTTTCATACAACTTGGGGATAGTTATAAATCAAAATGGAAAGTTTAGTTTAGTTTAGTTTAGAGATACAGCGGAGAAACAGGCCCTTCGTCCCACCGAGTCTGCACCGACCAGCGATCCCCACACATTAACATTGTCCTTCTCACACAAGGGACAATTTACACTTATACCAAGCCAATTAACCTACAAACCTGTACGTCTTTGGAGTGTGGGAGGAAACCGAAGATCTCGGAGAAAACACAGGTGGTCACGGGGAGAACGTAAAACTCCGTACAGACAGCACCCGTAGTCGGGATTGAACCCGGGTCTCCGCGCTGCATTCGCTATAAGGCAGCAACTCTACCGCTGCGCCACCGTGCCGCCCTAGAGGTTTAGGTTTAGGTTTATTATATTCACAATTACCGTGTTCAGTGAATAGCTTTTTTTTGCATGCCATCCAAACTGATCAGATACACCATACAAAGAATCAATCGGTTCAAACTCAAGTATAATAGATGGAACAAAAGAGAAGATACGGAGTGCAGAATATAGCATTGTAATAGATTGTAGTGCATCAGTTCCTTAGATAGAGTCTAATATTCTCAATAGAGTAGAGGTAAATCGAGCTGTACCCTTGCTTGTGGAAGGATTGGGCAGCCTGATAGCGGAGGGCAGAAGCTGCTCTTGGGTCTGATGGTACGTACTTTCAAGCTTCCGCACCTTCTGCTCAATGGGAGCAGGGAGAAGATGAAATGACCGGGATGGAACGTTCTTTGATTATGGCTGCTTTCCGAGGCAGTGTGAAGTGTAGATGGAGTCAACGGTGGGAGGTCTGGTCCATGTGATGGACTGGGCTACATCTTCAAGATGTGCTGAAGCCAGGCAACAAAAAGCTAAGAAACATTTTTGTACACCGACCGAAAATAGAATAATGAAGTTCTTATTTAGAGCAGCATAACAGGTCTGTAAACACAATTGTCTTAGATAACATAATACATTTTTAAAATTCAATGAATTAAAAAAAACATTACTCGTGCAAAAAAAAAACGAGGTTCATAGTGCAACCAAGACAGTTTGTAGTTCGTAATTTAGTTGGTGTTTGTAATGTTCAAGAGCCTGATGGGTGTTGTGAATAAGCTGTTCCTCAACCTGGAGGTCAACATTTTCAGACTCCTATACCTTCTTCCAGATGGCAGGAGAAATTAGAGCGTGGCCAGGATGGTGTGGGTCCATGATGATGCAGCTGGCTTTTTGAGTCAGCACCAGCTTTTTGGGCAGCACGGTGACACAGCAGTAGTTGTTGCCTTACAGCGCCGGAGACCCCGGTTCGAATCTGACTACGGGTGCTGTCTGTACGGAGTTTGTACGTTCTCCCCGTGACCGCGTGGGTTTTCTCAGAGAACTTCAGTTTCCTCCCACATTCAAAGACGTACAGGTTTGTAGGTTGATTGGCTTGGTGTAATGTAAAGTGTCCCTAGTGTGTGTGTAGGATGGTGTTAGTGTGCGGGGATCACTGGTCGGTGCGGACCCGGTGGTCCGAAGGGCCTGTTTCCGCGCTGTATCCCTAAACTAAACTAAACTAAATTTCCTATCGATCCCTTCGATGGTGGGGAGATCAGTAGCCATGGGCTGTGTCCACACTTTTTGTAATCTTCTTCATTTCTGGGCATTCAAGTTGCCGAACTAAGCTGTGATGCAACCCATCAATATGCTCTCCACTGTGCATCTGTGGAGTTCAAGAGTTTTCATCCACATACCAAATCTCCTCAATCTTCTAAGGAAGTAGAAATGATGATAGGCTTTCTTTATGATTGTATCAATGTGCTGGGCCTAGGATAGATCTGCAGAGATAAGCATGCCAGGAATGTTCACTTCTCCACCACTGACTGTCGATTAAGACAGACTAAATGTGTAGTAAGGAACTGCAGATGCTGGTTTAACCCCAAGAAAGACACAAAAAGCTGGAGTAACTCAGCAGAATAGGCAGCATCTCTGGAGAGAAGGAATGGGTGACGTTCGGGATCGAGACCCTTCTTCAGACTAGTTAGGGAAAAGGGAAACGAGAGATGTAGACGATGATGTAGAGAGATAAAGAACAATAAATGAAAGATATGCAAAAAAGTAACGATGATAAATGAAACAGGTTAGCTGTTTGTTGGGTGAAAACGAGAAGCTGATGTGACTTGGGTGGGGGAGGAATAGAGAGAGAAGGAATGCCGGGGTTACTTGAATTTAGAGCTTGGGCACCTTACAGCCCAGTGGTATGAATATTGATTTTTCTAACTTCAAGTAACCCCAGCATTCCCATTCCCAAATGTATAGATGGAGTTGGAACTGTGTCTGGCTACACAGTAATGGGATTTGAGTCAATAGAACAGAGGAATGAGTACACAACCTGAGGTGCCCCAATGCTGATGGTTCTCTAGGAGGAATTTGGATGTGCATTTGGACTTTCCAATGTAGACAAAATCATATTCTGAGCACAGACTATGATACACTAAACTGGAAGTACTGCAAGAGAAGTGTTGCTTCCCCTAGATGGTGGGGAGCAACGAGATAAAATGGGAAATGAAAATCAAAACACACACTAGTCACCTCACTTATCCAGTTTTGTCAAAGAGCCTTCGATCTCGCAAGTTAATTCTGTCTCACTTTCCATGATTGATGTGTCCAGCAATTTCGTTTTGTTTGTCATAAACGTGGGTTTTAGGGGTGAGGGGAAGGGAGTAATGAGGGTGTTGCATCTCCTGCAATTACATGGGAAGAGTGCCTGAAGGGGAATGGTTATAGGTGGAGATACAAAAGTAAAGCAGCATTTTGGAGACCTTTAACCATAACTAGATCAGGTGCAGACCCGTTGGGCCCCGTCCCCCGAGGCAATATTCCACCACTGACCCATAGCCCTCAACTGCACAGGCGTGGCCGTGAGGTTCCTGTTGTGACGCCAGAGATCCCCGCTGTGACGCGAGTCACGGCAACCCTCCCCGACTGTGCCTCACCATCCATCTTCCTACCCCTATTCTCCTCCATTCCCCCTCATCCCCCAGCACTCCCTCATCCTCCTCTTCATCCTACCTCTCACCCACTTCCTCCCTCACCTCTCCCTCCCTCTCCTTTCCCTTACTCTCAGTTACTCCCTCCATCCCTCCAACTCCTCTCCCCTTTTTCTTTAAGATAACCTAAACACAATGTCATTGTGAATTAAAACGGAAGAATTTGATTAAAACTGATTTTTTTTTTTAATCGCGATTTTGAATGTAAATGAAATTCGGGATTACATTGTGATGTCACTGTGACGTTGAACGCGGCTGACGGGCAGGCCAAGTGGAAAAATGGTTTGAAAAGTGATTTTTGTAAAGTTTAAAATGTCAATAACTTGTAAAATATAACATCAATCTGAACGAAACTTGTTTCTTGTACATCACAGGGCAATGGTGAGTAAGATGGGGCAAAAATGGCAGTACTATCGTGTACCGTTTTGGCTGGGTTTTGGGATCTCACACGCACGCATACAAGATAAGAGTTTTAGTAATATATATATAGAGCAAGTGGGACCATTTGTGTGCCTGTCACACGGGAGACCTGGTTCCCCCAACGCAATATTCGACCACTCTCGCATAGCCTCCATGGGAGGCCTGGTCCCCAAACGCAACCCATTCCCCAACGCAATATTCTACCACTCACCCGTTCCCCCAATGCAACCTGTTCCCCCAACGCAATATTCCACCACTCAGCCATAGCCCCCAACTGTGCAGGCTGGCTCATTTCCCCTTATTCATCCTCCCTCATTGTAAACTTTAAAAAAAAAAGCAATTGCACTTGCTAAAGGACTCAGTGTACTGGAATAGCGGGCAGGTCTACAATCCCATTGTGACGTCATGGCTGGTAACTGCCAGTGCAGATTGGAAAAAATATTTCTCAAAGTTGGGGTGTTTTAACATAAAAATGTGATAACTTGTAAAATATAACATCAAACTGAACAAAAATGGTTGAAAACACACCACATGACAATTGTGAGTAAGGTGGGGGGACGGGAGGGCTAGTCCCCCAACGCAATATTCCACCTCTCCACCAATTCCAATATTGGTGGCCAGTGGGGAGGGGGGCGGCTTTCTGGAGCGCTAGTATGGGTGTTGTGCGCTGAAGGGACTGGTTTCCAGAGGGCTAGTATAGACATTGTGGGCCAAATGGATTCTTGGACTGGCGGCTCAGTCACTCAAGCCTGTTGTGCTGGCAGCTCACTCACTCACGGCTGGTGGGCTCACAGTTGACTCATGGCTATTCCTTGAAATTCCATTTCAAGCAGGGTGCAAGGGCACCAAATTCAAGTGCAGTTTCATACCATTACAAGCAGGTTGCAAGACCACTAAAGACAGCGAGTCGTGACCTCTCCCTCCCCCATCTTGCAGAGACTGAGCCACGCCCACACTTCCGGGTTTTATAATCCCTCCCACCAGAAGGCGCGTTGCCTTCATGGCGTAATTGACAGGAGAGAGAATCTCAACATTTTTTAAACACTAATAACTCTTTTATTTTTCATCGATGGGAAAAGTCCTCGGCACCTGATGAGCGGAGGGGGACTCTGAGTAAGATGGCCAAATATCACAGCCGTATGTGGTAGCGTTTTTACTAAATTCAATATAAAGCTCAAACAGGAAGTGGTCAAGATTAGACTTTTAATTATATATAGAAGGCAAGGCAGCTCTAATTAGGCAAGGCAGCACTAATTAGGCAAGGCAGCTCACTTTAGCACTTTCAAAACCAAAGGCAAGGCAGCTCGCTTTAGCACTTTCAAAACCAAAGGCAAGGCATCTCGCTTTAGCACTTTCAAAACCAAAGGCAAGGCAGCTCGCTTTAGCACTTTCAAAACCAAAGGCAAGGCAGCTCGCTTTAGCACTTTCAAAACCACAGGCAAGGCAGCTCGCTTTAGCATTTTCAAAACCAAAGGCAAGGCAGCTCACTTTAGCACTTTCAAAACCAAAGGCAAGGCAGCTCGCTTTAGCACTTTCAAAACCAAAGGCAAGGCAGCTCGCTTTAGCACTTTCAAAACCAAAGGCAAGGCAGCTCGCTTTAGCACTTTCAAAACCAAAGGCAACGCAGCTCGCTTTAGCACTTTCAAAACCAAAGGCAAGGCAGCTCGCTTTAGCACTTTCAAAACCAAAGGCAACGCAGCTCGCTTTAGCACTTTCAAAACCAAAGGCAACACAGCTCGATTTAGCACTTTCAAAACCAAAGGCAACGCAGCTCGATTTAGCACTTTCAAAACCAAAGGCAACACAGCTCGCTTTAGCACTTTCAAAACCAAAGGCAACACAGCTCGCTTTAGCACTTTCAAAACCAAAGGCAACACAGCTTGCTTTAGCACTGTCAAAACCAAGGGCAACACAGCTTTAGCACTTTCAAACCAAAACACACTTTTGCATTTTCAAACTACATTTTCAAACCACATTAAGGGCACTGACAGGTCAGTAAAACCACTCATTGTTATTCACAGCTCAGACTGAGAATTGTGACCTCTCGCTCCCCCATCTTGCAGAGAACTGAGGCACCTCCACACTTCCAGGGCGTGGCCTTCAGGAGAGAGAATCTCAACATTTTTTAAACACAAATAACTCTTTTATTTTTCATTGATGGGAAAAATCCTCTTGTCCTGCGCAGCGGAGGGGGACTCTGAGTAAGATGGCCAAAAATCACAGCCGTAAGTGGCAGTGTTTTTTCTAAAATCACTATACAGACCAACAGGAAGTGGTCAAGATCAGACTTTTAGTAATATAGAAGATAGATAGAAGATAAAAGTCATGGTGTGGGAAGAGATATGTCTGGTGCTGGCAATGTGTTAAAGGTGGTGGAAATCACAGAGGAAAAACAGTTAAGGGTGTAGACATGAAGACAAGAGGGACCATATCCTTGCTCTGGAGCAGATGCAGTTGATCACTCAACATCTGCAGAAAAATGAACAGTTACATTTGTCTGATCAGTTCTGACAAAGAACCCCCGATGTAAAACATAACCATTTCTCTTTCCACAAATACTGCCCGACTTGTTGAATGTTTCCAGCAAATATCCATTTTCATTTTCTATTATTTCAGAAATCTGAAACTTTCTTCATCAGAAACCTGTTGATTACAAAACTGACTTTAATAGATTTTCCTATAATAGGACATGGTTCAAAGGCTGATAATATACAAGTCAGTCATGTCCTCTTGGGTTGATAGGGTCAGAGAAATTCCTATGTTCATAATTTTATTGGGGAATTCCATGCTTCTCCAATCTTTGCTGATTGCTTGAGAAAAGAACAGACCCCTGGAGGAACTCAGTGGGTCAGACAGCATCTGTAGAAATAAATGGACTATTGACATTTCAGGTTGGGACCCTTCTTTCAGACTGGTTGAAGATCAGGAGAGCCTAGGCAGCACAGAGGAGGAGCAGTGAGAGGGAGTCTCCAAGAACACCTGTTAGAGAGAGGTGGAGAACTTCTTCAAAGCGGGCATACTGAGGTTTCGCAGGGGAGCAGTAAATTGGAGACATTGAAATCTTGAGCAAATACTGATTGCTTTATGGAATTCCTAGTGTAATATTTGGAAGATTTAGAGTAAATATATACATTTTTAATCACTATTATGATTGAAAGAAATATGATCTTCTTTAAATAATTTATGTCATTTTTGGAAATAAATATATTATCCAACATTATGAATTGGTCTGTGCAAATAACTGGGTGAAAACAAAGTATGAACTACTTCAATTAAGTTACGTTCAATTAAAAGTAAATTTTAATTGATATTGATGCTATTCAGACTGCTATCTTTACAAGCTATTGTATCAAACAATTGTATTGCTCAATGATAAAATGTATAATGAGTGCTTTGCCACTGATGGAATGACTTCAGCTTCTACCACCTGCATCACCGGCACACAGTGGCTGCAAATGCACCACCTACAAAATGCAGTTGCATTTATAAGCACATGTAATATAATAGACTCCAAGGTTAATTTAAACAACTTAATCTTCTTTTGGCTAAAGTGGAAGTCTCAACATAAAGGCTCAGGTATTTATCGCAGAAGTAATTTCTTCACCTAGAAGGTAACTAGTCTTTGGAATTCCCCACCTAAGATAGTGGTGGAGATTCAGTCACTGAATATATTCAAGAAAGAAATCAATAGATTTTTTGATATTACAGGAATCAGGCAATTATAAGGTTACAGCAGGAAAGAGGCACTTGGGTAAAAGGTCTTACTCAATGGCACAAGTCACTTGAGGTGAATAGTCTACTCCTGCTTCTATTTTTATTACTTATAATAAACTGTAGAGCTAGTTTCCAGAGGTCAAATTCTGAGTTATGAAGAAAAACAGGGGACACGGGGGAGTCATTTATATTCCATCCCTCTTGAGATCAAAGACAATATACTTTTCATGTTTTTTGATTTTTTTTCTGTACTCATGTATTAACTTTTAGTCACTTGTGAACATGGACATCCAAATCACTTGATTCTTCCACAACTGCCAGACCTTTGCTATTAATCAACTCAATCAAAACCAACAGAGTTTTAAATGGTTATTTGCTCTTTTCGTGATTATTGTATATAAACATGAATTTGTGTTTATTTAAGAACTGTGACTGCATTTTAAATAGAATGCATTTGCTGAGGTTACCTGAGGATAACAGAGGATATGAAAAGAGTTCCCATGTAAATTCACGCCTTCTTCGCCTTCTCTAAATTCAGATGTAAATCATAACAGCAGAATACTGTGGACTAAATCTAAAGTAAGGAACTGAAATATACACAGCAGGCTAACGTGCTTTGTTAGCTGCATCAAGTTTTATGTTTCATTTTAAATCACAAAACATTTCACAAGACTACTCAATTGGTCAAAGCTGTTTTACAAATCATTAGTCAAATCATTGCTTTTCCACTTACAAAATAACTTAATAGATAACATTCTTTACCTTTATGCACAGAAACACTTGTTTGTTTCATTTGGATGTAGTCTACAAAAGTAGACAATATTTTCGATATTGATATTTTCATATTCAATAAATATTAATTATAAATTAGGTTGGAAATAATTATGTTTTAAATGATTAAATTTATTACCATTTCCCCCCAGGTTAATGCTGCTTTTGTATGAAAGTATACTTAAATCCATTAGCAATGTGACAATATATTTCAAACCTGCAAAACTAACGGAAATTATTTATATTTTATAATGACATGTAAACTCAGAAAATGATGGAAATCTATGGCAGCACCTATAAAGAAAGGAACAATTACTGTTTCGGGGAAAGTTAATGTTGAACCTTCATTTGTTCTGAGAAAATATATTTATTATTCCAAAAGCAAAATGCTGAAAATGTTGGAAATCTGAAAAAAAGAAAATGCTCCAAAAACATTCAGCAGGGAAGGTTTTGCTCGGGAAGAATACAGAGTTAATGTTTCAGATTCATCAATGTTGCTGAATATATCCAGTGTTTTCTGTTTGTGGTGATATATATTAGTTTTACACGTTCCTGACATATCTCTCACACCCTGATGACTTTGGATGTACTTTCACGAGAAAGCTCTGATCTTGAAAAAAACAATGACTAAATATTTAAATATCAAAATCAGAAAATACTTTTCTATCTGTGTCCTGCATATACACATGAAATAAAGAGGTAAATAAAGAGCTTTTATTTTTGAAGCGGACACACTGCTCAAAATATTGGGGGAAACAAATTAACTATAAAATACTTTGGTCAACTGAATAATTTTTTCTGAGATGTTTCGAATGCTGAAATTAATCACTTGAAGCCTGATGCCAACGAAATAGCCTTAGCTTTCAAATGCTGTGGTGGCCCACAAGTTCGTATATATATATATATATATATATATATATATATATATATATATATATATATATATATATATATATCTTTAGAAGTTGATTTTTTTTAACAGAGTGCACCGTAGAGGTCTGAACACAATCTTAAGATTCAGTTTCAAGAACTGAAACGATGAACCAAATCGCAAACTTCTTCCAAACACAAAGGTGTTATGTTTTCTTTTACACAACATTGGATATATCAAGATGCATTGTAACGTTTTTTCCCCCAAATTGAGCAAGTTGCTACAGATGAGTGAGGCTTGATAAGTCTTGTATATTTCAGATTTATATCTGATAACAAACATGAATATCCCTATTCCTCCCCTTGATAAAAAGAGAGCGGGGGCACTTTATGAAGCAAACGGAGCCCTTTAAATTTGTAACCATCTCATCTCTTTAATTGCAGATGCAGAATGCAACCAAATAAATGCATTTTTATTTTGTTCCAGTCTTGAAATTGCAAGAAAGGTTTGAAGCTCGTCTCGAATGTTTCCCTGCGAGCCGAGCGGCACCTTTACTTGGCGTCCCTGCACTTGCCCTTTGATCCGTGGATTAGTGTTAGGGTTGGGGCAGTGCTCCTGGTAACAGCGGCAGAGAGCCCCTCTCTCTTTCACACACCCATCCAGCTCACACTCGCCCTCTCACACTCACCGGGGCCACGGGCAGTGCGCCCAGGTGCATCGCGCCCTGAGCCCTGGCACCGGGTGACACACGGACGGACACGGGCAGAGAGAGAGAGAGAGAGAGCAAACCAACCTTACATGTCACTCACTCTCACTGTGTGCCGTGGAGAAAGGGGGGGAGAGAGAGAGAGAGAATTTATTATTATTTTTTGTTTACCCCCCCCCTCTCTCGTTGGTGTTTTGTTCATCTGCTATAACACACGCGACAACAACAAAAAAAATGATAAGAAAGGAGAGTGTGAAGAGAAAATGATCTAAAAAAGAGAGAGAGAGAGGAGTTGGGTGGAGGAAGGAAAATGCCCAGGAGAAAGCAGGAGCAGCCGAAGCGACTGCCTTTTTCGCGTAAGTGAGCGGCGGCGGGGGAGAGGGAGAGGGGAGCCGGGGTGAGGCTGACAAAGGCGCCGGCCGCCACCGCTTCACCTTTGAATAGGGCGGCCGGGAGGGAGGCCGCCATGTTGGCGGCGGCGGCGGCGGTGTGGGGGACGCTCGGGGTGTCCGTCCGTCTGCTCCTCCGACCGCCTGTGATAATTCAGCCCCAATAATTTAAGCGGGGGCGGTGGTGAGGGTCTCGGGGAGGCGCTTGTGGAGCTTATTTTTGTTGTTGTTGTTGTTGTTAGGAGCTGTGGAGTTCATCTCCTTCACCCCCCTCCCTGAGCCTCCACCCCCGGGTCACGGATTGAACTGTGTGGCTTTTGTCGCTCCTCGGGTCCCCCCCCCCCCTCGCTCCTCTCCCAGTGGGGGTGAGCGGGGAGAGTCCAGGGGCCGGAGCACTAGGCCAGCGGTGCACTGCGGACGGTGGAGCGGCCCTGACCAGGGAGGAGAGGTCAGGCCGCGGCCTCTGCCCCCGGCCCTGGCGCTGGCCCAGCGGGAGCTTCCTCCCTCCCTCCCTCACTCACTCGCAGCAGCCCCGCACTTTCTGCCAGTCCCTGTTTATTCCAGCAACAACTTTGAGTCGGACGCCGGCTCCGCGGGTGTGATTTAAAACAATATATATTTTTTTTCGCCTCGCTAGGTT
>CM075977.1:265317472-265356003 GCA_038087875.1 Malacoraja senta | reverse complement strand
TTCATTTATACACCTTGCTGTTGTGTTTTCCATGTTATTTAACAATTGAGATATCGCAATTGAGCCTGACCTTATCCTCGTATGACATCTTGTGTGCAGGTTTAAAGCAAAGATTGCGAATCACAATAGGAATTCAAGAACTGGGATATTTTACTCTATGTTGACTTGGGTTATCTGTAACATTCTGGTCTTGTTCAACCAAGATGAGCAAAGTTTGAGGTTGAGCCTTCACCTTATTTTGGCATCTCTGTGCTCCTTTGAAGAACAATACAGAATTGATAGTGCTTTTTACACAACTTTACACTTATTACACGTTCTAATTTTTGTGTGCATGGTGTGCACTGGGATTCATTCTTTGAAGCTGCTGGGCTATGCCTTTCTGTAAATTATTATAGTCTGACTCCCATTTCTTATTTCACAAATGCTGCATGGACAGAGCAGCGATACTGTGAGAAAATTGTGCTATAATCTTTTCTGATGGGTTCGTTTCTGCTTATGAAAATACACTGGAATCCAACTACAGTTGATCAAAGTCAATCATCAAACGTAGCAAACCTTTGTGTGGTCTTGGGTCTACCAAGAACTTACTGGTATACTTTTGTCTAGTCACTCCTTTTAGGTCGTTATTCCTAATATAGTCACATCTTCTGATCTCCACCCCTTTCCGCAGAGACTTCCCTCTGCAACTCCCTGGTTAACTCGTCCCTTTCCACCCAAACCATCCCCTCCCTAGGTACCTTCTCCTGCAAATGAAGGAGATACAACACCTGTCCATATACCACCTTGCTCGACGCTGTCCAAGGACCCCGACAGTCCTTTCAGGTTAGCCTGAGGTTCACTAGTACCTCCTCCAACCTCATCTACTGTATCCACTGTTCCAATAGACAATAGGTGCAGGAGTGGGCTATTCGGCCCTTCGAGCCAGCACTACCATTCACTGTGATAATGGCTGATCATCCACAATCAGTACCCCATTCCTATTTTCTCCCCATATCGCTTGACTCTGCTATCTTTAAGAGCTCTATCTAACTCTTTCTTGAAAGCATCCAGAGAATTGGCCTCCACTGCCTTCTGAGGCAGAGAATTCCACAGATTCACAACTCTCTGGATGAAAATGTTTTCCTCATCTCCGTTCTAAATGGCCTACCCCTTATTCTTAAACTGTGGACCCTGGTTCTGGACTCCCCCAACATCGGGAACATGTTTCCTGTCTCTAGCGTGTCCAATCCCTTAATAATCTTATGTTTCAATATGACCCCTTCTCATCCTTCTACATTCCAGTGTATACAAGCCCAGTCCCTCCATTCGTTCAATATATGACAGTCCCGCCATCCCGGGAATTAACCAGGGGATTCCAGGGGTGGAATCCTCTATATTGGCGAGACCAAGTGCACACTGGGCAATCATTTCACAGAACACCTTCGCTCAGTCTGCCTTGGCCTTTGTGACTCCCATTCCCCTAATGACCTGTCTGTCCTAGGCCTCCTCCATTGTCAGAGTGAGGCCAAACGTAAATTGGAGGAACAGCACCTCATATTTCACTTGGGCAACTTACAACCCAGCGGTATGAATATTGATTTCAAGTAACCCTTGCATCCTCTCTTTCTCTCTGCCCCACCCCACCGTAGTTGTTGTACAAGTTTTATCATCCTGTGGAGTTTCACTGTTTGTATAACCTGTTATCATCTATCCCGCAACCAACAATGGACCATTGTGGGCTCCATCTTGATCGTCGTTGCTTTTTATATATCTTTCAATCATTTGTTCTATGTACCTCCTACCCTCGTTTCCCTTTCCCCTGACTCAGTCTGAAGTGTCCCGACCCGAAACGTCATCTATTCCTTTTCGTCAGAGATGCTGCCTGACCCGTTGAGTTACTCCAGCTTTTTGTGTCTATCTATAGTTAAGTGTTTACTTACTTAACGGGATTGCGTGTGAAATATTTTTATTTTTTATTTAACAATGCTTCTTTACAAACATTTTGAACACAATCTTATTCAGAGATGTTAATTCCTTAGTTATTACTTATCAAAATCAATTGCCATTCAAGGCTAGGAAAAACTGGAAAATCAACGTTGCAGCAATTGATATAATTACTGTTGACCCAATTAAGACACAATTCAAAACATAATTTCACCTCTACCAATTCTTAATAAATGAAATTGATAATACCTGTAAGACTAGACATATATTTTGAATTGTTTCCTTTATTATCTACTTTGAATATAAATTCAAAGGGAGATAGATGGACATTTGACATTATAATGCTGTGAAATGTTTACACATTAGAGAGTTTTATCATGGTGGTACTTCTGTTGGTTATTTGAAAAATGTACTACCATGAATCTTTGTGCACAATTGACATCTAGGCAGATTTTAAAAATATGTTTAATAAGATAGGAGAAAAATAACTGCTTCCATTGATATGAGCTATACCTTCAAACTTAAGAGTTAAGATATTCAGGAGTGATATGAGAAAGTACTTCTTCATTCCATGGTTCGATTCTACTTTATTGTAATGTGTACCTAAGTCCAATGAAATGCTTTTTGTATTGCGTCCAGTTCCTTGACAATCTTAGTATAAATTAGGCACAATCATACTGAGTATAAAAGTGTAAGATACAGACCACACCATAATGCTGGGAAAATTTTGTGTGGATTTCTAACCTGTAGGATATCAGCAGTTTCCCTGTGAAATCTGCCTCTGAACCTGCATCAGGTTATACTGAGCACAGGTTTTGCAACTCTCTCCATTTCCATGGAGAAGAAAGGCTGAGGGGGAGAGTAAGCTTAAGGTCATATACATTTTCAAAAATTAAATTAGCAAAAGCAGTGTTTAAATTATTTTTACTGATATTTACAATATGTAGCCTGCTTGCAGTTTTGCTCCTTCTGATGTGTAAGGAAGGCTTAGCCAGCTGTCAATGCATTTTTGTGGGATTTACAGCTGGAGGGGTGTGCACTACACCGGAAGTGGCGGCGATGACCAAGCAGCTGCGGCTCACCTGCAGTCCGTCTGTCTTTTCTTTGGTTTTCTTTTGTCCTGTTGTTTAGTTTATTTTAGTTGTGTATGTGTGGGGGGGTGGGAGAAACAGTTTTTAGTCTCTTCCTTCGGGGGGGATGCGACCTTTTCTTGTCGTATCCCCTGTCTCCGTCTGCGCTGAGGCCTATCGCGGAGCTGGCGGCCTCCAACTGGGACTGACCTCGAGGCTCCGAGATAAATCGGAACAGGGACTTACCAACGCGGGGCTGGCCGACTTCTGGGCTGTGGTGGCGGTGCGGCGGCGGTGACCCGACTTCGGAGGCTCAGCCGCGGGCCCAGTGGACGACAACGTCAGGAGCTCGCAGGTCCCAGGTTTTCTGGAGCTCCCGCAATGACAGCTTCGTCCGCTGGACTGGAGGGTGGCAGCTTCGACCGCCCCGGGCCGTGGAGTTTGAACCAGCCCGTTCGCGGAGCTCGGATGCGGCCGCTGGACTTACCATCACCCGGCGGGGTCCCTACATCGAAAGCTGGATCGCCTCAACGCAGAGGGAGACGACGAGGAGGGAAGAGACAAGGACTTAAGACTTTTGCCTGCCATCACAGTGAGGAGGTGCCTGGTAGACTCACTGTGGTGGATGGTAAACTGTGTTAAGTGTGTGTTTTGTTATTTTATTCTATGTTATGACTGCAAGGTATACAATTTCGTTCAGACAAATGTCTAAATGACAATAAAGGATACTTTACTTTAATTTATTCGTACTGATCATGTCTGAGCTGCTTTTTGGATCGTATTGCGTCTAGAAGATCTGCTTAGTGTTACTACTCGAGGCCATTGTGTCCAGATGGTTAGAGAGTACTCTAGCAAAAAGTGATATTGAGTTTCTATGTCTTCTTAGAAGAGTACTCCCATGTTAGTGTAGGGTGAAAAATTAAATTGATAAGTTTGGGATTGCACTTGTAATTAAAGAATGGTATCCTGCAAAATTTCTGTTTTATCTCCTAATGTGAGTAGTCATATGGTGAGTAGCACATAGAGTAAAAGTAAAATGGCTTGGGAAGAAAAAGCTTTGGACAGTGGAACTATGGAGATGAAATTACAACTATCGCATCTCTTGGTGTATTTTCTGCAGAGGTACTTCCAACCTGGCATCAAATCAAGCAATGTTACCCACCTTTCTTTTATGAAAGAATGTAGCTGTTGGCGCCGCGAGCGGCAGCCTCGCCAGCAGCTCGTGTGCTTTTTCGACTTTTATTGTTATTTTTTAGTGTGTCTAAATGTTTGTATTAATGTTTCTCGGTATATCTGAGGTGGGGGGGGGAATAGGGGAAATCGTTTTCAGTCACTTACCTCGACGGAGATCCGACTTTTTGTGGTGTCGCATCTTCGCGCCCCCCCCCCCCCCCCCCCCCCCTGGCCTAACAACTGGATTGGTGCGGCCTTTCCAGACCGGAGACCGGCCCAGAGCTTCAAGCTGCAGGCGCGGCGCGGACTTTATCATCGCAGAACTGCAATCCTTTGCCGAGGATCGCCAGTGTTGGAGCTACGACCGCGGGGCCTGTGGACTTTAACATCGTGAAGCCGCCCGGGGTCTCCGGTAAGAAGCGGCAATTTGGGAACCCAAAGCCGCGGAGTTCCGATCCGTCCCGTCGTCGGAGTTTCGATCATCCCAACGAGAGGCTCCTGAACATCTGTGGCGGCAACTGCGGAGGGCTCAAGGCCCCGACCACACGTGAACAAAGGAGGAAGATGACTGAACTTTATTGTCTTCCATCACAGTGAAGAATGCTGATTCCACTGTGGTGGATATTTATGTTAAATTCTATTATGTATTGTGTTTTTACTTGTATGGCTGTACCTTAATTGGCGCATGTGACAATAAATGTGTACTTGAACTTGGTATTTTTGATAATTTCTCTGCCTTTTCCTCCTTAAAAGCTGCAGGCCTTTATGAACCATATCAAATTATATTTCTTTATTTTTTAATTCCTCGTTTTGTTCATTATTCAAATCATGCAATGGCCTGCATGCATCATATACCTTAAAATTGGGACTTTACTAGTCAACTCAATCCCATCATTGGGAACAAACATCCACAGAAAACGAACTAGTAGTGTGGATTCATGCACTGGTCAGCTTAGTCTCATTGTTGAGAATAAACATCCACAGAAAACTAATAGTGTGGATTCGATTCGCTTTTTTAATCACCTAAGCACCTCTTTGAATCTACTGCCACGTATCTTTACGTTTTCGCATTCTAACATTTTTGTATAATTTTTAATGTGTTTAAATGAAAAGAAACTTCCAACACATTTATTTAATACTAGACCAAGTGCAGACCGTGCTCCCCCAACGGTCTGCTCCCCCAACGCAATATTCCACCACTCACCCGTTCCCCCAACGCGACCCGTTCCCCAACGCAATATTGCACCATTAACCCGTAGCTCCCACGGGAGGCCTGGTTCCCCCAACTGAACCTGTTCCCGAACGTAAGATTCCAGCACTCCCCTGCCTCCCTCAGCACTGGATTTAATAAAGAAATTCCAATTGCACTTCCCCTGCCTGCCGCAGCAGTTCCAGTTACAATACCAATTGGCCCTGCCCCTCCTGTTGAAGCACTTGCTGTGGTATCCCATTGAGGTGAAAAGTTCAGAGTGTTCCTGTCTTGCAACTTTGTATCAAAGTGTGTTGGAAGCTGGCTGTCAAGGCTCTGTCTTACCTGTTTGCGGTCATCGGCGGTGAAGCGCGGCGTCGCCGGTAGCGAGGACCGCGCGGCAACGGCGAGAGCGTCGAGCCTATCCACCGGAGCGCCGCACGGATGTTGCGCGGGGGCCGAGTTAATTCAAACACGGCGGGTCCCATGTGCTTGCGGTAAGTAAAAAAAGGGCGGGCCGACTGCGATGACGTCGGCCCGCCGCACGTGACTCACCAGCGGCGGCTGTGGCGGCGGCCATCCTGATCGCGGCGCTGTAGCGGTGGCTGTGACTGCGGCCGCGCAGCACACGTGCCTCACTGGCGGCGGCACGTGCGTCACTGGCGGAGGCTGTGGCAGAGGAGGTTTGACGCACGGCGCTCGACCCTCACTGGCGGCGGCCCGTGCGAGCGGCCGTGCGCACTCGTGCATCACTGGTGGAGGTTGTGCGGTGAGTATTTTGTTTTGGACATTGTCGTTTTTATTTTAGCACCGCGCGGTGTTGGGAACACCGCCGCACGGCCCTGGAATTGTACTTTCTCACGAGTGCGCGGTCTATGGCGGCAGATTCCTCCCGTTTCGCCGCCATAGACCGCAGACTCGTGAGACAGGCCTTTTAGGATTTTAAGAGTAGAAATCTTGTTAAAGTTGGCATTTTTAAAGCTTTGAAATATAGCATCATCACTGGAAGCTGCTGGAAAAAAGCTCTCTGTGAGAAGCTGCAGTTACCATTGGCAACGTCCCACTGTGATGTCATTGTGGCACTCGACAGCTTGAGAGCCCATTGTGATTGGTGCACTGTGAGTGGCATTGTGACATCACGAAGCTGTTGGGAAAAGGCTCTCTATGAGAAGCTGCGGTTACCGTTGGCAATGTCCCATTGTGATGTCATTTGTAAATGAGATCCATTGTGATTGGATGTCTGTGAGATGGCATTGTGACATCACTGGAAGCTGCTGGAAAAAGGCTGTGAGAAGCGATTTTTGGCTTTTTTAAAAACTTTACGTGAATAACTTGAGAAATATAGGATGAAATCTTAAGTGAAGCTGAGTACGATGTGGTCAGGAAAACTGAGTTAGAATATGTAAAAATTTAAGTGCAAGCGTGTAGCGTTTTGAGGAAGATACAAAACATACAAACACACATACAACACACAAGATAATACTTTTATAGGTATATATAGATAAATGGTGATAAATTAAGCTCAGATGTTTAGCAGTAAATTTTATGTAGATTAGATGGATGTGAAGTACTTGGACCCAGTGTACATAGATGAACTAATTTGTCCATGGTCAGTTACTTAAATAGGCATATTTAAGTAACTGACCATAGACAAACTACATGACTAACTACATGAATGGTCATGGAAGACTGGGTAAACAAAATTTCCAGAGTACAGGTAGTTCTGTTATAACGCGATAGTTGTGTTCCAAGGGAAACATTACGATATAGAAAGTCGCTTTATAAAAACAATTGTGTCCATGGGGAATTTGAGTTTAGTTTATTATCACATGTACCGGGGTAACTGAAATTTTTTTGTTGCGTTGTGTGCTGAGGGAAAAAGGGACTAGCATGTTTTAGACTCACAATAACAATGCTTTTTCCCCTAGGGGGGTTTTGACAATAAAGATATTTTTAATAGCTATAAGTTTACTTTTGTTACTTACTGCATGGTAAAAATATTAAAAGCTGGGTGTTACATTGTTTAATAGAGTATTGGTGCACAAGTGTCAGTAGAAGGGATTGCTTGTCAATTTCATTCGTCTAAATATTGTAGTGCGGTTACATGGAAACTTTTTTTCCCATAGACTGTATTTTTCCCAAGATGGCTTTTTCTCTGCTAATCGATTTCCAGACTAATTTTTAAATGGATCTCGAGTTCCCAAACAAAATCACAATATACCCATTTCAGCCCATGTAATACCTACGTATAGTTTACAGGGATGGGATGGACACATTTACCAAATGTTAATATTTATGGAACATAAATTCTTGAAAGTACAAAATGCATTGCAAACCTTTGTATAGAACTGCCCTTGCAAAGACCCTTGAGACTCTAAAACTAATATCATGCATATGCTGTTAATTTGAAATAAAACACAAAATCCTGGAAATGTTCAGGAAGTTAGGTAACATTTACAAAGAGAGAAACAAAGTTAATGTTTCATGTTAATGACCTTTCATCAGTTCTGTATTATTTCTGAAGAAGAATGCCTGACAGTATGAACAGCATACTAAACTATAGGCATGTTTACAAGTTAATCTAGGGTTGAGCAAATCACCAGCTAACACTGCCTGAAAGGATGGTAGTAACATATACTTTGAAGAGGGAATTGGATATATATTAGAAACATAGAAACAGAAAATAGGTGCAGGAGGAGGCCATTCGGCCCTTCGAGCCAGCACTGCCATTCATTGTGATCATGGCTGATCGTCCCCTATCAATAACCCGTGCCTGCCTTCTCCCCATATCCCTTGACTCCACTAGCACCTAGAGCTCTGTCTAACTCTCTCTTAAATCCATCCAGTGATTTGGCCTCCACTGCCCTCTGTGGCAGGGAATTCCATAAATTCACAACTCTCTGGGTGAGAAAGTTTTTCTCATCTCAGTCTTAAATAACCTCCCCTTTATTCTAAGACTGTGGCCCCTGGTTCTGGACTCGCCCAACATTGGGAACATTTCTCCTGCATCTAGCTTGTCCAGTTCTTTTATAATTTTATATGTTTCTATAAGATACATAGATACATAGAAAATAGGTGCAGGAGTAGGCCATTCGGCCCTTCGAGCCTGCACCGCCATTCAATATGATCATGGCTGATCATCCAACTCAGTATCCCGTACCTGCCTTCTCTCCATACCCGCTGATCCCTTTAGCCACAAGGGCCACATCTAACTCCCTCTTAAATATAGCCAATGAACTGGCCTCAACTACCCTCTGTGGCAGAGAGTTCCAGAGATTCACCACTCTCTGTGTGAAAATGTTTTTTCTCATCTCGGTCTTAAAGGATTTCCCCCTTATCCTTAAGCTGTGACCCCTTGTCCTGGACTTCCCCAACATCGGGAACAATCTTCCTGCATCTAGCCTGTCCAACCCCATAAGAATTTTGTACGTTTCTATAAGATCCCCTCTCAATCTCCTAAATTCTAGCGAGTATAAGCCAAGTCTATCCAGTCTTTCTTCATATGAAAGTCCTGACATCCCAGGAATCAGTCTGGTGAACCTTCTCTGCACTCCCTCTATGGCTATAATGTCCTTCCTCAGATTTGGAGACCAAAACTACGCAATACTCCAGGTGTGGTCTCACCAAGACCCTGTACAACTGCAGTAGAACCTCCCTGCTCCTATACTCAAATCCTTTTGCTATGAAAGCTAACACACCATTCGCTTTCTTCACTGCCTGCTGCACATGCATGCCTACTTTCAATGACTGGTGTACCATGACACCCAGGTCTCGCTGCATCTCCCCTTTTCCTAATCGGCCACCATTTAGATAATAGTCTGCTTTCCTGTTTAGGCCACCAAAGTGGATAACCTCACATTTATCCACATTATACTGCATCTGCCAAACATTTGCCCACTCACCCAGCCTATCCAAGTCACCTTGCAGTCTCCCAGCATCCTCCTCACAGCTAACACTGCCCCCCAGCTTAGTGTCATCCGCAAACTTGGAGATGTTGCCTTCAATTCCCTCATCCAGATCATTAATATAAATTGTAAATAGCTGGGGTCCCAGCACTGAGCCTTGCGGTACCCCACTAGTCACTGCCTGCCATTGTGAAAAGGACCCGTTTACTCCTACTCTTTGCTTCCTGTTTGCCAGCCAGTTCTCTATCCACATCAATACTGAACCCCCAATACCGTGTGCTTTAAGTTTGTATACTAATCTCTTATGTGGGACCTTGTCGAAAGCCTTCTGAAAGTCCAGATACAACACATCCACTGGTTCTCCCCTATCCACTCTACTAGTTACATCCTCGAAAAATTCTATAAGATTCGTCAGACATGATTTACCTTTCGTAAATCCATGCTGACTTTGTCCAATGATTTCACCACTTTCCAAATGTGCTGCTATCCCATCTTTAATAACTGACTCTAGCAGTTTCCCCACTACCGATGTTAGACTAACTGGTCTGTAATTCCCCATTTTCTCTCTCCCTCCCTTCTTAAAAAGTGGGGTTACATTTGCTACCCTCCAATCCTCAGGAACTACTCCAGAATCTAAAGAGTTTTGAAAAATTATCACTAATGCATCCACTATTTCTGGAGCTACTTCCTTAAGTACTCTGGGATGCAGCCTATCTGGCCCTGGTGATTTATCGGCCTTTAATCCATTCAATTTACCCAACACCACTTCCCGACTAACCTGGATTTCACTCAGTTCCTCCATCTCCTTTGACCCGCGGTCCCCTGCTATTTCCGGCAGATTATTTATGTCTTCCTTAATGAAGACGGAACCAAAGTAGTTATTCAATTGGTCCGCCATATCCTTGTTCCCCATGATCAATTCACCTGTTTCTGACTGCAAGGGACCTACATTTGTTTTAACTAATCTCTTTCTCTTCACATATCTATAAAAACTTTTGCAGTCAGTTTTTATGTTCCCTGCCAGTTTTCTTTCATAATCTATTTTCCCTTTCCTAATTAAGCCCTTTGTCCTCCTCTGCTGGTCTCTGAATTTCTCCCAGTCCTCTGGTATGCTGCTTTTTCTGGCTAATTTGTACGCATCATCTTTTGCTTTGATACTATCCCTGATTTCCCTTGTTATCCACGGATGCACTACCTTCCCTGATTTATTCTTTTGCCAAACTGGGATGAACAATTTTTGTAGTTCATCCATGCAGTCTTTAAATGCCTTCCATTGCATATCCACCGTCAACCCTTTTAGAACTAATTGCCAGTCAATCTTGGCCAATTCACGTCTCATACCCTCAAAGTTACCTTTCTTTAAGTTCAGAACCGTTGTTTCTGAATTAACAATGTCACTCTCCATCCTAATGAAGAACTCAACCATATTATGGTCACTCTTGCCCAAGGGGGCACGCACAACAAGACTGCTAACTAACCCTTCCTCATTACTCAATACCCAGTCTAGAATAGCCTGCTCTCTCGTTGGTTCCTCTACATGTTGGTTTAGATAACTATCCCGCATACATTCCAAGAAATCCTCTTCCTCAGCACCCTTGCCAATTTGATTCACCCAATCTATATGTAGATTGAAGTCACCCATTATAACTGTTTTGCCTTTGTTGCACGCATTTCTAATTTCCTGTTTGATGCCATCCCCAACTTCACTACTACTGCTAGGTTGCCTGTACACAACACCCACCAGCGTTTTCTGCCCCTTAGTGTTTCGCAGCTCTACCCATACCGATTCCACATCCTCCAAGCTAATGTCCTTCCTTTCCACTGCGTTAATCTCCTCTCTAACCAGCAACGCTACCCCACCTCCTTTTCCTTTCTCTCTATCCCTCCTGAATATTGAATATCCCTGGATGTTCAGCTCCCAGCCTTGGTCACCCTGGAGCCATGTTTCCGTGATCCCAACTATATCATAATCATTAAAAGCTATCTGCACGTTCAACTCATCCACCTTATTACGAATGCTCCTTGCATCCAAGATCCCCCTCATCCTTCTAAACTCCAGTGAATACAAGCCTAGTCTTTTCAATCTTTCCTCATATGACAGTCCCAGGGATCAATCTCGTGAACCTACGCTGTACTGCCTCAATCACAAGGATGTCCTTCCTCAAATTAGGAGACCAAAACTGTACACAATACTCCAGATGTGGTCTCACCAAAGCCCTATACAACTGCAGAAGAACCTCTTTACTCCTATACTGAAATCCTCTTGTTATGAAGGCCAACATTCCATTAGCTTTCTTCACTGCCTGCTGTACCTGCACGTCAACTTTCAGTGACCGGTGTACAAGGACACCCAGGTCTCGCTGAACCTCCCCCTTACCTAATCTAACCCCATTGAGATAATAATCTGCCCCCTTGTTTTTACCGCCAAAGTGGATAACCTCACATTTATCTATATTATACTGCATCTGCCACGCATCTGCCCAATCACTTAACCTGTCCAGGTCACCCTGCAACCTCCTAACATCCTCTTCACAGTTCACACTGCCACCCAGCTTTGTGTCATCCGCAAACTTGCTAGTGTTGCTCCTAATTCCCTCTTCCAAATCATTAATATATATGGTAAATAGTTGCGGCCCCAACACCGAGCCTTGCGGCACTCCACTCGCCACTGCCTGCCATTCTGAAAAGGACCCGTTCACTCCTACTCTTTGCTTCCGGTCTGCCAACCAATTTTCTATCCATGTCAACACCCTACCCCCAAAACCATGTGCTCTAATGTTAGTCACCAGTCTCCCGTGCGGGACCTTATCAAAGGCTTTCTGAAAGTCTAGATACACTACATCCACTGGCACCCCTTCATCCATTTTACTTGTCACATCCTCAAAAAATTCCAGAAGATTAGTCAAGCATGATTTCCCTTTCATAAATCCATGTTGACTTGGACTAATCCTTTTACTGCTATCCAAATGCCCCATTATTACCTCTTTAATAATTGACTCCAGCATCTTTCCCACCACCGAAGTCAGGCTAACTGGTCTGTAATTCCACGTATTCTCTCTCGCTCCTTTCTTGAAAAGTGGGATAACATTAGCTATCCTCCAATCCACAGGAACTGATCCTGAATCTATTGAACATTGTAAAATGATCACCAATGCGTCCTCTATTTCTAGAGCCACCTCCCTGAGGACCCTGGGATGCAGACCATCTGGCCCAGGGGATTTATCATCCTTCAGTCCCATTAGCCTACCCAATACTATTTCTCGCCTAATGAAAATTTCTTTCAGTTCCTCTACCCCCTTAGATCCTCTGTCCTCCAGTACATCTGGGAGATTGTTTGTGTCTTCCTTAGTGAAGACAGATCCGAAGTACCTATTCAACTCTTCTGCCATTTCCTTGTTGCCCATAATAATTTCACCCGTGTCTGCCTTCAAGGGACCCACATTTGACTTTGCTACTCTTTTTCCCTTAACATATCTAAAGAAGCTTTTACTGTCCTTCTTTATATTCCTGGCCAGCTTCCCCTCGTACTTCATCTTTTCAGCCCGTATTGCTCGTTTTGTTTCCTTCTGTTGTCCTATGAAAGTTTCCCAATCCTCTGGCTTCCGGCTACTCTTTGCTGTGTTCTACATCTTTTCTTTTAGTTTTATTCTATCCCTAACTTCTCTTGTCAGCCACGGTTGCCTCCTACTCCCCTTAGAATCTTTCTTCCTTTTTGGAATGAAATGATCCTACGTCTCCCAGATTATGCCCAGAAATTCCTGCCATTGCTGTTCCACCGTCATTCCTGCTAGGATCCCTTTCCAGTCTACTTTGGCCAGCTCCCCTCCCATGCCTTCATAGTCCCCTTTTTTCAACTGCATCACTGCCACTTCCGATTTAACGTTCTCCTTCTCAAATTGCAGATTAAAACTAATCATATTATGATCACTGCCTCCAAGCGGTTCCTTTACCTCTAGTTCTCTTATCATATCTGGTTCATTGGACAACACTAAATCTAGAATTGCCTTTTCTCTGGTCGGCTCCATTACAAGCTGCTCCAAAGGCTGAGCGGAAAGAAGTGAGACTTAATGAATCTTTTCACAAGTCAGTAGTCATCCAGTGACTAAAGCCCCTGTCCCACTTACGTGTCCTTGGCACGCTAATTACGCGACCTCGTGGTCGCGTTGAGCCTCGACGGTCCCGCGAAGGTCGCGTGCGACTTCATTCGACTGCACAGCCGTCTGGAGCGCGTGACGTCATTTGAAGATGGACGCAAAATGCCGGAGTAACTCAGCGGGACCGGCAGCATCTTTGGAGAGAAGCAATGGGTGATGTTTTGTGTCGAGACTCTTCTTCAGTCTGAAAGAAGGGTCTTGACCCAAAACGTCATCCATTCCTTCTCTCCAGAGATGCTGCCGGTTCCGCTGAGTTACTCCAGCATTTTGTGTCTATCTTCAATTTTCTTGGCCCCGCTCTGGAGTAGAAGTGGGGACAGTCCCTTAATGGGTGGCTTCTGTCCTACAAGTTTAGATCCCTTCTATTATGTTAATATTTTTTAAGCATAACAAATAAATGTGAAAGTACCCAACTACAGCCAATAGGATAGCAGTTTACTCATTTAGTAGTACTGATGGGTATATGAAGCAGAATCTGAAGCACGTGGGTGAGACGTGCATAAATAGCTGTGATAGATGTAATAGAATCCTTCCACTGTAAGTATGTAAATCAAAATGGTAACAGGTTCCATTGGTCAGGAAAAAGAGCAAGTGGGTAGATTTTCTTTAAAATCTTTGCAAACGTCCACACAATTCATTGGTGCAAGATCACCATGTATAAGTATCGCATTTGACGACACAGATGTACTCTTGGCAGTTAATTGATTTGAACTCGGCAAAAAGAGGTCTTTGGAAACACGAGGAACTGCAGATGCTGAAATCGTGAGCAAAATACAAAGTACCTACATTCAATCTGAAGATTGACCCGACCCAAAATGTCTATTTCTCTGCACAGACACTTCCTGACCGGCTGGGTTCCCAGCAGTTTGTATGTTGATGAAAAAGTCTCTGTTGTCCTTGCCAGGGACCAATAGTTGAGGGCGATGCTTTGTGTGCAGTTATTCAGCATTGTGCTACTTATTAAGGTTCTTACATGCTCACTTTCATACTATACCACTGATAATAAAGCCTCTTTTGATTGAGTTGTGAGAAAGCATCTAATAATAGTCAGTAAGGCATTTTGTATTTTAGTAGTGACCTCTACCTGCTTGCAGAAAGGGGAACCTATATGTACCAATTGTTTAAACATCTGAGCTCTGGCTAGTACACAATATTGCTGTTGCCATTTCCTATCTGAGAGAGATGTGAAAATATGGTTCGCTCTATGAAGTGTGGTTTAAAAAAGCCCTATTCTTTTCCATTAGAAAATCACTTTTGTGGGAGTTCTGAATCATGGAGTTTGCTGCTGCCTATCCAAAGGCAGCTGTGATCATTGTTCTTTCATGGGAAGAGAATAATGAGTTTGTGTTTGTGATATTTATGAAGAGATCAAAAGGGCAATTGCATAAACTGATCTTATTTTAACTATTAAACAGAGATATGGAGAAGTGACCATTAATGGATTTGATTTTTCTATAAATATGCAACATTTTCAATTCTTCTAGAGCCTTTATTAAAGATGTACTTGTTTTCAATTTTGCCCATCAGCATGAAAATAAGATTTTGAACATTATCAATTCACTGTCATTATCTTAACTAATACAGAAATGTCCATTGTATTCCTTCAATTACAAGTGAGTACTGTGCTTTATGCTTGGCTTTTGCATTTTTTTTCCGTTTCACCTAGCAAACATTAATATATTGCTAGAGCCCAGCTGTTTGGAAATTTATTATCTTTTGGGATAAAAGAAGCCCGTTTGGTACAATGTGCCTGACTAACCTTTGTAAAAATTATGCATTTAGTTCCATTTCTTTCCACTTAGCCATTTTTTTGAGTATATATCCAATTCCCTCTTCAAAGAATCTACTTCCACCACCCTTTCAGATATTGTATTCCAAATCATAACAACACTCTGTAAAATAAATTATTCATCTTTCCCTTGGTTCTTTTTGTCAGTTATCCGTGTCCTCTGGTTACAAATCTTTCAGTCACTAGAAATTGTATCTCCTTATTTACCCTTACTCAAAACCCTTTCATGATTTTGAACACCTTTATTAACCCTTTTCTAGACTGAAATTGTAAATACCTGGATCAATCTACCACCATTACTCGGGTCTTTTGATCGCAAGACCCGAGTAAAGGTGGTCAGAATTGGACATGTTACTCCAGCTGAGGGTCTCATCATTGTCGGATGTTGGGGTTTCTTTTCAAATAAGTTTGAGTAAAGGTGAAAGCCAAATAAAGGATATATATAAAATATGGTAACTAATTGACAACTTAGTGTAGATATAAACAAATTGAAGGGATTTAATTTGGCTCTTTAATTTGGGGAATGTATTAAGTTTTAATTTCTCTTGAGATTTTGGAAAATTAGGCTAATAAATTAGCTTCTAGGCAATTAGTGTATTATTTTGACAAGAAATGTTAGTTCTTTCAATAAAGCTGCTATATTCTCAGTTTCTGCTAAATTCCCCAATTTCTTTTCAAGATGGAAATGAAGAAGAAACAGGAGAAGAATTGGGTGAAGAAGAGGATTGGTTCGGAAATGCCTCTGAAACTCCTTCTGAAGTCTCCTATCTAGAGGACCTTAATGCGTCACCTGGGAAAAAGCAGCAAGAACAAGAAACTTCTCCAGATAACTCCTTGGGAAGCACAACTCCCATAAGGAACTCATTGGAATTGTTAGTCTCTGAAAATGATCAGGTTGGAGACCACTTGGGAAAACAGGATGCATTATCACCTGTTTCATCATCATTGTTACATGAAATGGGATCCCATGCTTTGCACAAACCAATGAGTAGCAATTTGAGACGACTGCTGGAGTCTGGGCCAGTCAGCGGCACCTCTGGTCTGGGAGCTAAGGAAAAAGAATGTTGTGTAGATGGTCTTGTTTCCGTTTTGCCTTTGTCACCATCTTCCCCTCATGCACTACAACTAAGTGTTCTTGCTAGGAAGTCAGCTGCTAAGCAGGAACAAAGTAATAATTTTAGTCCTAGTAACAACTTTATGTGGGACCAGGATATTTGGCTGCAAAGTTCATCATCTTGTAGTTTATCACCTGCTTCAGCCACACAGAAACTTAAAGCAGCTGCAAATGCAGTTCGCCTGGACAAAAGTCTTTCAAGGGTAGAGGAGCCAATGAGATTTAGTCCATACTCATCGCCTTACAGCCCTATACAAAAGCAGTCAGCGAGTTCTGCACTGGCTGCTCTCTCAAAGAAAGTTAGTGAAAGAAGCCAGTCTTCTGCTCAAGATCACAAGCGTCCAGGAAGTTCTTTCCTTTCTCTGGCCTCAATGACCTCATCAGCTGCCCTCTTAAAAGAAGTTGCAGCTAGAGCTGCTGGCAATATGTTGGTTGAGAGAAAAGATCAACTGATCCCGGGAGATACCTTAAGATCTATGGAAGTGAAACAAGAAAAATTAATTCCATCAGCCCCATTGGAATTGCTGTTGCCGGCACCGAAGCAGAAGTCTCTGAAGCCTGTCAATCAAGGTAAGAGTATATTATAGTTAAAACCGGAAAGTGTTTTTGTTTTGATGTCTAGTATTTTAAGAATTTTTTGTGTCTAGCATATTTACTTGTTATTTTGAAGCACTTTTAGATCTCCTAATGGACTATTTATCTGAACTGCAGATGCTAAAGATGGGGAGGGAACTGCATTGAAAGTATTCAGAGGTCCCCAACAAGTGTATTTTGAAGGGAATCCTTCTGTTTTTAAAGTGAGCTATCTGTGCATTTGTGTCAGAGTCTCTACAGTGAATGTCATTTTCTGTTGGATAGGGGGGTGCTGCATGGTCATGTTTGCACTCTTTATAGATGCTGACAAAATCCAATAGAAATTTGGGCTAGCATTATTGGCAGATTTTAAATCTTGTTATTTTTTGTGCCATTTCAGGAACTTTGTTTGTTCAACATCTGTTTTGAATAAATTAGTTTCATACAGCTTATTTGGTATACCAAATAAAATGTTTACAACCTTTGCCATAAACTAAGTATACACCAGTTTTATTCCTCATTATTTTGAGCTGAATCAGTGTTGCATAACATCCTGTTTGACCCTGAGTTTCTAAGCTCAGCTGGAGAAATGTCCGAATAGTCCATATCTACTATTTTCTCAGCCCAGCTGCCATTGAAACCTTAATTCAACATGCTAAGATTTAACTAATCTAGTATTCAAGCAGTTAGTCTTCAATTGTGTTTAATTTTCAACTAACGTTGTTGCCTGTCTCCAATGCTGCATATATTTTGCCTATGTCTCTGGTTGATTCACAAACAGAAAATGGTGCAAATACTCAGCAAGCCAGGCAGCAGCTGTGGAAGGAGATGCAGTTAATTTTTCAGGTCTAAGACCCTTCATTAGAATTGGCAACGTTGGAAAACAAGTTTGTTTTAAGTTGCAGAGAGGCTGGGTAAGGAATGGATAAGACCTAGGGAATATCTTTATTAGGGTGAGGCCAGGTTTGCCCAAGTGAACTCGCTGTTTATGCGGTTGTTTGCTCAATATGTAAAAAGATAGTTGCAGACGGTAGGGGAACATATTAAAGATGCTAAATGCAGATCAGAGATGTTGCTGAAACCCAAGGCCAAAAGGAGAATGCTGGAAATATCGAGCAGATCAGATAGTGTTTGTGGAGAGAGGAAAATCTTGTTAATATTACAAATGGATAGTTAGCAGAGCTAGTGGGTTCACTTGCAGACAGGAAAAGGCAATTATATAAAATTGTTGAATTTAATGTTCAGGGAGGCTGCAGTGTGCCTCACCAGAAGTTGCTGATTCGTTTTGGCTCATTTATCTCCTTTTTTTTAATTACAAATTATCTTGCTTTTCTCTAATTTCCTCGCATTTCATACTCTTGATACCTTAGATTCTTATCGCCTGTCCATCTCCTGCCCTTAAGCTCCACCATTGATACTGTTGATACTGTGGAATTTGTTCCCTAAACCCAATTCCCTAACCACCTTCTCTATGAAGCCCTACTTTAAACCTACTTTATAACCAAGCTTTTATGTGGATATTCTAATCTTTATCCTTGAGGTCAATGTATTTACTTTTGCTTGCAACCATAAAACATTGGAGAAGCATTATATACACTGCAAAGCTACCAGTTAATTACAAGCTGTGAATTTTGGGGGAAAAACACAAAACACATAAAAATATTTTACATAAGTTAGATTGGCGGCATTTTGGTTTCCATTTCAGTCAAATGGTTGTAGATAATAGGAAAGAAAATCAGGAGTATAATCAATCTTTCAACTGATCGGCAGTGCAGATGAATTACCTGTAGCTTTATTTCACTTTACAGTTTCAGACGAAGAGGGAGGAAAATCCTTTCAGTGTCCCATTTGTGGCTTGGTTATTAAACGAAAGAGCTACTGGAAACGCCACATGGTGATTCACACTGGACTAAAGAGTCACCAGTGTCCACTCTGCCCATTCCGTTGTGCACGCAAGGACAATCTGAAATCACACATGAAGGTACCAGGGGTGTTGGCATAAGTTTTTATAAATGATTATTTCTCAATGTACTTTCCTGATCAATTGTGGAATATTACAAGTATTTGAATAAAGAGACTAAGTAAGTAACTGTTGACAAACATTGAGACATCCCAAACTCATTGCAATTTGCTGGAACATGATTTATCTTAAAGCTCCATTAAGATTGTCCAAGAATAGGTAGTGTTGTGATTTTTAATTATCATCCTAAAACCAGCTTTAAAGAAAGTTTGTAATCAGCAAATCTAAATGATTCCCATTTTAACATGAAAAATGGAAAATTATCCACCCCCCGATTCAAGCTGCTCTTCTGAAGGCAATTTTATGGACACTAGTTATCTTGTATCCTGCCAAGTGACTATTCTTTGTGTAAAAAAATAGGTACAATGAGCCACAAAAGTTGTGATTTATTAGAGAAGTGAAACTTAAGTAAGATTTTACCTTCACCTTTATATATACACACCTTACTATCCCTATCCCACATCCCAGCAGGGACTGAAAATTGTAGCAGCTCTGTGTATATTAATTGGGTAATATGTCTGAGCAAGTAGCTATCAATGATGTTGGGAAATTTGAAGAAAACAATATTTTTGTTCTTTCAATGAACTAAATTCAAGACTGTTTCTGTAAAAAACATAACTACAGATTATCAGAATGAAAATATTTAAAATATATATTTTTACTGAGTTATTTTATGTTACTTTATGTATTTTGCAGCAATTATAATCCACTTTGAGCAGTTATTTTGCCAGATTAATGTAGGATATCAAAATAAAATGAACCCCAGGAATACATTGGTTGTTCAAATGATCTAGTTTAATTTAATGGAAATAACAGGACAGCCTTCTATTGCCAATGTGTTATTTCTTGATAGCTATCACTGTGAAACTCAGCTAGCCTTTATTTCTCATGGCCTAAAGTATTATAGTCAGAAAGTAATTTACTGTGCATGATAACATTTTTCACATTTAGAATATTATAAATAGGAAGCTGCAGATCAACCAGCTGTGGGTATTTCTTGAATTTTTCATCTCCTCTACTCAGTAGAAAGGAGAGAGACAAAATGCTGGAGTAACTCAGCGGGTCAGTCTGAGGAAGGGTTCTGACCCAAACCGTCACCTATCCATATTGTTCAGGGTTGCTGCCTGACCCGCTGAGTTACTCCAGCATTTTGTGTCTTTCCTTGGTAAACCATAATCTGCATTTTCTAGTAGAACGGAGAGTTATTTATCCTGTTTAGTTTCAGCAACTTTGGGTAGCAGATAGTGACAGACCATGCAGCAGAATGTGGAAATACCTTTAATCACCTTGGTGTCACCAAAATTCTCATTGTTTAAGACAATGCATTCAACGTTTTTTTAAGGTTTATGCATCTATTTATTATTCCAATTCCAATATGCATAATAATACTGGAAATACTCTGGGTCAAGTAGTGTCTGTGGAAGGAGATGCGTAATTAATGTTTCAGGCCTGAATGTTCAGTTCTGAAGAAGGGTCTTGGACCTGAAATGTTAATTGTTTTTCTTTTCACAGAAGCTGTTTATTTCAGGTTTCCAGCATCTACAATATTTTTTTTGATTTTGCACATACAGTATGCACATTCAAAGCAGTGTTCTCTTCAGTAAGCTATAGTTTACTTTTTCAAATACAGTGGCGAGCATGCTACCTCTTTGCCCCAGCAAACCTGATTCAATCCTCACCTGTTGCATGTTCTCATTCTGATAGTGTGGGTTTCCCCATGGTACTCGTGTTTCCTCTCACATCTCAAAGGCAAGCAGATTGGGAGGTGAATTGGCCTCTTTAAATTGCTTCCAATGTGTCAGTAAATATTGAGGTGGGGGTAGAGAGAATAGAATACAGGAAAATTACAGATAATCTAATTAGTATGGCCAAAATTACCTCTCTCTATATCATGGAAATATCGGAAATAATGCCATACACTTAGGAGGTAGGGTTAGTATTCTCTATGGCACAGTAATGTACAGAAACCTCAACTGGCTTTGCATGTGTTTAAAAAAATATGCATGTGAGATGGCTAAAGGAATTCATTGGTAAAATTCAAAACATTAAATGGTACTTCAGGGAAATTTTGCATTTTATATGTTTAAAAACTGATTTAAGAGCATGGGCATTCTTTTGTGTTCATTCAACCCACCTCAATCCTGCAAAGTAAAGCAGTAGCTGCATGCTAGTCTATTTTCTGTATAATAAACTTATCATTTTTGTTCAGTTGCCATCACAAAGCCCTTTTTCCATTTGCTTTTCAAATGGAATGTTCTAAGTTGCGATGCTAGGTTAAGTCATGGATAATCTATTGTAGAACAATTTTAAGACATAAAATTGTTGTAGTTTTAAAATGCACTCTGTTAATTCATACAGTTCATTTTATTTACTTTTTTGTCTGTAGGTGGCTACTTCTTTCACTAAAATGACACTCTGAAAAAAATGTGCTTGTGTGTTTAATTGGGAAGTGGTGAGGGTACAGGTTTACATCTAAAGTTTTTATCATGTTCTCGTGTTCCCTTTACAAACAACTTTGTCAATCACCAGGTTCATCAGCACCAGGACAGAGGGGAAACTTTCCATTGTCCTTTGCCCTTTCACCTCGTCTCGTCATTTCAGTTTAAAACTCCACATGCGCTGTCATCAGCACTTTCCCAGAACAGAGGTGAAGGTCAAAGAAGAGATTACTGAATCTGAGGTCGGAAGGTTACCTGCTAATGAGACTGCTGATAAAAATGAGGAAGCACAACTACTTGGGAATAAGTTAAAAATACAGGACCATCTTTTGTATGAAACAATGACAGAGAATTACAAGGAAGCTGCTGTTCCATTGAAGCCAGTTAAAGAGGAACCCATTGATATGAATGTCACCAGTATATCACTACTAGATATTCATGGGTTTGGCAAAAGACCAGAAGCAATGCAGCAGGGTTCAGCAAATCCATCAGAGACATCTGATCCAAGAGACATCCAAAAAGTATTTCTCTTCAATCATGACATTTCTGCAACAGATTTTCTTCTGAATTTATCAGGTAATGCACTTTTCCTGATTGAAATGCAGCTTTATTTTTGTCTGATACGTTAAACAGATGGTCATTTTTATTTGTATGGAGACTGTTGCTTTTTTTTTTGCTTTAAAAGTAAAAAAAATAGACGTTATTGAAATTTTTAATTAAAAATGTGACAATGATTTGTATATTTCTCTCATATGCCGTAAGCTAGACCGTCCCAAGGCGAAATTGGAAATGAATTTTCACACAAGGTGGTAAAAGTTTGAACTATTGATCCTAGTTGATCAATTGATTTTTTTTTGTCTAAGATTAACTTTTTTTAGTTTAGGGTATCAATGGACAAAATAGAAAGAAAACATGGTGCTGAATAGTCTACTATTGCTGAAAAAAAGTAATTATTTTGTTTCTTATCAAAAGCTTTCAAGTATTAGAGAATATGTTTACTGGAAGAAGTAAAATGTCAAATACCCAACTACACCTGATCAAGTGAGCTTCATCTTGGAGTGACTTCATTCCACTTGGCTCTCCAATAAAATATCAGCATTTTGTTTGGAAAAGCGTATTATTCTTTATCACTCATGAACCCAGACTTGACTTCCTGTAATCTTTTACCACATTTGTAATTGGTTAGCAGTCTAAAATCCTATATTTGTACAGTCAGACAGTCAGATAAGGTTTCCTTGATTCCAAACTTTTATTGCATTATCAAGTAATGTTCTGGAATGTTCAGACAGCCCTTCGTTGCACTCATTCAATAGCTTTGAAAGAGTTCATTTATATGAGAAGCTTGATTTTATGATGCATTGGTGTATCATGAATGTTGCATTTTGCTTACCAACCATGAAACAGAAGAAAATAGAATAATGCAGCTTTTGAGTGTGTGGTGGGACCAATCTTGAGATTCTATTTTATAATACAATCCTGCAATGTGTGACACTGTTATTACATTTTTAGTAATGTTTTGCAAATTGTGTACATTAGCATATAAAAGCATTTTTACAATTGCACTTTTTATGATCAATAACATACATGTGGGAACAACAATTACGTAACTCTACAGCCGATTTACATATTGTTCCACAGTGATACCATTTTGTATATATGTGAGACAACAATTGCCCTCTGTGGCCAGACTAAGTCTTCCACACCCGCACGAATGTAGAACCAGTTGGTACTTAGTATGAATCACATTTTTCCAAAGTTAAACATGCTATATATACATGGTATATGGTGTAGTTTACTTGTTGATTCTGTGGTTAAAGGCAATTGTTGCACATACAGCCAGTTGATATTAAAGTGGTTTGAAAAGTAACGAAGCACTTTCACATGAAGCTGCATGATTTTTCAAAAGATAATGGTGTATTTGAAACTTCTAACTTGTACGTGCAAATTTCAGTATTCTTTCTGTTAGAAGCTTCTCCATGATTGTTGCATTTTAAATTGTTGCCTTGTTGAAATGGCAGTTATATCTTCTACAATCCAACCTTTATTGTACTAAGCTTTTAAATCAGTTTTGAGTCAAGGGTAGTGGTTGGGATGAGGGTGAGGAAAAAGATTGATGTGAACGTTATTTATTCATTGTGCAATTAAAAATCTGTTTTGAATGTATCAAAACCAAGATAAAAAATGGCAGGCTAACTTTATGAAAATTGCAAGAGAGAAAAACGTCACATTTAACTATGGTGCAGGTTGTGTTATGAATTACATGGAACATAAAGGGCCTGTCCCACTTAGGCGACTTTTTCGGCGACAGCCGGAAAATAGGCTGTCGCCACATGGTTGCGGGGTGACGCGGCGTGACGCCTGTATTGTCGTGAACTGTTGCCTCAAGTCCCGTGGCTTTTTTCTTGTTGCCGCTTGGTTTTGAAATGTTCAAAACCTCTCGGCGACAGTTCACTTGACCTTGCGTGACTTCTCCTGGCGTAGGTACTGTGGCCAGGTTAACGCCATCTGACGTTGGCTGTCACCGGGCGCTGACTTTGGTGAATTCAAGTGGCGGCAGCCTACGTCATGCTACTTGAACCGGCGACCGTATCGGCGTCACGAGAAGTCACGTTGCGTCATTTGAAAAAAAAGTGCACCGCTTCGCCTGTCTTCAATTTGCGCCGTTTTGTCGTAGCTTGTCGCGGGCTGACATAGGTTGACATCGGTTGTCGTAGGCTGTCGTGTGTTGTCGTGGGTTGAAGTCGCATGCCGCGAAGAATTGGGACGCCGGTTGTCGTAGCTTGACGTCGACTAGGTGGCAGCCTGTCGTAGGGAGGCCCGTTTCACGGCGTCATGCCACAACAGTGACTCGCCAAAAAAGTCGCCTAAGTGGGACAGACCCTTTAGTTCATTTCTGTTGCATAATAGAGTTGCCAGATAACTGACAGCCTCCATATTTTAGTTTTGCACATGTGGCATATCTTTCTAGATATATTAGAACTTAAAATATTCCAGAGTGCAGAAGTAAAGCTGAGTACAGTGCACAGGGTAGACTTTTTTTTATTATTTTTTGTTTGGCTCTGAAGTTGATTGCTCTTTCAGAAAGCAGTTGATTTTTGTCTTGCACAAGGAGACACTTTATGCAGGGTTTTGTCCTGTGAAAGCTTTGCTGGATATGGCATTCCAGATAAAGTAATAAATAGAAAAACCATAGTCTGCTATGGCAAGGCAGCGACTCACTCTAGATTCTTTCCAAATACTCAGTATTTCATGAGTGCTTCCTCTCTAGTAATACAGTTCTTTCTCTTTGTTTGACGTTTCTGTGCCAATAGATAAAGTATCCGTTGTTTCAAAATTCGAAGGACCCTAATCAAATATCTCTTTTGTCCTCAATATTTAAGGACACCTATAATGGTACCTTTATCTCTGAATCAAAAGTTATGGACTCAAATTCCACTCCAGGAAGTTGAGCACTAAATTTTAATCATGTAGTCAATTGAGATCTACAGTACTGAAACAAATCCCATTATACCATCCAATCTCATCACCAAACTCATGGGACTTGGACTCAGCATTCATCTCTTCTACTGGATCCTCGACTTCCTGACCAACAGACTGCAATCAGTGAAGATAGGGAACAAATCGACCAAATTCCTAGGAGTCAATATCACCAACAACTTCTCCTGGACCACCCATGTTAAAGCAACAACCAAGAAAGTACACCAACGACTCTACTTCCTTAGAAGACTTAGGAAGTTCGGCATGCCCCAACAGCCCTCACCATTTTCTATAGATGTGCCGTAGAAAGCATTTTATCGAGATGCATCGCTGCTTGGTTTGGGAACAGCTCCATCCAAGACTGCAATAAATTGCAGCGAACTGTGGACGTAGCCCAGATTGGAAGGGAAAAAATCTCCCTACCATTGACTTAATTTATACCTCACGCTAGCTCGGCAAGGCCAGCAGCATAATCAAGGATGAATCGCACCCTGGCCATTCCCTTTTCTCCCCTCTCCCATCGGGCAAAAGGTATAGAAGTGTGGAAATATGCATGCTGCAGGCCTTGCCGAGGCAGCATGAGGTGTAAATGGAGTCAATGAAAGGGAAGTTGGTTTGTGCGATGGTCTAGGCTGCATCCACAATTCACTGCAATTTCTTGGAGCTCTTCCCAAACCAAGCTGTGATGCACCCTGATAAAATGCTATCTATGGTGCACCTGTAGAAGTTGGTGAGAGTTGTAGGGGACATGCCGAACCTCCTAAGCGAAGTAGAGGTGTGGGTATGCTTTCTTGGTCGTTGCTTCAATATGGCTGGTCCAGGAGAAGTTGTTATTGATATTGACTCATAGGAATTTGAGGTTTGCAACCATCTCTACTTCAGTGTCGTCAATGCAAACTGGGGTATGTGCAGCGCTGCGCTTCCCAAGGTCGATCACTATCTCCTTTGTCTTGCTGCCATTGAGAGAATGGTTGTTGTCTTGACACCAAGACACAAGGTTCTCGATCTCCTTCCTGTACTCCGAATCCGGCACACAATTGTCTGCGAATTAGAAAATTGAATTAGATTTGTACATGGCTGCAGGGCTATGGAGTCGGAGCAATTTTGGTGCTGCTGTGGTCAGAGTCGGTAAAAAAGTCCCGACTCCGACCTCAACATAAATTTCAGAGACTAAATCGGAAAAAATCCCACTTTTTAAACATACCGCACACTTTATTTCCACCCGAGAGAATGAGAAATCACGTCGGAATAGAACAGAATGATGAAACTTTAGATGATATTGTTGAGGAGGCATCTCAGCTCTGTCTAATGCAAACATATGCGTTGTGCTGTACATACATTTCGACTAGCAATAGGAGATGGATTGAAAGAATGCCATGCAGCTACTCTGATAGGCAAGGGGAGGCAAGTAGCCACAGCAGCCAGGACCTCTAAAATTGATGGTATCCTCCAGAGAAGTGCAGGAAAGGAAGCTATTTTGGACCAAGTAACTCGCTGGGGCAGCACATATATGATGGTTAAGCGTTTGCTTGACCGAAAACCCTTTCTAGAAGACATTGATAATCCCAGTGTTTTACTGACTAAAAGTCAATAGAGGTTGGTGTTACAATTAGAAGCTCTGCTTGCTCAACCTTATGCAGTCACCAAAAAGCTGCAAGCAGCAGATTTAACTCCTGGTACAATCCTATGGGAGTGGAAAATTTTAATATTTCACCTATCCAAAGCTGGAGGATTAATTGCTGAAGGAATTGTATCGTCAATGAAGAAATGAGAAGGTCTGCTGCTTGAAAATCAGATCTTGTTAGCTGCTGTCTACGTAGATCCAATGAACCGAATCTTGTTGAGCAAAGATCAAATTGCTAAAGCAAAAGAGGCCCTCTGTGATGTTGCAGTTCGGATAAAAGAGCTACTACCTGAAAAGTCAGAACCACAAAATGAAGATGGGAGTACCAAATCCTTCTCATCCTCTTCAAATGATGAAGAGTCAGATTTTGCAAAATATTTAGATACAATTTGAACAATCGAGAGCTAAGCGTTCCCCTTTAAACGTGCGAAGGCAGCCTTTTGATGTTAAACAAATGGAATTTAAGCAAACTTTTCTCGGTGGTTTAAAAGAAATAGAGAAATATGATCGCTCATCTAAACTTACAGTACAAGAAGTCATCCCTGCTTATCCAGAAATAGTAAAATGTGCAGCTATGACAATAACAGCCATACCACCCACTCAGGTCAGCGTGGAGAGACTGTTCTCCGCACTGAAAATAATTAAATCAGATTTAAGGGCTTCAATGAAAGAGGATCTGGCAGAAGTAATTCTGTTCCTCATGGGCCTGTCCCACTTAGGTGATTTTTCAGGTGACTGCCGGAGACTGTCAAGTCGTAGCAGGTGGCTGAAAAATGGCCGACTGCAACAGCTACTGTCAGAGTGGAACACACACACACACACACATACACACATCGCTTCCTTCACCAGCCAGTTATGCAGGCAGGAGACGGGGCAAGCGGGGGAAGTGCTGTCTGAGTGAAATTCACACGGTGCAAAGCCAATGTGATATAGACACACCACGATCAACAGGAAGGTTGGCGCTGTAATTAAGACAATGAAAGCACAGTGTACGGGAAAGGTCATTTAAGTCCTTTAAAAGGGGTGGGAGGGGGAGACGAGGTGGGGAGAAAGAGTGGAGACAACTTTTAAAAAGCCTGAGATACACGGCTGTGAAGCTCGGCGGACATTAACATTACCGGTCGGTTATCCTTGGTTCTGAAAACTACTGTTTACGTTTTTCCCCCCAATGAGCCAATGAAATTCACCAGTCAGCACCGGTGACAACCTACGACCCGCTACCACTGCACCTATGGCACGAGAATTCTCGCTGCTCTCCATGGCGTCAAAATTCTGGTCGCTGCTAATTTTTTCATCATGTTGAAAAATTAGCGGCGACCAGAATGAAGCCGCGACCAGCTCCCAGAATGCAGGAACTACTCACGACCATGAAGGCGACTCCCCGGCAACCACCCGCAACCATGTGGCGACTGCGTAGTCTCCTGTAGTCACCTAAAAAGTCGCCTAAGTGGGACAGGCCCATAAGGAAGTTATTAATAAATTTTAGGTATGTACTTTTGTAGCAAACTTAACTACCTATGCATTTAGTTTTAATTTCTATTGCACGAGAATTTTTTTTTGGTCATAATTTAGCCTTTTAGCTCATACCTATGGCCTTGGTTTAATAAATTTGGGAGTATTGCTTTTATAATTTTTATTTAATTCAATGGAATTTTAATTTTGTCATAGTCCTATATGTTTTTATTTCTTTTAGCATAAATATTATGGGTTTTTTTTCAAGAATAAACAATAAGCCACAATAGCATAGCTACAACCATTAGACTAAAAACTTTAAGGACATGGGTTTAAAGGGCAGTCACGGTGGCGTTACGGCGAATGCAACGCCAGAGATACAGGTAGCAATGTTACAAAATTTTGAGATTTTAAAAATAAAGTCTGCAATTTATCCCATCAGATAAAGCATAAAAAGAAGTTTAATTTGACACCTAATTCACTTTCATATCTTCAGTATTAAAGACGTTATGGCCATTTTCATACTCGGAAATTAGCATCTTGTTCCCTATTGCTTTTCCATTGACTTAACACAAAAGTTGTGATCGAGGACAGTCAAAAGCCCATAACTTTCTTAAAAATTAAGATAACTGAAAGATATTTTCAGTTATTATAGATTGAAGCATTCTGAAACAAATATGAAACAATCTTACTTAGAAGACATGAAAGTAAAGCAAATAATTAGTTAGTTACCTAATTGTAGCTAATTACAAAATTCAATTACTAGATCTAAACATCTATCAATTTCTTAAGAATAGATTAACATTTTTAAATAGCCTAAGTGTCCAAATAACATTCACACAATAATTCACAATATAACATAATTTTTAAATGTAATTTTCATGAATTTACAGGCCAAATGGAAGGAATTGAATGTTTAATACCTGTAAATTAATGGGGATTTAATTCATCTTGCGAGTGAGGATTTCTGGAACGCGATCTTTTGGAACGTTCATTTGCGGTGAATTTAACCCCGTATTAGCATGAAAAATACTGCCGTTAATTCGGGGAATAAAATCACCGTGTCGCATGAAAAAATGTGAATTAAAGGCTTCTTAAGAAGCACTTTTATACATTTAAAGAAACCACTTTCGCTTACCTGTCCCGTGTGTGAAATCCGTCCCCGTTATCGGCGTTGACGCTTCAGGAGCTGCTTTTAAAATTACTGTAGCGCTGACATTGACGATTTAATAAAAATAAAAAATACACAAATCGCCACTAGGAACGATTCTTCAGCCAGCGCTTGTACTCCAACAAAATATTAACCAGGACAAGGGAGGAGAAACCCGCGTTTTAACCCCGCCCCCCCTTAAAGGCGCCAAAATCGCGCACACGGCCAGTGGCAGAATTACAGCGCGACTGAAGGTAAGTTTTGTAACATACCTAATACAGGTGCTGCAGTTCGATCCCGACTGGTGCTGTCTGTACGGAGTTTGTACGTTCTCCCCTTGACCTGCGTGGGTTTTCTCTGAGATCTTCTGTTTCCTCCCACACTGCAAAGACGTACAGGTTTGTAGGTTAATTGGTTTGGTAAATGTAAAAATTGTCCCTAGAGGGTGTAAGATAGTGTTAATGTGCGGGGATCGCTGGTCAGCGCAGACCCGGTGGACCCAAGGGCCTGTTCTCTGTTCGTGCTGGATCTCTAAACTAAAAGATAGCCTGATGATTCATGTAGTTCTTATGAAATGCCATCTTGTTAATGTCATCATATCAGATTTAGAATTATTATACCTAGGGGTCGGAGTCGGATACACAAGAAATCAAGGAGTCTGAAACGAGTGTTTTGGGTATCGACTCCACAACCCTGCATGGCTGCACAGTCGTGGGTGTACAAGGAGTAAAAAAGGGGGCCGAGAATGTAGCTTTGAGGATTATCGTAGAGGATGATTTGTCCCTTATCCTCACTGATTGTGTTTTGTTGGTCAGGAAATTGAGAATCCAGTTGCAGGGATGAGTGCTGACACCGAGACCCACGGGGTTGGTGATAAGTTGGGATGTTGTTAAAGGCAGAGCTGTAGTCTATGAATAGGAGTGTGACGTAGGTGTCTCTCTTATTCAGATGTTCCAGCGATGAGTCTGGGGCAATGGCATCGTCTGTGGACCTGTTGTGGCAGTAGGCAAATTGTAGTGGGTCAAGATCGCTGGGTAGAATTGTTTTAATACATTCCATGACTAGCCTCTCAAAACATTTCATGATGGTGGATTTCAAGGCCACTGGACGGTAGTCATTTAGGCATGAGGTTTTGCTTTTCTTCGGCACCAGGATGATGGTGCTAACCCTTACCGTAACCTAAATCGTCTTGTTATTAACCCCACTGTGGGGTAAAATTCCTCGCATCCTATCGATACCCCCTCATAATATTGTTTACGTCATTGAAGTCACCGTTCTGCTCCAAAGAAAATAATCCCAGCCCATCCAGTCTTTCCTTGTAGCTGAAATGCTTTATTGTCACATGTGACTGGGCACAGTGAAATTATTTGCAGCATACCCGATGTATACAAACAACAGCCACCTACGGCGCTGACAAAGTTACAAAGCACGCTGGTTCCCCTTTTTGTTTCCCCCCGACACACACAGTGGTTTCCCCCACGCCGGGTCCCCATGGGCCTTTGTTCTTCCCCTCCCCAATTGTCCATTGTTCTCCCTCACAGGGGTTGCCCCCCCCACTCCACGCCGGGACCTCCACTGTTCTTTCCCATCCCCCTCACGGTGGGTTCTCCACGCTCTCATATGCCGTCGACCATGGGTCGACCCGCTAAGCTTCACCACCGCCGAGGCCCCACTGTCGCGAGGCTTCACTGCCACCGACGCCTCACCGCTGCCGATGCCCGACTTCACGCCTCCGTGGTGCCGACCCGGGCCCCAGCCGCGCACTCTGTCTGCCGCTCGACCGACCCGGACTCCGACCCGCGAGGCCCCGGCTCTTCCGTCTGTCCCGCGAGGCCCTGGCCGTGCCCTGACCCGGGCTTCTACGCTGCAAACCGGGAGGCATTGAGACCGCGGCATCTCAATAAAGGCCTCCGGCCGCTTTCCCAGTCCAGAGCCGTGGCCCGTCGGGAAGCCATCTAGGGAGTGTTTGAAGGGAACTGCAATTGTCATGGAAGATTTTAAACTATATATATTTATTGGATGAATCAGACTGCCAAGGATATTGTAGAAGAATTTGTGGATTGCATCAGGGATTTAGACATAGACATGGACAATAGGTGCAGGATTAGGCAATTCGGCCCCTCGAGCCAGCACCGTCATTCAATGTGATCATGGCTGATCATCCACAATCAGTACCCCGTTCCTGCCTTCTCCCCATGTCCCTTGATTCCACTAGCCCTAAGAGCTCCATCTAACTCTCTTTTGAATACATCCAGTGACTCGGCCTCCACTGCCTTCTAAGGCAGAGAATTCCACAAATTCACAACTCTCTGTGTGAAAATGTTTTTCCTCATCTCAGTTCTAAATGGCCTACCCCTTATTCTTAAACTGTGACCCCTGGTTCCGGATTCCCTCAATATCGGGAACATTTTTCCTGCATCTAGCGTGTCCAATCCCTTAATAATTTTATATGTTTCTATAAGATCCCCGCTAATCCTTCTAAATTCTAGTGTGTACAAGCCCAGTCGCTCCATTCTTTCATCATATGACAGTCCAGCCATCCCGTGAATTAACCTCATGAACCTACAATAGCAAGAATGCCCTTCTTCAAATTAGGAGACCAAAACTGCACACAATACTGCAGGTGTGGTCTCACCAGGCCCTGTACAACTGCAGAAAGACCTCTTTGCTCCTATACTGTCGTTATGAAGGCCGACATGCCTTCTGAGTGCAGTGCGTTACATGACCTACCTGGGAATAGGCTATGTGTAGGAAAGAACTGCAGATGCTGGTTTAAATAGAAGGCAGACACAAAATGTTGGAGTAACTCAGCGGGTCTCTGGAGAGAAGGAATGGGTGACGTTTCAGGTTGAGACCCTTTTTCAGACTATATTGGATTTGGTCATGTGTAATGAGGAGGGAGTCTGATGAAGGGTCTCTACCTGAAATACTTATCCCTTTTCTCCAGAGATGCTGCCTGACCCACTGTGTTACTCCAGCTTTTTATGTCTATCTTCGATAAAAAAACAATCTTTGGTTAAAGATTCCCAAGGTGGTAGTGATAATATAATAGAATTCCAGACTCAGTTTGAGGGTGAACACCACAGGGGGAAAAAAAACAAGTGTCTTCAATTAAATGAGGATGATTATTATGGGAAGATGGTGGAGTAGATGGACTGGAGAAAATAAGCTAAGGAGCAGGTCAGTAGATGAACAGTGGAACAACTGGAAAATGGGTGTTTACCCCAATTTTAATGAGGGATTCCATGCGAAATTTGTGGTTAACAAAGGAGGTGAAAGATGATATATTGGAAAGTAGGGCATGTAAAGTGGCAAAGACTGGTGAGAAAAGGTTTATTGTTTAGGATCCAGCCGTGAAAGACTATAAAAAGTTAATTAGAACATTGATTTTCAAAGTAAACCTCTGCAATATCAAAGCAAACAGTAGGAATTTCTATGTATATCAGGGCTCTCGCTTAACTTTTTTTCCCTGTTGCCAGCCGGGCAACCTTGGCAGATTTTTAGGTTGCCAAATGACAGTTTAGGTGGTCATTTAAGATGGCTTGCCTGACGCGTGCGATAATGTGCTTGGACGAAGTGCGTAGTTACCAGTCGGAATTATACTCAATGAAGCATTCACATGTTATTTCTGCTTCAAAAAAAGTCACAAACTAAACATATTCACCAATCAAGACATGATATATCCCACAATGACATGCAGCAAAATTATAAGACAGTATCTCAACTCTTTTTACACATTGCAATTAATGCAATTTCTATTAGTTCTTTCCACTTCCACTTCCAAACTAAAATGTGGTTGGATTATTCCAGCGTATGATCAACCTGTGTCAATAAATCCTGGACCATGGTAACATATATGCGTACGTATAATTGTGAATGTTGCTCATTAAATAACTACAGTACTGATACTCCATATTAAGAGCATTGATTTGCCGTTAAAATGAATTCTGTAATAACGTGTCAACGGCAGCAGTGACAATCGAACACTGCGGTTTTAATGTATCACGTGTTCACAATTTAATTAATCCATCTTTATGGATTAAAACAAATAATAACATTGGGAATTAAAACACATTTGATTGCATTCCGTTATCAAACATAGTCAATGTTCGCTCTGAAGACATTTCCAGCACAATAGGGTCAGGGAGGGGGGTGTGTGTGAATCAGTGCGGGGTGGATAGATGGCGGGGGGTGGGGGGGAGTTAGAAGGCAGTCGGTGCAGAATGGATGGATTGAGGCAAGTGAATTAGTACGTGTTGGTTGGAGTAGGTAAAATTGTGAGGGGAGAGCACCGGGGATGTCAGTGGTGTTGTATGCGGGGGTTCAGTACGGGATGGATGAGGGTAGACAAAAGTGCTGGAGAAACTCAGCGGGTGAGGCAGCATCTATGGAGCGAAGGAAATAGGCAAAGTTTCGGGTCGAGACCCTTCTTCAGACTGTTCCCCCCATTCTTCTTGAATGGGAGGATCAGTACAGGATGGATGGGGGGAGGAGATCAGCGCAGGATGAATGGGGGGGGTCTGTGCAGGATGAATGTGGGATCACTACAGGATGAAGGGTGAAAGGTGCAGGGTAAATGGAGGGTGGGTCAGTATGGGATGAATGCGTGGATTAGTACAGGATGGATGGGGGATCAGTACAAGATGGATGGAGGAGAAGTGCAGGATGGATGGGAAAGGGGTAAGTACAGGGTGAATTGGGGAACGAGTGTAGGATGGATGGGGGGGGGCAGGAGAATCAATGCGAGGTGGATAGGGTGATCAGCGCAGGATGAATATATGGGGGGGTAGATGGGGAGGGGAGCACAGGGGATGTCAGTGAGGACTGAATAGAGCGGGAATGGGGATCAGTGCGGGATGGTGGAGGGCTCCCAGGATAAGAGGGTGGAGGGGGGTGTACAAGAGAGAGAGAGAGAGGGAGAGGGGGAGCGAGGTGGGGAGGAAGGAAGGTCAGCGCTCCTCGGACAACATCGCCCCACTGCCTTGGCCGTTGGGAACTCCTCGCCACCGCCTCCCTCCTCCGCGAGCCAACAGCAAGGTGCGGGGCCGGGCGGTGCAGCTCAGAGATCCTATAGCTATAAGATCTTTGGTGCAGCTGCTTCAGACTCAACGTTTCGTGTCGGCGGCGGCTGTGCGGGGCAAAGATACTAGGTGCGGGGTGAGGAAGGGTCGGAGCGAATGACGGGCTTCGCACAGCGGCAGCAGCGGCCGCGACAGCGGCTCCATCTCCTCCTCCTCCCGCCCTGATAAGGGCCGCTGCTTGCAAACCCGCTAACGGCGCTTTCAAACAAACTCTCCCGCACTCTGAGGCCGGGAGGAGGGAGGGAGGGGGAGGCCTCGGAGTGCGGGAGGGTTTGGTTTTGAAAGCGCCGTTAGCGGGTTTACAAGCAGCGGCCCTTATCAGGGCGGGAGGAGGAGGAGATGGAGCCGCTGTCGCGGCCGCTGTGCGAGGCCCGTATCTTTGCCCCGCACAACAGCTGCTGACACGAAACGTCGAGTCTGAAGCAGCTGCACCAAAGATCTTATAGCTATAGGATCTCTGAGCTGCACCGCCCGGCCCCGCACCTTGCTGTTGGCTCGCGGAGGAAGTGGCGAGGAGTTCCCAACGGCCAAGGCAGCGGGGTGATGTTGTCCGAGGAGCGCTGACCTTCCTTCCTCCCCACCTCGCCCCCCCCCTCTCCATCTCTCTCTGATAAGGGCCAATGCTTGTAAACCCGCTAATGGCGCCTTCAAAACCAAACCCTCCCGCACTCCGAGGCCTCCCCCTCCCTCCCTCCCTCCTCCCTCCCTCCCTCCTCCCTCCCTCCTCCCGGCCTCGGAGTGCGGGAGAGTTTGTTTGAAAGCGCCGTTAGCGGGTTTGCAAGCAGCGGCCCTTATCAGGGCGGGCGGGGGGCGGGAGGAGGAGGAGATGGAGCCACTGTGCGAAGCCCGTCATTCGCTCTGACCCTTCCTCACCCCGCACCTAATATCTTTGCCCCGCACAACAGCCGCCGACACGAAACGTCGCGTTCATTTTCTCCAGAGATGCTGCCTGACCCGGAGTTACTCCAGTTTTTTGTGTCTATCTTCGGTACAAACCAGTATCTGGTTGCCAAGCCGGGCAAAATGACTCGGTGTTTAGGTTGCCCAGCGGCGCTTTGAGTGGTCAGTGGCACCCGGGCAACCGCTAATTTCGAGCCCTGTATATATAAATAGGAAGAAGATGGCTACTGTCAGTGTGAGACCTCTTTTTAAAAAAAAACAAGGTTGGTGAATTAATAACAGGAAACAAAGAAACAGCAGAATAATCATTTTTTTCATCAGTCTTTGGCATTGTGGACATTGCAAATATGGTAATAGATGGGCTAATTTCAAATAACATGGAGTAGCTTGCAAGAACATTCTAATCTCAAGCACAGGAATAAAGTATTAGTAAAACATCAGGATAAAGGTGGACAAATCAACAGGACTTGAGGGCATTTGTGCCTATTTCAAGGAGTGGCTGTAGAGCTAGTGGACCCATTAGTTGATTTTTTTCAAACCCTACTAATTTTCAGTAAGGTAGCAGAAGATGCAAAACAGCCAATATGAGTTTTTATATTCAAAAAGAGGGAGGCAGACAGAAATTGGGCATCTATAGACAAATTTAGTTGAGGATGTATTGGATGGAACTGCATACGCTGGTTTAAACCGAAGATAGACACAAAAAGCTGGAGTAAGGATGTAACAGGGAGTTGATAGACAGGAATCTGTAAATGTGTTTAGATTTCCAAAAGACTTGATAAGATGTCATATGAGGTTGGTATCTGAATTAAAAGCTATTGAAGGAATTGTGTGAACATAGATTGAAAACTAGTTGTGAAGAAAACAAGAGTTGGAATAAATAGGTCCTTTTATGGCTGGATGGATGTAACTAGTACCCAGTTCTCTCAATTGTTTAATATTTACATTAATGACGAAGTGAACAAAATGTAAGATTCGAAGTGTGTGTGCGATGAAGATGTTGTGACTTTATAATAGGTAGATTGAATGAATGGATGAATAAGTTTATTGGCCAAGTATGTACACATACAAGGAATTTGGCTTGGTGCTCCGCTCGCAAGTAACAGCACAACATACAGTAAACAATTAAGCATAAAACATAAAACATTAAAACATTAAGAATAAAACATTATAGTTAAAACATTTACCAGAGCAAAAGGAGGCTACAGACTTTTGGTTATTGGCTCGTGGAAAAAAGCAGTTTTTATGTCTGGCTGTGGCGGCTTTGACAGTCTGTTGTGTAATGAGACCCAAGTCAAGTGAAGAGAGTTTATTGTCATGTGTCCCTGACAGGACAATGAAATTCTTGCTTTGCTTCAGCACAACAGAACATAGTAGGCATTGACTACAAATCGGATCAGTGTGTCCATATACCATTATATACGTAAATACACACATGAATAAATAAACTGATAAAGTGCAAATAACAGATAATGGGCTATTAATGTTCAGAGTTTTCTCCGAGCCAAGTTTTGTCCGACCCATACACAGAAGTAATAACTCATAGTCTATTGTAACACAAGTGGAGGAAACATTACATGCTATCGTCTCGCTGGTCAGCATATAGTCTAACAGTGACACAGTGACGTGCTGTATTAATCGTCCAGGGTAGGGATGAAGATCTGGACTGGACTACATATGGAATGTGCAGCATGCATTATATGTGTGGTGATAGATATAGTAAAGGCAGACTAATATGGTTAATCTACATCCTTCCTCTTAAGGAATTAACCCATAATAAAATAGATATGATAATCGCATGCAAAATATATGTACCACTGATTACATGTGGTTGGTATAAGTAAGCTGAAGGGAATAACACCAAAGACAGTTAAAACGTAATCCTGATACTTTGGGTGAGGTCTGCAGGTGCCACCTGCACGGGTATGGTACAGTCCTGCATTTCCTCCCTTCACCGGAGATGAGATCGGTGGTAGAACAGGTGCAGGAGAATGAAGCAGCATCGCCGGCGACAAAACTGGAATCCTTGGCAGGGGTCGAGGTGGCGTGGTCGTGGGCGAGACGATCGGATCAGGAGTGGCTGGCAACGGTGGTATGATCGGGCCGGTGCCATTGGATGGGGATGGAAGTATGCTTGTGCGGTTGGGATGGTGCGGAGGTGGCGCTGGTTCATACACAGGCAGGATGTGCTGTCTATTACGTCTGTAGGTGCTGCCGTCAACATTGACCAGCTATGAAGGTGGTTCAGGAGCGGTTCTAGATATTACACAGCGGCGGTCGTGTTTGCAGACGGTCTACTTGTCCCTTGGCTAGTGCTGGAAGTGGTCTGCTCATGTCATACCTTTTTTGAACGTCTCGTTTTTGTTGTCGCCTGGACTGGATTTCGGATGGTGTGCAAACTTGCGGCTCCAATGTCTGTTTTGCCACAGGTAGTGTGGCTCGGGTCTGTCTTGACATCAGGCGCTGGGCGGGTGAGCCCAGTACAGGATCATGGTTGAGCAAGTCTTGGAAAATGTCTGATCCTGCTCTGTGGGATCGCTCCATCACTTGTTTGGCACTCCTGACAGCATGTTCAGCAAGCCTGTGGGTATTCGGGGGTGCTGGTGATATGATGAAAGTCCCAGCGTATGGCAAAATCTTTGAAGTACTGGCTGGTAAATTGGCTGCCGTTGTCAGGAAGTAGTTGATAGGGAGCCCCATGGACAGAGAAATGACATGCCAGCTTCTGGACTACCGCTGCGGAGGTGGGGCTATGGAGTAGATCAATTTCAAACCATCCGGAGTACGAGTCGACTAGGACCAGGTATTGTTTGCCATGCCAATCAAAAATGTCAGTTGCCACTGTGGACCATGGGAGGTCGGGAACCGGGTGTGAGAGAAGTGGCTGCTTTTGTTGGTGTGGTGCCAAACTGTTACACACTGCACAGGACTCTACCTTCTCACGTATATAATCAGTCATTCCAGGCCAGAAAAACATGCTTTTCGCTCGTAGAATAGTCGCCTCTGCGCCTGGGTGTCCCCCATGGACGGCATCAAAGTATTTGTTGTGTAGGGAGGCAGGAATTACAGCTTTGTGGCCCTTTACGATAATGCCATCTTGTAGTACTAGTTTGTCACGAACGGAGAAGAAGGGCTGAATTTGGAGTGGTAGTCTGTATTGCTTGTCTGGCCGCCCATGCTGTATGACAGAGGAATGATCGTAAGGTATCGTCAGCAGCAGTCTGGGCTGCCAGATCTTCCAAACAGGATGAAGGAACATAGGAGACCATCATGACAATGAAGCTGCCCTCATCCATTGATGGTTTCTCACAGGTCTTACGTGGAGCTCGCAACAGGATGTCGGCCAAGTGCATGTCTTTGCCACGTTTATAAACCAGAGCAATGTCATACTTCTGTAGTTGTAACATCATACGTTGGAGACATGCTGGAGCAACGTGTTTCAGTTTGTTCAGAATGCTGATTAGTGGTTGATGGTCGGTTTCAATTGTGACTGTTTTTC
>CM075977.1:265218640-265317272 GCA_038087875.1 Malacoraja senta | reverse complement strand
AGCTGTGACACTTCCTGTCTGTAGGCAGATTCCTCCCCATCCTGGATCAGTCCAATTAGGGTTGTGTTGTCCGCAAAGTTGAGAAGCTTGACAGAGGAGTCTGTGGAGGTGCAGTCGTTGGTGTAAGGAGAGGGGAGAGTATGCAGCCTTGCGGTGCTCCTATGCTGAGGGTTTGCGGGTCTGCAATGTGCTTTCCCAGCCTCACATGCTGCTTCCTGTCTGTCAGGAAGTTGGTGATCCACTGACAGAGGGGTTCAGGCACAGTCAACTGGGGAGAGTTTGCTGTGTAGTAATTCTGGCACAATGGTGTTGAATGCAGAGCTAAAATCCACAAACAAAATCCTTGCATAGGTCCCCTGGCGGTCTAGGTGCTGGAGGATGAAGTGCAGGCCTAGGTTGGCTGCGTCATCCACTGATCCATTGGCCCGGTATGCAAACGGCAGAGGGTCCAACTTGGGGTTTGTGATATTTTTCAGCTGGGCCAGCACAAGTCTTTCAAGGGTCTTCATGACTACAGAGGTCAGTGCGACAGGCCCCTTAGTCATTAAGACCAGTAATCCTTGTCTTTTTGGGTACAGGGACAATAGTGGAGACTTTGAAGCAGGCAGGGAGTGAATAGGCAAACGTCTGGCTAATAGTGTTTAATACAGGCATGAGATTGAACCGCGGATTTCCGCGGATTTTGAAATTCCGTCAAAAAATTATTATTTTTTAATCTGTCTAAATCCGGCCCGGACTTACCATCGCAGAGCCTGGAATCTTTTGCCAAGGATCACCAGTGTTAGAGCTACGACCGCTGGGCCTGTGGACTTTAACACCGCGAAGCAGCGGTCTCCAGTATGAAGCGGCGGACTCGGGAGCCCCATGCCGTGGAGTTTTCCGATCCGTCCCGATGCCAGAATTTCGATTATCCCGATGAGAGGGCTTGAACAGCGAACCGTCGGCAACGGCCCCATTCAAAGGCCCCGACCACGGGTGAACAAAGGAGGAAGATGACTGAACTTTATTGCCTTCCATCACAGTGAGGAATGTTGATTCCACTGTGGAGGTTGTTTATGTTAAACTTTATTTTATGTGCTGTGTGTATTTTTGCTTTTTCTTAATATGGCTGCATGGTAACTCAAATTTCACTGTAACTTAATTGGTACATGTGACAATTAAATTGAATCTTGAATCTTTCCACGAGACAGTGAGCCGCTGCGCCGATGGTTGAGTGCATGGAAATCCGATTTTAGCGGAAAGCGTGTACGCGGGTGCGGGCTGACTGTCTTTGCATGCGCATCTCTACGACTAGCGCTCGGCTCCGCACAAGTATAGTCACGGTTTTCCTCTGTCCCCTAGGCCTACCGTTCTGTGGTTGGGGCGGGGAGCACAGAGTTGCGTACGCATACACAACGCTCACACTGCATTCAAGAGTCTGTATGTCATAGACACTACGATGTTCTTTTCTTTACCTGATTCAATCAGGTAAAATGTGTTATTGTAGGTATAATTTAAAAGAAATTACAGTATAAATTAGGGGTAAACAAGCAAGGAAATGGTGTCACTTCAAGGTATAATTAACAAAAAATTATCAAAAATTTCCTGTGTAAAGGCCTGTTAATATGGGGGAAGGGTGAGGTCATGCACTTTAAGAAGAATCAAAAAGGGATTATCTAAATATAGACTGCAAATGAGTGTTCCGAGAGGTCTAGAAGTTTTAGTGCATGAATTACAAAAGTTAGCAGGCAAGTCCAGCAGATATTTAATAAGATACAATGGCATTTTGACTTTTATTGGAGGCGGTTGGAATTGAAGAATATGGAGCTTTGTTACAGGATAGTAGAGGATGTCGGTGTGGCCACATCTAGAATACAGGCTGCAGTTTTGCAGTACTTTTCTAAAAAAAAAGGATATAGTAGTGTTGGAGATTCACCAGGCTATTTCCTGTAAAGAGAATATTGTCCTATCAAGAAAGTGTACAGAGTTTGGGTGTGTCTTCTGTGAAGTTTAGAAGAATGCCGGGTGATCCTATTGAACATATAAGATCCTAAGGGAGTTCGAGAGGGTAGATGTTGAGATGTGTTCTGTGGTGGGAAAGTCATGAAGAAGGCTTCATGGTTGCAAAATAAGGGCCTAGACATTTAAAACCGAAGTACATAGAAATTTCTTCTCTTCGGGGTAGTAAATCTCTGACGTTCTATGTATGGCCTGGAGGGGAGTAGAGGCCAAATCATTCGACACATTTAAGGCTGAGATTGATAAACATTTGAAAGTCCAATTTCTTTGAACTTATCGTAACCAGCACAGGGTTGAGGCCAGTATGGGTCAGTCATGATTACATTGAATACCAGGCAACGTGCCAGTGGCCTGGTGACTTGCTTATTTATGTTTTGCTATGGTCTTATGTTCTGACTCGAGAGTCTAGGGGATCACAATCTAAAGATTAGAGCTAGTCTTTCAGGAAGTCACAAAGTGCTAGAGTAACTCAGTGGGTTACACAGTATCTAGAGAACATTGATGGGTGACATTTCGGGTCAGTACCCTTCAGACTTTCATAAAGTTTGTTTATATGTAAATAGTGGTAAAGTTTGGAACTTTCAATCAAGCTCAATTTATTGTTAAATTTAAATCTGGTATCTTTTTTTAACCTGTAATCTAAGGGAAATGAGGCTAAGGTGCATATGTTAAATTGGATCTTAACTCAGATATAAACCAAGAAATTTAGATTATCAGGAATAGCCTCAAACCTGCTCTAGTATTCTTCTCGATTGTGTTCCTTCTGCTGCCTCAGTGCAATATTTCACCTACTCCACATACACTTTAGATACTCTGTAATAGCTCATCCTCGGCCCTCAGGTAAGGAATTGCAAAAATGACAAGAAGGCAATGAGTCCTGACATTGTTGTAGCATGGTGGTTTTATTCTGAGTTCCTGACACTCAGTGAATGGCAGAGTGGGCTCAAGTGAAAACTGCTTTACCTGCTGAGCATTTTGTATTTACTTCAGATTCCCAACTTCTGCTAATTTTGCTTTTGTGGAATTTATTACCCTTTGTCTATTTAATTAAAATGTTTCTGAGAATTATGAGGAATGTAATGGGCCAGGTGATTTTTTAGGCAACTGCCAGCTACTAGGCTGTATGAGTAGTCTCCTCAGTTGCCCAAAGAGTCGTAGCGTCTTTCTGGTCGCGGTTGGATTTTCAACATGTTTTTTTAAAATTTGGAGACGGTCGGCGACAGCGGTTTGACGACAATGAGCGTAGCTTGACCTCTCCTGCCGTAGGTGCTGTCATAGTTGTTGCCAGGTTAACGTACATTGTCGGCCGGTGCTGACTTTTTTTTGCTGTTAAAGTAATGATTATATTTCAAATTTTATGTCGAAGAGGGTTCCAGTCGCCTGTTTTTCGGCGACCTGCTATGACTATGACAGTCCGCCGGCAGTCGTCTTAAAATAACCTAAGTGGGACAGGCCCATAACTTGATTTCCCATACACTCCTGGGCAAATCTGTAAGGCAGTCTTTTTTTTGTTCACGCAAAGAAAAAAACAACAGTTTTAGTAAAATTATCGAAGGGTGTTTAGTCCTTGTGGAACTATGGACTGCTGTGTATGACCATTTACAAACGATGTTAATATACAGCAAGATTTATATTCATATTGAAGTGGTAAAATGCTCTCTACCTCTAAAGCAGTGTTATAGTCTATACACATATATACTGCTATATTAATGTTACTCTTAAAATTACAGCTGCAAACCAAAGGGGGCCCTTAATTCCAAGGATCAAAGTGAAAGATGAGCCTAAAGAGAGGACAACACCTGATCCTATTCCGTCACCACGATCAGTTAACTTGATTGGGAAAGAGCCCCCAAATGCTGCTTCAGAGCTGTTCAGCCAGGATATGTCTTGTAAGGTGGCATCAGAGCTCCTGTTTAAACTATCAGGTACTTGTCTGTTGACTTGAATTGTAACTGTGTTACCTATCTTTTCCAACAATGAGCAAAATATTTTAGTTTTGAACAGATTAATATGGTATGTTTTGGAAAATAATGTCAAAGGTTAGCAATTAAATTTTAGTACCATGACAGGGTATAGTGACTGAGTTCCTTGTGTTGCGGAGCTTTGGTATCTTCCAGGGAGAAATGTAATGCTTGGATCGTGTTTGGCTTCATCCAAATTAACATGTCTTACAGTGCTTTGTCTATTGGTTATGGCAAGGCAAAAAGGAAATATTACACAAAACAAGAAAAATAGCATTATGGAAATTGATATATTTTTTAAATCGAATGCTGCTTATATTTTAAGTTTTATGTTTGGTTCTATCTGTTCAAGATGCAATGTTTATTTCCAATACTGTTCACATACTTAGGCACGTGTATAAATGCACTCTCCCCATAATTACCATTGCAGTTAATTGTTTAAAAAAATATATATATATTTATTTGTTTTTGTTTTTATTAGAAGCAATTGTACAGAGATAAAACATTCGGCATCTAAAATTATACAATTATTGTGCACCTTCATTTTTAACCTTATAACCTAAATTATGAAAATGAAAAAATAAAATAAAAATAAAACAAGAAAGAAAAAAAGTAGAAAGTGAAAAGAATGATTGAAGAACAAAAGAGAATCCCCTAAACTACCAAAGAAGTGTGGCAGAAAGATATAGAAATAAGAAAAAAGAAAAGTGGAGATATACCTTGCCCCTCGATCTCCCCGCCCGCCTCACCCAACCCAGCATCGGTTTTAAATTTAAATTTGTGTTGCACCATGCTATTGTAAGAATTCGGTAAAGGGTGTCCATGTCTTAAGAAATTGATCTGTTTTTTCCGCCAAGACAAGCCTAATGTTTTCCAAATATAGTGTCTCGGACATGTTTGTGATCCACATCTTCACTGTAGGAAACACTGTTGTCTGTTTCCAAAATTTAAGTATTAATTTTGTTGCCGTTATTAGGCCATAGTTAAGGAAACGTCTTTGAAATATTGTTAGCTCAGAACAGGCCTCTGGCATACCTAGTGTGATCAGTTTTATGTCGGGATCCAATTTAGTTTAAAGTATTTTGGAAAATATATCAAAAATTCCCCTCCAGAAGTTTTGTAATTTTGTGCAGGAAACAAAAGAATGGGTTATAGTTGCTTCTTGGAGGAGACATTTATCGCAGATAGGAGAGACGCAGTTAATTGCTTTCAACACGTTATCAATCTAACATGCAATATCACTACCAGCCAACTCAATAAAAAGATCCTTATCAGAATTGTCAATTTTTGAGGGTTTTTTAATGCTGTGAAGTAGCGATTAGAGATAAATTTCAACTATGGACCCACAAGACTGCACGGTGCAAATCCAGATCCTAGAACTGAAAGGATATTGTTTTAGTTAAAGAAGTCAGATTCTCAGGTACCCATTTTAATTTAAATGTCCTCTTGTCCCTCAGGGGAGCATGTCATCACAATTTTGCTAAGTGCAATTTGTTAAAAGGAGCGTTTTGTCAATCATTCATGATTCTTCTTGAGGCTGGATGATCTGGGACATTGGTTATGTAGGAAGGACTGCAGATGCTGGTTTATACTGAAGATAGACAAAAAATGCCTGAGTACCTCAGCGGGACAGGCAGCAAATCTGGAGAAAAGGAATAGGTGACTTTTCGGGCCAGGTCTGAAGAAGGGTTCTGGCCTAATACATCACCTATTCCCTTTCCCCAGAGATGCTGCCTGATCTGCTGAGTTACTCCATTATTTTGTGTCTATCTGCAACTGGTTATGTCTGGTGTGTCTGAAGATATTGCTTTGAGCTGTATAAATATTAGTTGCCTTTATTGATAACATTTGTAGTGGAAACTGCCAAAGCAAATACTTAACAAATTTGGAAATAAATTCCTTTGTAGCCGAGGTCGTTCATTTTTTTTGATGGAATGGGAATGTTCAACTTGAAGAGCAATCAGAAGAAAACAACTCTTAACAGCACTTAAAGTCCCACTATGCCATAAGGCCCAAGTTCCTGTGTGTTGTGAAATGAACTATGCAAAAAGGTGAGGGTGATGTGCATTTTAATCCCCCCCATTGCCGAGAGGACACTTTAGGAGAGATTCAAGAGAATACATAAAAAGGAGAAAAACTTAAGCGCAACTTTGTATCAAGCTGTGAGTGCCATTGAAGGTGGGATAGGGGCAAGGAAGGACAAAGAAGCATTCAATTGGAATGCACAGAAAGAGAATTGAAGAAAATGATTGCCCCCCCCCCCCTGCTTATTTTCTTCCCTTGGATAAGGTATTTCTATCAGTATAAGCATAGCCTCCATTTCACAATCCCATCATGAAAAGGTACAGTTTAGAAACAGGACCTTCAGCCCATTGAAGCTGCACAGAACAACAAACATCCACTTTACACTCATTTATTATTCTCCCTACACTCTCTTCAACAACCCACATATTCTGCCACTAACATATATGCGAGAGATTGAATCCCATTTACAATTCCGATTTAACCTACCAGCCCACATGTCTTAGGGCTTTTGGAGGAAACCCGTTTAGTTTGTCGATACAGCATGTAAACAGGTCCTTTGGCCTACCAAGTCCACGCCGACCGACCCTTAGTACTATCCTATACACGAACAATAATTTACAAAAAACAATTAACCTACAAAGCTGGTACACAAAAATGCTGGAGAAACTCAGCGGGTGCAGCAGCATCTATGGAGCGAAGGAAATAGGCAACGTTTCGGGCCGAAACCCTTCTTCAGAAACGTTGCCTATTTCCTTCGCTCCATAGATGCTGCTGCACCCGCTGAGTTTCTCCAGCATTTTTGTGTACCTTCGATTTTCCAGCATCTGCAGTTCCTTCTTTAACATTTAACCTACAAAGCTGCACGTCCTTGGAATTTGAGAGGAAATCAGAGGCCTCGGAGAAAACACACACAGTCGCAGGGAGAATGTACAGACAGCACCCATTGTCATGATTGAACCCGGGTCTCTGGCACTGTAAGGCAGCAACTCCACAGCTGCACCACTACACCACCTTGAGATGTATCTTTTGGGGAGTTGACAGTACCAAATGCTTGTTAAATTTTTTTTTAAATTTATTGCTTCTACCAATGCCTAATTTGGTAGAAGTTGTTGTAACAGGCAACAAATTTAAACATTTTTCAAAATAACTAGCACCAGTTAACCACCATTTCACATTTAAATGATAATTTTGTTGAAGTAATAATAAATCATCATCTCCATATGTCGATAAATGAGTTCTTCACCATGTTGATAAAATCAATACCCCAGATTAAGACCCACTGTGTTTCTTGCTACTCAGAACTGGGATATTCTAAATGCCATTTTGTTTCAGAAAACTTTTAGTTTTTTCTCCAGATTTATGCATGTGTTTTTGTTTAAAAAAAAAAAGTGAGCTGGAAAACCCAAACAAACTCTTGCTCTTCTGCCGAAATAAATTTCATTGACGGCTGGCCTTCTGATTTGTTGTGTTGGTATGGTAGTGGAAATTCTACAAATGCAACATTTTATTTCCAGGCTTAAACATTTCTGAATTTATTCTTTCTGGATTTAGTTGTACAACTTAATCATTTTGAAATCATTTTGTTATAGTCACTAACAAATTGAACCACTCTGTTGTACCACACGCTGACATGTTTTTGCACACTAATGTGTCTTTGTACTAACTTTTCAAAGGTTCATAATTTTCTCTCGCACTCCAAGGAAGTACACATCGAGATCATTTCTCTACATAGGAAAAATATTTTTATCAAGCTGAAAAGGATGTGATTTAAGAGGATGTTGTTAGGACTCGAGGGCCTGAGTAATAGGGAGAGGTTAAGCAGGCTAGGACTATTCCTTGGAGTGCAGGATGAGGGTGATCTTGGAGAGATGTGCAAAATCATGAGAGGAATAGATCGGGTTGACAGTGTCTCTTGCCCAGTCTGGGGGAATCAAGAAATCTGAGGGGTAACTTTTTCACACAGAGGGTGGTGGGTGTGTTGACCAAGGTGCTGGAGGAGGTAGTTGAGGCAGGGACTATCGCAATGTTGAAGGTACATGGGTACGACAGGATTAGAGGGATATGGGTCAAATGCAGGCAGGTAGGACTAGTGTAGATGGGACATGTTGGTCAGTGCAGAGAAGTTGGGCCGAAGGGCCTGTTTCGACACACTGACCCAATGAGATCAATATTATGCATTGAAATGTGTGCTTTCTTCTGTTGCCATTTGTAAAGGATTCATAACGAGGCGTCGTTACTTTACTATCTTTATTCATACTGGAGCATTACACATAGCACTAGCTGTACGTGGTCTGTCACAGGAACTAGAGAGCGATCTGTGGGTGGGGAGGTTGTAGATATACTTGTGATATGGGGAGTGGTTAGTAGGTATGAGGTCACTATGTTAAAGGCACATGCATATCTCATCTACATCTTTCCTCTTCGAAACAACAGGCAAATACAATGGTGACATGGCGACCACGGCTCATGCGCTAGGATAGTTAAACAAAATCGCCATCGCGGTCAGGCGGTTTGACAAGACGTCCCGCCCGGGTTCGCGTCTCGCCATCCACCCTTCCTGCAGGAGGAAGAGGCACCGTCGGGGAAAGACGAACTTGAAAGGGAGAAACGGGAGGAGACGGAAGAGACCGCGGCACCGAACCCGGAGGGGATGCGGGGTCGGGACCGGGACGAGCGCGGGCAGGCGAGCGAGGACTGGTCGGAGTGGGATGGAACGGAAGGGGCGGAGGAGGAGCAGAACGTTGCATGTCAGGACGGACGGGCAGAGCAACGCCCTGACGCGAAACCGGCAGTGGGGGAGCAAAGGGGTCCGCGGCAGGAGGATGCGGCTCGTTGACGAGCCGAAGGTGCTGGCGGGACCGTCGGTAAATGGCCCCAGCGTGGTCGACGAAATAGGACCTGGGCGACCCCGCGGAGCCGACGACAGTAGCGAGCTTGGAGTGACCGGGAGTGGTCTGCATACGGACAACTTGACCGGGGAAGAGGCGCGGCAGCGGGTGGCAGGACCTGTCATGGGACGCTTTTGGACGTCGTGCCTGAAGGCAATGCGTTTCTGAACCGCCGCAGGCGGGAGGATAGAGGGTATGAGGGAGCGCTGGGCCACAGGGAGCGGGAGTCTGGTAGCGCGAGACATGAGCCGCTGAGCAGGTGAACCCATGGCAGAGTCGCGGGAAATGTTCCGAAGGTTGAGGAGGGCCAGATGGAAGTCGGAGTTAATGCCGCCACACTGTTCCAACAGGTGCTTAGCACTGCGGACTGCGCGCTCGGCCAAACCGTTGCTTTGCGGGTACTCCGGGCTGCTGGTGAAATGGAGGAAGTTCCATCTGGAAGCGAACGCTTTAAACTCGGAGCTCGTGAACTGGCTGCCATTGTCCGACTGCAGGCTTGCCGGGGGGCCAAAAGTGCCAAAATGAGGGTACAACCTGTCGATGACGGCCGAAGAGGTCACGGAATGCAGCCGGTCGACCACAAACCAGCTGGAGTAGGAGTCAACGAGAACCAGGAAATGTTTGCCCCGCCACTCGAAAATGTCAGCGGCAAGCGCCATCCAGGGCAGTTCGGGCGCGGGCTGCTGTAGAAGCGGCTGACGCTGCTGGTGGGGGGCGCGGCTGTTGCAGGTGGAACACGAGGAGACCCTCTCCCGGATGTATTTGGCCATATCCGGCCAATAGAACCGGCTCCTGGCGAGAGACACGGTGGCTTCGGCCCCAGGGTGACCGCGGTGAGCGACTTGAAAATATTGGTCGTGCAGCGCCGCGGGCACGACCACTTTGTGACCCTTCACCACCACGCCGTCGTGCAGTACGAGCTCGTCCCGAATCAGGAAGTAGGGCACGGCACCAGCCAGCAGTGCCGAGCGACGGTCAGGCCAGCCCTGCCGGATGACGGCAGACAGCTGTTGCAGGGCAGGGTCATTGGTAGTGTGTTCAACGAGGGACTTCATCTGCTGCGAGGGGACGATGTTCAATCGTAGCACCAATAACTCAGACATTTCGTATTGGTGGCGAGCGGTGGACGTCAGCGGGGCGCGAGACAACGTGTCGGCCACGAACATGTCCTTGCCCTTACGATAAACCACCGTGAACGTGAAGCGCTGGAGCTGCAGCATCATGCGCTGCAGGCGTGATGAGGCCACATGGATCGACTTGTTGAGGATGGTGACAAGTGGCTGATGGTCAGTTTCAACGGTGAAAGTGTTGCCCACGATGTAGTCCCGGAATTTGGAGCAGGCAAACACCACGGCCAGTAGCTCCTTCTCAATCTGCGCGTAGTGCTGTTCGGTGGAGGTCATGGTGCGGGACGCGAAGGAGACAGGTAGCTGCAGGCCGTCATGGACCTGGAGGCAGGCGGCACCGAGTCCGAATTGGGAGGCGTCGCAGGTGAGGACAATGGGACGCTGCAGGTCAAAGAACTTGAGCGTGGGGGTGCTGATCAGCTTAGACTTAAGAATGTCAAATGCCTTCTGATGGTTGGGTAACCAAAGCCAGGACGTGTCCTTTTTGATCAGATCCCTCAGGGGAGCGCTGAGCTCGCTGAGGTCGGGGATGAACTTCCCCAGGTAGTTTACCAAGCCGAGGAAGCGTTGCAGGCCTGCCACATTGGTAGGAGGGGGCATCCCTGAGATGGCAGCCGTTTTCTGCGGGTCTGGCTTTAGCCCCTCAGCGGTGAATACATGTCCAACATAGGTTACCTCCGAGACGCGGAATCGGCACTTCTTGGGGTTCAGTTTCAAGTTGATCTGCCGGGCCCGGTCCAGGACCAGGCGGAGGTTGACATCGTGCTCGGCAACGTCCTTACCGTAAACGAGGATGTCGTCAACAATTATGGCGCAAGGCAGATCTGAAAACAACTGCTCCATGGTCCGCTGAAATACCTCGCTGGCAGAGTTGATCCCGAATGGCATTCGGAGGAACCGAAACCTTCCGTAGGGGGTGGCGAAAGTTGTCAAAATGGACGACCGCTCGTCCAGTGGTATCTGCCAGAAGGAGCTTTTGGCATCGAGGACAGAAAAAAACGTTGCTGGACCAACCTGTGCAGCGACGTCTTCCACCGTTCTCATAGGGTAGTGAGGGCGTCGAATGGCCAGGTTGAGGTCTTTGGGGTTGATGCAGATGCGTATCTCGCTCATGTCCTTTTTAGCAGCAACAACCATGGAAGAGACCCAGCTGGTGGGCTCGACGACCACCTTTAGGATGCCCATTTGTACCATACTGTGTAGGGTCGCCTCCACTCTGTCCCTCATGGCGAAGGAGACACGGTGAGGAGCATGGACCACGGGAACGATCTTATGGTCCACTACAATCTTGTAGCTGCAGGGTAGTTTGCCTAGCTTATCATCAAAGCGGTCGGGATAATCGGCCAGCGGGTCCATAAGAGTGTGCACCTGGTGGATGTCCCGGTGGAAGTACACCAGTCCCATTTCCTGGCATGCCTGGATCCCCAGCAGGGGAATGCATTTTCGATCGAGGAGATAGAAGGTGAGGGGCCGAATGGTCTCTAGTATCTTACAGTGTAGCGTGGCCTTGCCCACAGGAGTAAGAATCTCCCCACCGTAGGCATGCAAGGTTGAGCTCTGAGAAAATATCTGCTCATTAGTTCTTATCTGGTTGAAAAGGGATGTTGACATTACATTGGTCACCGCCCCCGTGTCGATTTTAGCAGTGAAGGTCGAGTTGTTCACAGTGACTTGCACAGAAGGATCCGTTATCATAGCAGGTGCGTCCAACACGGTAAACAAGTTGGTCTCCCCCTGAGAGGAGTCAGATGTAGAAACAGAATGTTCATCGGAATAGCACTGGGAGCTGAGCTCGTTGTCAGCTTGTAGAAGGTTGTTTAAATTTCCCCTTCGAGCAGCGACAGGCTTCCCATGGGAATGACAAGCCGCAGCAAAATGGTTCAATTTATTGCAGACGTTGCAAGTCTTTCCTAAGGCAGGGCACACATTGAATTGATGAGTTGTGAAGTTGCAATTAGGGCACCTTTGCTGGGTACCTCCCCTTGTAGCAGCACCGACCCCCGGGGCGCGTCCCCCTCGAGCAGCGAGCGACCCTGGGGGTCGCGACTGGGGTGTGTTCATGAGATGACTGGGAGTGCTGGCAAAGTTGATCGCCTGCTCGGCCGGCGGCGCCGCCGAGGAAACAGCGTCAGCTAAGCGAGTAGCGTGCATGGCATCGGCCAAAGTCAGATCCGGCTTGCGCAGAAGTTCGGCCCTGAGCTTCTCATCACGGAGACCGTAAACCAGTAGGTCCCTGATAATCTCATCGGGGCTCCACGTTCGGAGGCAGCAGCGCCTACCGAGGTGCCGCAGCGCAATGACATAGTTCTCAGCAGATTCCCCAGGGAGCTGACGCCGCGCGAACAGTTTAAAACGTTCTAAGATGCAATTAGTCGGAATGTCACAAATAGCGTCAAACTTAGCCAACAGACATACCGGGTCCCGAGCTGATTCCCCCGCAGCGTAGACGAAGAAGTCGGAGCGAGTCAGTGCATCGGGACCAGCCAAGTTGAGAAGCAGGGAGGCTTTGAGAGCGGGGGTGGCGTCAGGATGAGCAATCGTGAAATAGTGTTCAAAGTCACGTTTGAATGTGTCCCAATTGGAGGCGTGGGTTCGTATCCCACTTCTGACACCATGTAAAGGATTCATAACGAGGCGTCGTTACTTTACTATCTTTATTCATACTGGAGCATTACACATAGCACTAGCTGTACGTGGTCTGTCACAGGAACTAGAGAGCGATCTGTGGGTGGGGAGGTTGTAGATATACTTGTGATATGGGGAGTGGTTAGTAGGTATGAGGTCACTATGTTAAAGGCACATGCATATCTCATCTACACCATTTAACTTGCCAGGCATTTTATTTGTGTATTGGGCATGTCGTCATAAATCAAGGTTCGTAAAGGCTTTTTTAGCTTCCAAGTGTGCGGTATGCTTTAATTAAAACTTGATTGTTAACATTAAGATGACAAGTTGGCCGTAAAATAAATTTGTAATTGCTCGGATCTCTTTTGCATGAACAGCATGAACAGAAAGTTGCAGACAACTTCAGCTCAAGCGTTGGATCACTTGCATTCAAATGCTCTGCTTTTGTTTTTCCTTTCATGGGCAGAGTTGCGTTGATTCTTAAATCTCATATTCCCCACCGTCTGTGTATTTGGTTCAGTATGTTGCTCCAAAAATAAGTTTTCCTTGATTTACAAGATCATAGTTAAAAACTACTTAGCATTGGTTATTTCTGTAACTATTTATAGCATGGAAGCCTTTTGTTTGTTTAATATTTGAAGTGCTTGACGCACACAAAATCACTTATGAAATGCAGCAACTATTGGGGAAACTGATCAGAAAGCATTTTTGAGAACATCTCGACCAATAATAGTGAGCTGAATGGTGGTTGATCTGTTTTCATGAGAATTGAGGGAACATTGACTACACTGAAATTTGTTTTGAATAAAGCCAAAGAATTTTTTAATTTCTTAAAAAAAAAAGGGTGGACACGGGGCCTTGAAGTTATAGTGGACTGCAACATCTTCTTTACAGTAGGCACACAGTAGCAAACTTGGCTTATGTGGTCAAATTGCTTTTTGGGCTAAGCCCACAAGACAAGCATTACCTGACCCAGGCTGACATGCTCTAGGTCTGGAATAAATGAACAGGAAAAACAAAGCACCCAATTTCCAACAAGCTGTGACCCTATCCATGCATAATCCGCCTTTTATAAGAGAGAAATCAGAGCTGCAAGGAATATTTGAAAAAAGTATCTTGACTAAGCTTAATTATTTTCATTCAGATATGTTTTTCTTGTGTGTACTTTCATTTGAATACTAATTGAATCATTTGCGCTTGGTGCTTGATCATCTGCCGCAGAATGATGACCACAACTCTTCAGCTTTCATGCAGTTGAAAGAACAATGTGAAATACTTCCTTGGCATTTATTTAAAACCAATATTTTTGCTGCTTGTGTTCATTTGACGGGACTTTTCTGATCAACAATATGGCATGATTTCAAATACTTAACATCCGTGAAAAAAATCTTTATTGCCTTTTCTTAGTGTTTTCCTCCTCTCTACTTTGTAAGGAATCGACATTGCTATAAATTCTTTTCACTTTCATGTATTTTATTATCATCACTTTCTGATTACAATTACATTCATACATTTATTGAAATTGGTACGTTGATCTTCGGATATAAAAACAATTCTTAAACTGATATTACGACGCTGCTACAAAGTAAATCAGTCGTTCAAAGTATACACTCAAGGAGCACAACCGTACGATATTGTCACTGAAATTTAAGCCAGTTTGTACCTTAGTGAACCACAGTCCAAGTATGAGAGAAAGCGAGAGACGCGATGATGGAGTAGCTCAGTGGGTTTGGCAGCATCTCAGGAGAACATGGATAAGTGACGTTTTGGGTGGGATGCTTCTTCAGACTAGCCCGCTGAGCTACTCCCACACTCTGTGTCTTCATGTTCTCCTGAGCTGCTTCCTGACCCGCTGAGCTACTCCAGCAGCCTGTGTCCTCTTTTGTAAACCGACATCTGAGGTTCTTTATGCCTATGTAAGACAAAGTGAATGGTTGTCATTGATCTATGCAAATCTTCTGAAGATGGGTCTCGACCCGAAAAGTCACCCATTCCTTCTCTCCAGAGATGCTGCCTGTCGCGCTGAGTTACTCCAGCTTTTTGTGTCTATCTTATGTAAATCTTCTGACCTCTAGTGGCAGAAACTGACTATTGTGCCACTATATATGAATGTAAGAATTGTGAGATTTTGAGTCGTCAGTGTTTTATTGTCATATGTCCTAGATAGAACAATGCCATTTTTACCTGCAGCAGCACAGCAGAGTATGTAAACGTAGTACACTGTAAACAATATAATAAATGAGGAAAAAAATGTTCAATGTGTGTGTATGTATATACACATACCCACATATACACCCATTCCTTCTTTCCAGAGATGCTGCCTGTTCTGTGGAGTTACTCCAGCATGTTGTGTCTATCTCGGGTGTAAACCAGCATCTGCAATTCCTTCCTACACATAATATATGTACCTTCTTCCCGATGGCAGGGGTGAAATGATGTGTGGCCAGGGTGGTGTGGGTCTCTGATGAAGCTGGCTGCCTTTTTGAGGCAGCAACTCCGGTAAATCCCTTCGATGGTGGGGAGGTCAGAACCCGTGATGGACTAGGCAGTGTTCACATCATTTTGCAGTCTTCTTCGCTCCTGGGCATTCAGGTTGCCGAACAAGGCCGTGATGCAACCAGTCAAGATGCTCTCTACTGTACACCTGTAGAAGTTCAAGAGAATCCTCTCGGACATACCAAATCTCCGTAATCTTCTCAGGAAGTCGAGGCGTTGATGGGCTTTCTTCATAATTGCATCAGTGTGCTGGGACCAGGAAAGATCTACAGAGAAATGCACGCCCAGGAATTTGAAGCTTTTGACTCTCCCCACCATCGTCCTGTCGATATAAACAGGTTTGTGGGTCCTCATCCTTCCTCTTCCGATGTCCGCAATCAGTTCTTTGGACTTACTGATCTTGAGCGTCAGGTTGTTGTGCTGGCACCATTTGGTCAGTCAATCGATCTCACTTCTATACTCTGACATCATCATCCGTAATTCGTCCAACAACGGTTGTCAGCGAACTTGAAGATGGAGTTTGCACGGTGTCTGGCTATGTAGTCGTTAATATAGAGTGAGTAGAGCTGTGGGCTGAGCACACAGCCTTGAGGTGCTCCCGTACTGATTGTTATTGAGGAAGACGCCAATTCGAAAAGACTGGTCTGTTGATGAGGAAGTTGAGGATCCAGTTGCAGAGAGATGCGCAAAGATCCAGTTCCGTGAGATTGGTAACCAGCTTGGAGGGAATGATGGTATTGAACGCCGAGCTGTAGTCTATTCACAACAGCCTGATGATGTGATTTTATTGTCCAAATGGTCCAGTGCAGAGTGAAGAGCCATTGAGATCGCATCCTCCGTTGACCTGTTATGATGGTAGGCAAATTGTAATGGGTCGAGGTTCTTGTTTAGATAGGAGTTGATATGCACCATAACCAACTTCTCAAAGCACTTCATCACCACGAACGTTAGTGCTAATGGTCGATAGTCATTGAGACATGTCACCTTGCTCTTCTTGGGCACCAGTACTATTTTCAAACTATAGAGTGAATTATTATTTAGTTCAAATTACCACAGTTGCAATTTGCTTTTCAGTTTAATCACATGATTAAATAATGTGGTCTCTTGCCTTGTAACAAGAAATTATTTGCCTTTAACTGTATATTTTGAGTTTACAACCAGAGTATTATACTGTAATACTGAGCCATCCAGTTTGAGGAGTTCATTATCTGTCAATGGAATATCATTAACCCTTGTAATAGTTTAACAATAGATGCAACAGAGAATTTTACTAGATTAGTACACTGGAAAATTAAATGTTTGCTAATTTTAATGTACGCTCCCTACAACCCCAGAAATCCCCATTCAAATTATTGAAGTGAATGATCCTTAATACAACAATATTGTGGCAGTAACTGAATCACAAATCCGAGGCTACATGTCATAAACAAATTTTAATATTGAAGCAAAAGATAACTTGCTGGATGAAACTTCTATGGAGGGAAATGGACAGTTAATATTTTGAGTTGAGACCCTTCATCTGGATTAAGAGTCGAGGGGAAGCAGCGGTAAAAAGAGTTAAGGGAACTAGTGGGCAAGAGGTGTTAAGCAATAGGTGGATCCAGGTGGAAGAATTTATTGACAGATAACGTTAGGTGGGGAAGAGACGGGTGGACATACAGTATAAACAGAGGCTGGGGGGTAGCAAGTAGAGACAACAGAGGACTGCAGATTATGGTATCTCCTAGGAAAGGAAGAGTACAACCAAATAAGGGAGCGATGGTACCAGGGCTCTCGCTTAACTTTTTTCCCCAGTTGCCAGCCGGGCAACCTTGGCAGCTTTTTAGGTTGCCAAATGACAGTTTAGGTGGTCATTTAAGATGGCTTGCATGACGCGTGTGATAATGTGCTCGGACGAAGTGCGTAGTTACCAGTCGGAATTATACTCAATGAAGCATTCACATATTATTTCTGCTTCAAATAAAGTCACAAACTAAACATATTCACCAATCAAGACATGATATATCCCACAATGACATGCAGCAAAATTATAAGACAGTATCTCAACTCTTTTTACACATTGCAATGAATGCAATTTTTATTAGTTCTTTCCATTTCCAAACTAAAATGTGGTTAGATTATTCAGCGTATGATCAACCTGTGTCAATAAATCCTGGACCATGGTAACATATATGCCGAACCATGCACACTATAGATTGATGCAAGCATGTTTTCTGTGAAGGACCGAAAATTACCATAACATGGCCATAGCATGGGTCGTTATTGCTATTGGTACAGAAACACTCGCTTCCCACATAATTTATCCACAACAAAATATACAGGTTGCAAGGAAATTTCTATAGGCATTTTATGATAATAGGTGTTAAAACCGACTATACCCATCTGATAGGTTAAACATTACACTAACTGTTATGACAAGAGATGTCCAAAGGACATAACTGCAGCAAATGTTCTTTTGGTAATATATTTAAAGGTGTCAAGGCGCCACATTACCAGACATTCAGATTAGATGTACGTGTTGTGAACAGCAATGAAGATACCCAGTTTGGAAGCACCAGATTAATTTTTTTTTATTGATAAACGCTGTTTCCATCATTCCCACTTCAGAATTAACGTTAAAATTTCAACTGAAATATCTCCTGACCAAATTTGTGATGTATATGATCGACTGTAGAAGTAAAACCTGGATAAATCCAACGTATAGTTGTGAATGTTGCTCATTAAATAACTACAGTACTGATACTCCATATTTAAGAGCATTGATTTGCGTTAAAATGAATTCTGTAATAACGTGTCAACGGTTGCCGTGACAATCGAACACTGCGGTTTTAATGTTTCAAGTGTTCACAATATAATTAATCCATCTTTATGGACTAAAACAAATAATAACATTGGGAATTAAAACACATTTGATTGCATTCCATTATCAAACATAGTCAATGTTCGCTCTGAAGACATTTCCAGCACAATAGGGTCAGGGAGGGGGGTGTATGTGAATCAGTGCGGGGTGGATAGATGGCGGGGGTGGGGGGTTAGAAGGCAGTCGGCGCGGAATGGATGGATTGAGGCAGGTGAATTAGTACGTGTTGGTTGGAGTAGGTAAAATTGTGAGGGGAGAGCATGGGGGATGTCAGTGGTATTGAATGGGGGGGTTCAGTATGGGATGGATGGGGGGTAGACAAAAGTGCTGGAGAAACTTAGCGGGTGAGGCAGCATCTATGGAGCGAAGGAAATAGGCAACGTTTCGGGTCGAGACCTTCAGACTGTTCCCCCCCCATTCTTCTTGAATGGGAGGATCAGTACAGGATGGATGGGGAGGGGGGGAGATCAGAGGGTTTGTGCAGGATGAATGGGGGATCACTGCAGGATGAATGAGGGGAAGGTGCAGGGTAAATGGAGGGTGGGTCAGTACGGGATGAATGCGTGGATTAGTACAGGATGGATGGAGGAGAAGTGCAGGATGGATGGGAAGGGGGGGGGGTAAGTACAGGATGAATTGGGGGACCAGTGTAGGATGGATGGGGGGGGTGGCACGAGAATCAATGCGAGGTGGATAGGGTGATCAGCGCAGGATGAATAGATGGGGGGGGGTAGATGTGCAGGGGAGCACGGGATGTCAGTGAGGACTGAATAGAGGCGGGAATGGGGATCAGTGCGGGATGGAGAGGAGGGGTCCCAGGATTAAGGGGGGGGTGGAGGGGGCGTACAAGAAAGAGAGAGAGAGGGGGGGGCGAGGTGGGGAGGAAGGAAGGTCAGCGCTCCTCGGACAACATCGCCCCGGTGCTTTGGCCGTTGTGATTTCCTCGCCACCGCCTCCCTCCTCCGCCAGCCAACAGCAAGGTGCGGGGCCGAGCGGTGCAGCTCAAAGATCCTATAACTATAGGATCTTTGGTGCAGCTGCTTCAGAAGGGTCGGAGCGAATGACGGGCCCCGCACAGTGGCCGCGACTGAGGCTCAATCTCCTCCTCCCTGATAGCGGCTGCTGCTGGCAAAACCGCTAACGGCGCTTTCAAAACAAACCCTCCCACAAGCCGAGGCCTCCTCCCTCCCTGCCTCGGCGTCCTCCCGCCCTCCTCCCTGCCTCGGCGTGCGGGAGGGTTTGTTTTGAAAGCGCCGTTAGCGGGTTTGCAAAGCAGCGGCCCTTATCAGGGCGGGCGGGGTACGGGAGGAGGAGGCGGTGGAGACGCTGTCGCTGCTGCCGCTGTTCGGGGCCCGTCATTCGTTCAGACCCTTCGTCACACCGCATCTAGTTTCTTTGCCCCGCACGACAGCCGTCGCCGACACGAAACGTCGCGTTCCTTTTCTCCAGAGATGCTGCCTAACCCGCGGAGTTACTCCAGCTTTTTGTGTCTACGGTATAAACCAAGATGCCAAGCCGGGCAAAATGACGCGCCGTTTAGGTTGCCCGGCGGCACTTTGGGTGGTCAGTGGCACCCGGGCAACTGCTAATTTCGAGTCCCTGTAGGCAGAGGGGAACCGTAGGAGGAGGGATCTTTAAGTGCTATTCCAGTCTGGAGAAGGGTTCCTCCACAGATGCTATGTGACCCGCTGAGTTCCTCCTGCAGTTAATTTTTTGATCAGGATTCCACTTCTCCAGTCTCTTGTGTCTCCATGTTAGCATTGCAGGTTTTGCAAGAGTTTGGAAGACTAAGAGTAAATCGAACTGAATGTACAACATACTGACGGGGCTTGCTAGGCTAGGTGTGAGGACGATGCTTCCCTTAGCTGGCAGGTGGAGGGAGTTTATCAAGCCAGGATAGTTTCAGGTTTCTGGGTTAATACATTTAGAACTAAACTAGTTTAATTCTATGCCACAGAAGGCTATGGAAACTAAATTACTGAATGTATTTAAGGAGATGTATTTCTAATCACAAAAATGATCAAAGAAGTGGGAGAGAGAACAACTATTACAGCTTGAGGTCATACTAGTGAAAGAGACTTGAAGGGTTATATTACATATAGGAGTATGTAATATATTCCTATTCCAATGTTTGCTGCTGGAGCTTACAGTAAGTCTTAATATTCTCTTCTCTAATTACACATTTGGGTTTGAGATGTTCCTTAGCCATGCAAGAATTTACTGAATTCCTCAATGGCTTGTAAAACTTCTTACATTTTTTGGTATCTCAATGGTGCATCAGCATGATTTTCAAGGTATACTTGAGACATCTTGGAATCCTGTCCTAGCCTAGCAATGCAGAGGAAAGGCTGGGCCAAAAGTCTGAAAAATAACAATTATTCAGTAATTCCATGTATATATGCCAGAGAGGAAGTGAACAAGAGGATGGATCAGACACTACAATGATATTACCACTGTCTAATAGATTGGCAGCGGTCTTATTGACAGCGGTGTTTTGAATTTGCAAAAGAATATCCAGGCAAAGTATCACTGTATAAAACTATTGCAACAAGAAATCAAAATATTAAAGACGATATAACTTTAAGAAAAGGGCAGGGAGTAACTTTTTTAAAGTTGGGTTAATTTAATGACAATAGACAATAGGTGCAGGAGTAGGCCATTTGGTAGCAATGTTACAAAATTTTGAGATTTTAAAAATCAAGTCTGCAATTTATCCCATCAGATAAAGCATAAAAAGAAGTTTAATTTGACACCTAATTCACTTTCATATCTTCAGTATTAAAAACGTTATGGCTTTTTTCATACTCGGAAATATGCATCTTGTTCCCTATTGCTTTTCCATTGACTTTAACACAAAAGCTGTGATCAAGGACAGTCAAAAGCCCATAACTTTCTCAAAAATTAAGAGAACTGAATGAAATTTTCAGTTATTATAGATTGAAGCATTCTGAAACAAATATGAAACAATCTTACTTGGATGACCTGAAATTAAAGCATATAATTAGTTAGTTACCCAATTGTAGCTAATTACAAAATTCAATTACTAGATCTAAACATCTATCCATTTCTTAAGAAAAGGTTAACATTATTAAAAAGCCTGTGCAAATAACAGTCACACAAGAATTCACAATATAACATGATTTTTAAATCTCATTGTCATGAATTTATAGGCCAAATGGAAGGAATTTAGTGTTTAATTCCCGTAAATGAATGGACATTTTAAATCATCTTGCGAGTGGGTTTTTGTGGAAAGCGCTGGTTTGGAACTTTGCGGTTGCAGTGAACCCCAATATCGGCAGGAAAAATACTGCCGGTTGGTATATTTACATAATCACATTTTGCTCAACATGAAATTTTTATTAAAGGCATCCTAAGAAGCAAGTTTATATGAAAAAATAAACGGTGTACCTTGCCTTGTCCCCTACGTGAGATCCGTCCCGTTGTTGGCGTTGACGGCATTTGAAGATGATTTTAATTTTACTCCAACAATTAAATTATAAAGCGCTAATTTTAATAAACTTAATAAAACGGCAGTCAAAGCGATTTTTCTTTAGCGACTAAACAGCCTGACAGACATCGATTTGATTAGACTGCACAAATATCGCATTTTAAACCCGCCCCCCTCTCAAAGGCGCCAAAGTCACGTACACGGGCAGTGGCAGAACTGCAGCGCCGCTGAAGGTAAGTTTTGTAACATACCTACATTTGGCCCTTCGAGCCAACTCCGCCATTCAATGTGATCATGGTTGATCATCCATGATCAGTACCCCGTTCCTGCCTTCTCCCCATATCTCTTGACTCCGCTATCTTTAAGAGCTCTATCTAACACTCTCTTGAAAGCATCCAGAGAACCAGCCTCCACTGCCCTCTGAGGCAGAGAATTCCACACACTCGCAACACTGTGTGAAAATGTATTTCCTCATCTCCGTTCTAAATGGCTTACCCCTTATTCTTAAACTGTGGCCCTTGGTTCTGGACTCCCCCAACATCGGAAACATGTTTCCTGCCTCTAGCGTGTCAAAACCCTTAATAATCTTATATGTTTCACTAAGAACCCCTCTCTCATATCCTTCTAAATTCCAGTGTATACGTCCAGCCGCTCCATTCTATCAACGTATGACAGTCCCGCCATCCCAGGAATTAGCCTTGTGAGCCTACGCTGCACTCCCTCAATAGCTAGAATGTCCTTCCTCAAATTTGGAGACCTAACTAACTAAAAAGACAATACGGGGAGAAAAGATGAGGTACGAAGGTAAGCTAGCTAAGAATATAAAGGAGGATACTAAAAGCTTCTTTAGGTATGTGAAGAGGAAAAAATGAGTTAAGACCAAAGTTGGACCCTTGAAGGTGAATTTATTATGGGGAACAAGGAAATGGCAGATGAGTTGAACAGTTACTTTGGATCCGTCTTCACTAAGGAGGACACAAACAATCTTCCTGATAGAGCAGTGGCCAGAGGATCTGGGGTGACGGAGGAACTGAAGGAACTCCACATTAGGCAGGAAATGGTGTTCGGTAGACTGATGGGACTGAAGGCTGATAAATCCCCAGGGCCTGATGGTCTGCATCCCAGGGTACTTAAGGAAGTGGCTCTAGAAATCATGGATGCATTGGTGATAATTTTCCAATGTTCTATAGACTCAGGATCAGTACCTGTGGATTGGAGGGTAGCTAATGTTATCCCACTTTTTAAGGCGGGAGAGAGAAAACAGGGAATTATAGACCAGTTAGCCTGACATCGGTGGTGGGGAAGATGCTGGAGTCAATTATAAAAGATGAAATAGATGCACATTTGGATAGCAGTAACAGGATCGGTCCGAGTCAGCATGGATTTACGAAGGGGAAATCATGCTTGACTAATCTTCTGGAATTTTTTGAGGATGTAACTAGGAAAATGGACAAGGGAGAGCCAGTGGATGTAGTGTACCTGGACTTTCAGAAAGCATTTGATAAGGTCTCACATAGGAGATTAGTGGGCAAAATTAGGGCACATGGTATTGGGGGTAGAGTGCTCACATGGATAGAAAATTGGTTGGCAGACAGGAAACAAAGAGTAGGGATTAACAGGTCCCTTTCAGAATGGCAGGCAGTGACTAGTGGGTGTAGCGGCAGATTTTCATATCTTTCAGGTAATTAGCAACCTAGCCGCTAAATGGATGAGAATGGTTGAAGGGGGTGTCCTTGAAACGCATGCGAGCTCACTCACAGAGACCTTCAGAACTTCTTCACAGATATGGCTTCAAAACACAGTCTTTTGATGAATAAATGCTTTATTGTTGATGGAAAACAGTAAGATACATTCAAATTTCTTACGACTCGTTGCTACAATCATCATCGAACTCCAGCTTATTACTTTAGACATTAGAAAACTCCTCGTGTCTCCGCAACACTGACATGATCTGGCATGTGGCCCACATGGTCAAAGGGTTAAACTTCCCCATCGTCTCTCCAAACTAATCTAAAAACTAAACTTCTGCGCAAGCATCTAAGCTCCAAACATGCCCAAAAACACGTCATAAATCCCACCCACAATATAACGGGCAGTCTAAAATTTAAAGGCACATGCCATCATCAATGACATGCAAAACAGGCCAAATGGCCACTACAGTGGGGTACCGCAAGGCTTGGTGCTGGGACCGCAGCTATTTACAATATACATCAATGATTTGGATGAAGAGATTCAAAGTAACATTAGCAAATTTGCAGATGACACACAGCTGCGTGGCAGTGTGAATTGTGAGGAGGATGCTATGCGAATGCAGGGTGACTTGGACAGGTTGGGGGAGTGGGCAGATGAATGGCAGATGAAGTTTAATGTGGATAAATGTGAGGCTATCCACTTTGGTATCAAAAACAGGAAGGCAGATTACTATCTAAATGGCGTCAAGTTGGGAAAAGGGGAAGTACAACGGGATCTGGGGGTCCTTGTTCATCAGTCTATGAAAGTAAGCATGCAGGTACAGCAGGCAGTGCAGAAAGCGAATGGCATGTTGGCCTTTATAACAAGAGGAGTCGAGTATAGGAGCAAAGAGGTCCTTCTGCAGTTGTACAGGGCCCTAGTGAGACCACACCTGGAGTATTGTGTGCAGTTTTGGTCCCCTAATTTGAGGAAGGACATTCTTGCTATTGAGGGAGTGCAGCGTTGGTTTACGAGGTTGATTCCCGGGATAGCGGGACTGTCATATGCTGAGAGAAAGGAGCGGCTGGGCTTGTACCCTCTGGAGTTTAGGATGAGAGGGGATCTTATTAAAATATAAGATTGTTAAGGGTTTGGACACGCTAGAGGCAGGAAACATGTTCCCGATGTTGGAGTCCAGAACCAGGGGCCACAGTTTAAGAATAAGGGGTAAGCCATTTAGAACGGAAACGAGGAAACACTTTTTCTCACAGAGAGTTGTGAGTCTGTGGAATTCTCTGCCTCAGAGGGCAGTGGAGGCCAGTTCTCTGGGTACTTTCAAGAGAGTGTTAGATAGGGCTCTCAAAGATAGCGGAGTCAGGGGATATGGGGAGAAGGCAGGAACGGGGTACTGATTGGGGATGATCAGCCATGATCACATTGAATGGCGGTGCTGGCTCGAAGGGCCGAATGACCTACTCCTGCACCTATTGTCTAAAACTGCACACAATACTCCAGGTGTGGTCTCACTAGGGCCCTGTGCAACCACAGAAGGACTTCTTTGCTCCTATACTCAACTCCTCTTGTTGTGAAGGCCAACATGCCATTCACTTTCTTCAATGCCTGCTATACCTGCATGCTTACTTTCAGTGACTGATGAACAAGGAACCCCAGATCCCATTGTACTTCCTCTTTTCCCCAACTTAACACAATTTGGATAATAATCTGCCTTCCTGTTTTTGCCACCAAAGCGGATAGCCTCACATTTATCCACATTAAACTGCATCTACCAGGCACCTGCCCACTCACCCAACCTGTCCAAGTCACCCTGCATCCCCATAGCATCCTCCTCTCAGTTCGCACTGCCACCCAGCTTTGTGTCATCTGCAAATTTGCTAATGTTACTTTTAACCCCTTCATCTAAATCATTAATATATATTGTAAATAGCTGCGGTCCCAGCACCGAGCTTTGCGGTACCTCATTAGTCACTGCCTGGCATTCTGAAATAGGACCCATTAATCCCTACTCTTTGTTTCCTGTCTGCGAACCAATTTTCTATCCATGTCAGCACCCTACCATGTCCTCTAATTTTATCCAATAATTTCCTATGTGGGACCGTATCAAATGTTTTCTGAAAATCCAGGTACACTTCATCCACTGGCTCTCCCTTGTCCATTTTCCTAGTTACATCCTCAAAAAATTCCAGAAGATTATTCAAGCATGATTTCCCCTTTATAAATCCATGCTGACTCGAACCGATCCTGCTGCTGCAATCCAAATGTGCCGCGATTGTATCTTTTATGATTGACTCCAGCATCTTCCCCACCACCGATGTCAGGCTAACTGGTCTATAATTCCCTGTTTTCCCTCTCCCGCCTTTCTTAAAAAGTGGGATAACATTAGCTACTCCAATCCACAGGAACTGATCCTGAATCTATAGAACATTGGAAAATGATCACCAATGCATCTACAATTTCTAGAGCCACTTCCTTAAGTACCCTGGTATGCAGACCATCAGGCCCTGGGGATTTATCAGCCTTCAGTCCCATCAGTCTACCCAGCACCATTTCCTGTCTAATGTGGATTTCCTTCAGTTCCTCTGTCACCCTAGATCGTCTGGCCACTAGGACATCAGGGAGATTTTTGTGCCTTCCTTAGTGAAGACAGATCCAAAGTATCTGTTCAACTCGTCTGCCATTTCCTTGTTCCCCATAATAAATTCGCCCTTTTTATTCTTCACGGGTCTAGTTTTGGTCTTAACTAATGTTTTCCTCTTCACATACCGAAAGAAGCTTTTACTATCCTCTATATTCTTGGTTAGCTTACCTTCATACCTCATCTTTTCTCCCCGTATTGCCTTTTTAGTTATCTTCTGTTGCTCTTTAAAAGTTACCCAATCCTCTGGCTTCCCGCTCATCTTTGCTATGTAATACTACTTCTCTTTTATTTTTACACTGTCCCTGACTTCCCTTGTCAGCCACGGTCGCCCCTTACTCCCCTTGGAATCTTTCTTCCTCTTTGGAATGAATTGATCCTGCACATTCTGTATTATTCCCAGAAATATCTGCCATTGTTTTTCCACTGTCATCCCTGCTAGGGTATCTTTCCAGTCAACTTTGGCCAGCTCCTCTCTCATGGCTCCATAGTCCCCTTTGTTTTACTGTAATACTGACACCTCCGATTTACCCTTCTCCCTCTCAAATTGTAGATTAAAACTTATCATATAATGGTCACTACCTCCTAATGGCTCCTTTACCTCGAGTTCCCTTATCAAATCTTTTCGAACGGCTGTGCGAACACGGGTTGGTGATCAACCCTGCGAAGTGCCAGTTCGGATTGCGTTCCATTATCGTTTTGGGTCACAGCATCACCTGCCACGGCGCACAGCCGCTGCCCAAGAAGGTCGACGCTATCCGTCGCTTCCAGAGGCCTCTATCTGTCAAGGGCCTACAGGAGTTTATCGGAATGGTTAATTTCTAACACCGATTCGTCCCGTCAGCAGCCGCCATCATGCGGCTGTTGTTCCAATGCCCGGCCGGTAAGCCTAAGGACCTGATCTGGTCCAAGGAGGCGGAGAAGGCGTTCGAGGGGGCTAAGACAGCATTGGCCAACGCCACTATGCTGGAACACCCTAGGGCGTCAGCCCAAATGGCCCTCACCGTGGATGCATCCGACGTCGCGGTAGGTGCCGTCCTCGAACAACGAGTGGGTAGTCGCTGGGTGCCGCTGGCATTTTTCAGCAGGCAGCTGCGAACCCCCGAAGTTAAGTATAGCGCTTTCGATCAGCAACTCCTCGCGCTCTACCTAGCGATCCGCCATTTCCGTTACCTCCTAGAGGGGCGCGCGTTCTCCGCATTCAAGGACCACAAGTCACTCACGTTCACTTTGACCAAGGTCTGCCAGGCAACAGAGGCACCTCGCCTACATTTCCGAATTCACATCTGATATTCGGCATGTGGCGGGGAAGCTGAACGTTATGGCTGACGCGCTGTCCCGTCCGGCAGCCCCCGAAGTTTCAGCGTTAAGTCTAGGCGTGGATTATGAGGAGATGGCCGCTGCCCAACAGGTAGACGCCGGTATGGAGGTTTACCGCAATGCTGAATCAGGACTTAAGCTGGCTAAGGTGCCCTGCGGCGCCGCCGGTGTGCAAGTCCTTTGCGATGTCTCCACGGGCAAAGCCCGCCCTATTGTTCCAGGTGCTTGGAAGCGTCGGATTTTCGACACCATCCACAGCCTAGCGCACCCGTCCATTCGCGCCACCTATGCCCTGGTCGCGGCCAAGTTCGTCTTGCATGGGTTACGGAAGCAGGTCGCAGCATGGGCCCGCTCTTGCATCCCCTGCCAGACTTCCAAGGTGCAGAGACATGTGCGCCCGCCCGTGCAGGATTTTGCTGTCCCGGACGGCAGGTTCCTGCACATCCAAATCGACCTGATGGGTCCCTTGCCGTGTTCGCGCGGGGCATTTCACCTACTGACTATCGTGGACAGGCTTACCAGGTGGGCGGAGGCGATACCGTTAACGGATACCTCCGCTGAGGCTTGCGCGCGGGCCATCGTCTCACATTGATTCGCTCGTTTCGGGGTTCCTTCCGATATCACTACTGATCGAGGGGCCCAGTTCACGTCCTCCCTGTGGAGTGGTATGGCGCAGCTGTATGGCGCGAAGCTGCACCAGACCACCACGTATCACCCAGAGTCAAACGGTTTGGTTGAGCGTTTCCACAGGCACCTCAAGTCGGAGTTAAAAGCTCGGCTCACCGGCCCTGATTGGGTCGACCAGTTGCCTTGGGTCCTCCTAGGCATCAGAACCACGCCTAAGGAGGACCTCAACGCCTCCTCAGCCGAGCTGGTTTACGGCTCAGTTTTGCGAGTACCTGGGGATTTTCTGCCCATTCCCCGGGATTAGGAGATCCCGGCTTCGGCCGTGTTAGCTGACCTTCGCGAGTGGGCGCGCGCTTTGGTCCCAGTTCCCACTTCCAGGCATGGTACGTCTGCGGTGCATGTGCCTACTATGTTACGGGATTGTGCTTATGTTTTCCTTCGTGGGGATGCTCACCGCTCGCCGTTACAGCGGGTGTACGAAGGTCCGTACAGGGTGCTGAGGACTGGTACCTCGACGTTTACGTTGGACATGGGTGGCAAGGAGGAGTTTGTCTCCGTGAGCCGCCTTAAGCCAGCACACGTCGACGAGGATAGCCTGGTGACGGTGGCCACTCCGCGGCGTAGAGGACGTGCACCTGCCGTTTTGCCGCCCTCTGCACCTGTTACCCCGGTTATGTTTCACCGGTCCCCTCTGTTACGCCCGTCCCTCATTCGCGTTTTTCTCGTCCCTCCGGTTCTGTTTTGCTGGCCCCTAATGTTACGCTCGCCCCACGACCTCGGACTACGTGTTCCGGTTGAACCCCCCGGTTCCGTACCGCGGATTCTGGGGGGGGGGCATGTAGCGGCGCCTACTGGCGCACGCAGGTATCGGACCCGGCGTTCGGAAGCCGCGGTCACATGACTCGGGAGGGGCTGCTTGTTTTCGCGCGGTTTTGCTTTCGCGCGGCAGTTCAGTGCTGACCACCGTTGTGGCTACCAGACGTGTTGTGAGAGCCTGTGAACTGAGAAGTGATTTTCTGAATAAAAATACGTTTGAAAACTCAGTTGTCGTTCTTGCGACTACCAAATTGGTGACGTTTCGGGTCTACACCCTTCTTCAGACTGTTCTTGGGGGAGTTTACAGTGGGATGGGGTGTGTGGAGGGGGAACAAAGAACTAAAGACATGGAGAGTAGGTCTAATTAGGTAGCTCTGTCAAAAAGTTGGCAAGACCATGAAAGGCCTGCTTCCATAGTTTAAACTTGTTGAAATTCGGGATGCAGTATTGTTTGTGCAGTAATGTTGCTTGTACAAAATCCATGTTATACTTTTAGCTTTTCTTTTTCTTTTTTAATCTGCTGCAGCTGAAAATAAAAAGGAGCTGGGAACACGGACAGTGATAATTAAAGAGGAGCCAATGGAATTGGAAATACCCGACCCCACCGTGTCAAAACTTCCTAATCGTTTGTTTAATTGCAAGGCAGTAAAACATGAACGGTTACAGAATTCCCCTGAAGTTATACCTCTCACCGAAATTAAGCTTTTCACTCAAGACATATCAGTGAAGATGGCATCAGAGCTTCTTTATCAACTCTCAGGTATTTGTGTTGCTGCTCAATTAAAGTACTATTTTGTGCCAGAGGAATGATGTTTATGCTGGGTAGAGAGTAATGTGCCTTGTCTGACTTTCAAACTCTCCTCATTTTAATATTGTTCTATGGTTTCAGGCAGTAAGAACACAATACTTTCTTTAAATTAGGACTAATAAATTCTGATTACCTCTCATTAACAGTGCAGCTGTCAGTAAAGATTGAATAACATTTTAAATTCATAGATATGAATCTGGGACCCGGCTTAACTAATCATTTAATACTGAATGCACCACTCGCCCTTTGGAAATGCATAAATATCTGAGTACTTCTGCTTGGATCCTGCTGTCACTTTCAGATTCTCCCAGCACATGCAACTTGTTGCGCAATATTTTCGATAATATTTTTCACATTTCTTTTCATGATTATTTTCTCATTTCAATAATCTTGGGTCATACACCAGCTCTCCGCCTCCTAAATCAGTTCTTCAAGGCATGAAGATTTTAATTGAAACAACAAATATGAATTGCAACTCTGCAGGTGGTGACATCAGAAAGGAAGAGAGGATAATCTTTATGGGGTACCTGGTGATAGATCTTTGTTCTTTTTTTGAATGTTCTTTTAAATTACATTTTTACCATTGCAAAATATTGTAGTTAGTAGTCATAATGACGAATTTTGAAATTAGAATAAAAGGTATGGTATTTTAATCATTCAATATAAATATCTGGTGTCGTTTAAATAAAGATGTTTTAAAAATCCTGCTCCAGAAACACTGTTAGTTATCCACGTGCATGCCTTTCTCATGGTTTGTTCAGCCAGTGTAAAACCATATTGTCATTCAGATTATACTTGCACATAGCAAATGACCAACGTACTGATCTCATGCTCACTATCTGTTTATAGGGATAATGGACAGCAGAGTTTGTAAGGAATGCTAAATTTGATCTGTAGCTGCAACTTCATCTGCCTTCTCTGTCAATCTGGCAGAAAGGCACTTGAGGGTTGTGGGTGAAAGAGATGAAAGAAAGAAAAAGGGAAGTTAATGTTACATAATGTGTGTATTCCACCAGGCCGAGACTTTGATTCTGAATGTGGAATGAACTATCATAAAGGTGTGACTGCAAATAAATACTTTTCTAAGTTTTCCATCATAACTACTGTGATTAACGTGCATCACTATCTGAAACTGCCACTTGTCCTTCACAATTTTTATTTGAAGGTTAGCACATTTTTACTGAGACATTGCGACATTCAGTATGGTTCAAAATAGATAGTATTCTGCTGTCTGAGGGCAGATCTTGCCTGGACCCTAAAAGTAGCACCTGGATGTCAAGGCTTGATGTTAGCACCAAAACCATCAATACAAATGACAGGGTATACTACAGATTTTCATTACTTGCACATAATGACTTCTGCTGTTAGAGATGGAATGTTACCACAACGTGCGTGGTATAAATTCCCAATCCAATCCAGGATCTTCCAAAAAATCTTCGGGTTGGAATTAGAATAGCCTAGGCTTCAATTTATGTTTTCTGTTTATTTTAATTTTCTCGATCTTTTAGACTGTGTTTTGTTGAATTTAGGTGTGGCTGGTAGATGATGATAGTATGATAAATAGGCTGCTAATGAGGGGAAAGCTGGATCAATGTCACAATATTTATATTTATAAGTTCCTAGAAAGTGGGGCGGCACGGTGGCGCAGCGGTAGAGTTGCTGCATTACAGCACCAGGGACCACGGTTTGATCCTGACTACGGGAGTTTGTACGTTCTCCCTGTGACCTGCGTGGGTTTTCTCTGGGATTTCCGGGTTCCACCCACACTCCAAAGATGTACAGGTTTGAAGGCTAATTGGCATTGGTAAATTTGTAAATTGCCCCTAGTGTGCATAGGATAGTGTTAGTGTGCGAGATCGCTGGTCGGGTGGACTCGGTGGAGTGCTTGTTTCCGTGCTGTACCTCTAAACTAAAGTAAATGTAGTTGGAAAAAAAAAATCACATGCTACAAATCTGAAATAAAACAGAAAATGGTGGAAATACTCAGCAGGTTAGGCAGCACACATGGAACAAACTGGGCCAACATTACAGGTCAAAGACCCTTCTTCAGGCAATGAGATATTTGCTGGACTGGAAGAAGAACAAGGAAAGTAATGGTAGAAACTTTGAAGAAACAATCTTAACACGCAATAACTTAGTCAATAATTAAACTGGGTAACAATCCACAAACAGCATAGCAGCACTACTGTATTACAGCTAACTAGATAGAATTCCAGTTGATTTAAAAAAGCACATCTCAAACAAACAGCAGGAAAGGAAACACAAAAATATCAGTGAACAATTTAAAAGTCACTTCACAGCAGCTCAAATGGCAAAAGCCATCACGAGTACTGGTAAAGCTGTCAAGCTTGAAGGCATACATGCTGAACTGAAGGGAACTTTTGCCAGCAATAAAGGACTGGCTTCTGAAACCATTCGACACATGTATAAGGACTGAGTCAATATCCACGGTCTAGAGAAGAATGTTTTGTACTTCACATGATGGTTATATTTATCACAAAGATAGACTATTATATTTATCACAAAGACTACTCCAACTCAGCGGGACTGTCTGAAGACCTCAGTCTGAAGAAGGGTCTCTACCCGAAATGTCACCCATTCCTTCTCTCCAGTGATGCTGCATGTCCCGCTGAGTTACTCCAGCATTTTGTGTGTATTTTCGGTGTAAACCAGCATCTGCAGTTATCAACAAAGGTCTGTAATATGATGAAGGGCTATCAGCTGGGGTGGAAGATTGCAACCTTCATGTGGTCCGCCCTGTTTCGGCAAATGCAATCAACCTGGCGTGCACAATCAAATAAGATCAAATAGACCAAGTTGTCCAACAACTTTAGGCTGTGCACGCCATACGCAAGAAGAAGAGGAAGGGCTATCAGCTAATCCACATGATCTAAACACATGGAAAACCATCACTTATCGTGAATTCAAAGAAAATTGCATGTTTTAGTGCCTTCTGCAGCCAGCTCCAGGGAAATACTGGCATCCCTGCTCTTCATCCTTTCACCAAAAAACAATCAACCCACCCAAGCACAAACAAGCAACCTAATCAGAGAGGCTGACATGGGTCTTCATCCAAGCACCCTCTGCGTGGTCACACCACTGCAGAAAAATGTTAGAAGTCACACAGGTGCTTTCTTGTGAAAACAGGTAACCAGATTTATCCCTGTGACCACTAATGAGGACTTGCTCAGGTGGCTTTCTGAGTTTGAGAAACGGATAAACTTTATAGGGATTAAAGTTTCTTCATACCCTTGTTGGCTAGATGTGGAACTGATGTTGTAACATTTGTCTCTGCTACGATACCTGAAACCTGCAATTGTAGTAAGAGTCAGAGTTTGTAAAGGTGTAACACCTTTTGATCTGCCACCAGCACAAGAGCAACCACTGCACACTTCGGGATCTCAACTCGCAACTCAAGAAAGATACGACAGTCTTAGAAGTGATAAAGAGCAATTTCACTAGTTAATTTTCAGGACTTAAATTCAGAACAAGAGCGAGATCACTTAGAAATTAAATTGAGATAGACTTTATATATAGGAATTGTGAAATTTGGATAAATTGAAATTTTCAAAAGCACAATAACATTTTGATGGGTAAAGGGCTTGATTGAGAATTTGTGAATCATGATGAAATAAAATGGCAGCACAGTAAAGGGCTTAAATAACTGTTCTTGTTTCGAATCCTAAATAGATATGTTCCTAAAATTATAGTTCAGTTTCCTATCGAGCCAGAACTCTGTTCAGTTGCAGTTTGCTAACAAAATAGCTTCCTTATGCCTTTCATTTAAAAATGCTCTGTCTCTTTATAGAAAAAGTAAACAAAGCTCAAGAACAAGGAAGGGAGGCATCAGAGTTGAGTAGCAGCAGGTGAGTATCATTTTATTGTTTCACTTTCAGTGCACTTCTATCTGGGTGGCGAAATGGTTGTTTCATAAGTACGGATTGTTCTGCTATAACGTGATAGCTGATTTCCTAAGAAACCCTGCATTGTAGAAGACAGAACAAAATGCTGGACAAACTCAGCGGGACATGCAGCATTTCTGGACAGAAGGAATGGGTAACGTTTTGTGTCGAGACCCTTCTTTAGACTAGAAAATCACATTATAGAAATAATTGTGAAAAGAGGTTAGGAGCTGGAGAATTTCAGTCTCGCAATAACAGAGGACTTTTTAATAGCTCTAAATTGATTTTTGTTTGCTAAAACTACTAAAACCTGTATATTGCAATGTTTAATAGAGCATCATTGGAACAAGTCATAGAGTGATACAATGTGGAAAGGCCCTCCGGCCCAACTTACCCACACCAGTCAACATGTCCCAGCTACACTAGTCCCACCTGCCTGTGCTTGGTCCTTATCCCTCCAAACCTGTCCTATCCATGTACCTGTCTTAACTGTTTCTTAAACGTTGGGATAGTCCCTGCCTCAACTACCTCCTCTGGCAGCTTGTTCCATACGCCCATCACCCTTTGTGTAAAAAAATTACCACTCAGATTCCTATTAAATCTTTTCCCCTTCATCTTGAGCCTATGTCGTCTGGTCCTCGATTCCCCTACTCTAGGCAAGAGACTCTGTGCATCTACTCGATCTAATCCTCTCATGATCTTATACACCTCTATCCTCTCATCTAGATTACCCCTCATCCTCCTGCGCTCCAAGGAATAGAGACCCAGCTTCTAATAATAATGGTCACAGAAATGTTGGTTTGACAAAAAGATTATAATATGGTAACTAAGAAGTATGCACTTCCGTTCACTACATTACTGGTAGGATGTGGAGGCTTTAGAGAGGCTGCAGAACCCTTTTCCCTCGGTGAAAATGTCAGACTAGAGGGCATAGTTTTAAGATGAGAGGGGCAAAGTTTAAAGAAGATATGTGGGGCAATTTCTTTTTTTACACAGTGGTGGGTGCTTGAAATGCACTGCCAGGGGTGGTGGAGGCAGATATGATAGTGGCTTTTAAATAGGCGCATGGATATGCAGGGAATGGAGGGATATGGTCACATACAAGCAGAGATTAGATGTGTCTGAAGAAGGGTCTCAACCCGAAACATCACCCATTCCTTCTCTCCAGAGATGGTATCTGTCCCGCTGAGTTACTCCAGCATTTTGTGTCTACCTTCGATTTAAACCAGCATCTGCAGTTCTTTCCCACACAAAGATTAGTTTAACTTGGCATCATGTTCGGCGTGGACATTGTGTTCTAAGATCATTCATTCTAATAAATTCTCAGAAATACTCTGGGAATGGCCTCTCACTAAATACATAGGATGGATTGCAGCATTGACGAAGGCTTGAGTGTTTATTCTTAACCTCCTTTTGAAACATTCATATATTATAAGTTCATTGTTCTGTATGCATCCTTAGTTCAGAACAATAATTTGTTTGAATCTTACTTAAAAGTTATCTTTTTCAGTAGCGTGTAAGGCACATCTCAGCATCCCATGTTTTCCAACAATGAGCAAGCTTAAAGCTGGCCTTTATCTCAATAACTTAAACCTCTTATTAAAAGCCAAAAATCTGTATCATTATCTGTGAGAATATCAGTTTACTTAAGTGCTCCTGAAAATTGTAATGGAACTAAACTCAAATTTGTGTTTTCTGTGCCAGAATAAGTAAATGTATCTGTTTTAAATGGCATTAAAGTTAATGATTTGGGTATGTTATTCTTTTGATCCAGTTCTTCTCTATGTGAAGAAGTATTTAGACAATCACCATTTGCTCTAAACTTGAGGGATTCTTTATCTAATCTCCATGCAAGACCATCATCACAAGGTATGTGTTATGTACAGTTATGCATTCTGCCTATTGTATTAAATATTTGTTTTAAAAATTAAGGCAGGATACTTTACATTAATTCTAATGAGGAATTTATTTATGAAAATGCAGTTTGCAAGTTCGTAATTTTCAAAATGTGATGAAATAATATGTATAAATTTGTCAAATCCATGCTTGGACAAGTGGGTATATGAAAGAGCTGCAACTGCATACTCTCATACAAATCTACAAAAATGTCACCCTGCTATCGCACAGGATTAGATAATTTACCCAATTAAAGATGGATGGCATTTAGTCTTTAACATGGGAGTCTTTAACACTCACAGTATCTTTAGTCTTTAACACTCACAGAATCTAAAAAGAAATATGTCAAGCTATTAGCTATAAAAATGGTGGTAATTGACAAATATTTATAGCCGTCAGATGTTTTCTGCAAGGATATTTCTGTTGGCAGATTTAGGGTACCAGAAAGAAGGACTTCAGTTAGCTGGAGGAAGGAACTCCAGATGCTGGTTTACACCGAAGATCGACACAAAATGCTGGAGTAATTCAGCGGGACAGGCAGCATCTCTGAAGAGAAGGAATGGGTGACGTTTCGGGTCGAGAAGGGTCTCTAACCGAATTGTCACCCTTGCCTTCTCTCCAGAGATGCTACCTGTCCCGCTGAGTTATTCCAGCATTTTAAATCTAACTTCAGTTAGTTGTCAAGCTTTAATTTTTTTTTAAGCTATTGGATTCAAGTAGATGGAGTCAATGGAAGTGAGGCTGGTTTGTAAGATTGTGTGTATATATATATATATATATATAAATATATATATATATATATATATATATATATGTGTATATATATGTATGTATGTATATACACACACACACACACACATATATATATTATATATATATATATACACATACATATAAATACATACATACATAGATATATACATATATATACATATTATTTCTATATACATATATTATTTATATATACATATGTGTGTGTGTATATATATGTATGTGTATATATGTACATATATATGTATGTGTGTATATGGATGGATGAATGGATAGTAGTTATAAAAGTGATTGATTAGGCTAGGTTTATTCTCACTGCATTGCAGGAGGTTGATGGATGACTTTATAGAAGTTTATAAAATGATAAGGGGTGGAGATAAGATAGATATTCTTTTCACAGGGCAGGGGAGCCTAAAACTAATGGGCACAGGCTTAAGATCCGTGGGGACAGATTTAAAGGAGGGATTAGATTTTTCACACAGGGTGATAATTATCTGGAACAAGCTGCTCGAAGACATGGTAGTGACAGATACAATTACAATGTTTAAAAGGCATTTGGATGGATACTTGGTTAGGAATAGCTTTGTGGGATGCAGGCAAATGGGATTAGCATGGATAGGCATTGCAGTTGGCCAATATGGCTTGTTCTGTGCTACATGATTCTATGAAGCTTAAGCTATGCACTATTATGATTCACTTACTAGGAAGAACTAAATATCACAGGCCATGAGAATAAAGCAAGAAAGGCTATGACATATAGCGTGAGAAGGTTTTTTTTTCCTCATCTGTTAATATATTTGTTTTGTTCATTTTCTGCCATTTGGCCCATTTGAAAGTTATGTTACCTATGCAGAGTCCCTACTGAATATCCTAATCTCATCAATCTTTAGAAATTATTGTAAACTTCCTTCCTGGTTGTTATCTGAAGCTAAACCAGCTGGGTTTGGAATCTTGGTCTTGTGGATGAACTTCACGTCCGATTCATCACTAAGGCTTGTTAATTCCTTGCTAATATTAAAAGGGATTTGTCCTGTCTCACTTTGGCACTTTTGATCTTGTTCTATGCTTTTTTTACCTGTATATTAAAGAATATAAATACTTTTGATCTCCCAGCTTCTGCATAAACCCGAGTGCATTTAAATCTTTCTTGTCCTTGTCCTAATGGAAAAGGCCATATTTATCCATCACCCTATCCTCAGCAACATAAATTGGTATCTGCTCCAACAATATCTCAGTTTACTCTTAATCCCTCCACATCATTTATTTTCTTTAACGTTGCCCAGCAGTACATCCTTCCAGGGTCTCTACTGATAAGTTTCTCTTTTCGCTCCATGTGTATGATAACACTGTGGAATGCCACAAAAACATCCTGTGTTAAAAGTGTTATGTAAGTGAAAGTTGTTGAAAATCCACCTGGAATGTTGATTTTGTTCTCCATCACAGAGCATAAAAATATCTGCAAGAGTTATTTTATTAATATGATTACATTGAGGAGATGCGAAGGCAATCCTAATGATAAAGGAGAACATGCTATCATAATTAGAGGAAATATGCATTTAAAATATGTGAAAGGTTTTGAACATCTTTGGTGGATTGAAAATGATAAGTTTTACTTTTCGTAGAACCAATACAGGTGCCATCATTATGATTCCTGACTGATATAATCTGTCAAATTTTGGCAGAATTTCTGAAAATACTAAAAAAGACAAAGTGCTGGAGTAACAAAGACTTAAGTGCTGGTCAGACAGCATTTCTGGATCCATGTTCTCTAAAGATGCTTCCTGATCCACTGAGTTACTCCGGCACTTTGTATGTACAGTGGCTTGCAAAAGTTTTCATACCCCTTGAACCTTTCCACATTTTGTCACGTTACAACCACAAACGTAAATGTATTTTATTGGGATTGTATGTGATAGACCAACACAAAGTGGTGCATAATTGTGAAGTGGAAGGAAAATGGTTTTCAAATATTTTTACAAATAAAAAACTGAAAAGTGTGGCGTGCAAAAGTATTCAGCCCCCCTGAGTCAATACTTTGTAGAACCACCTTTCGCTGCAATTACAGCTGCAAGTCTTTTGGGGTATGTCTCTACCAGCTTTGCACTTCTAGAGACTGAAATTTTTGCCCATTCTTCTTTGCAAAATAGCTCAAGCTCAGTCAGATTGGATGGAGAGCGTCTGTGAACAGCAATTTTCAAGTCTTGCCAGAGATTCTCAATTGGATTTAGGTCTGGACTTTGCTGGGCCATTCTAATACATGAAAATGTTTTGATCTAAACCATTCCATTGTAGCTCTGGCTGTATGTTTAAGGTCGTTGTCCTGCTGGAAGATGAACCTCCGCCCCAGTCTCAAGTCTTTTGCAGACGCTAACAGGTTTTCTTCCAAGATTGCCCTGTATTTGGCTCCATCCATCTTCCCTGTCCCTGCTGAAGAAAAGCATCCCCACAGCATGATGCTGCCACCACCATGTTTCACAGTGGGGATGGTGTGTTCAGGGTGATGTGCAGTGTTAGTTTTCCGCCACACATAGCATTTTGCATTTAGGCCAAAAACTTCAATTTTGGTCTCATCTGACCAGAGCACCTTCCTCCACATGTTTGCTGTGTCCCCCACATGGCTTGTGGCAAACTGCAAACGGGACTTCTTATGGCTTTTTTTTCCAACAATGGCTTTCTTCTTGCCACTCTTCCATAAAGGCCCGATTTGTGGAGTGCACGACTAATAGTTGTCCTGTGGACAGATTCTCCCACCTGAGCTGTGGATCTCTGCAGCTCCTCCAGAGTTACCATGGGCCTCTTGGCTGCTTCTCTGATCAATGCTCTCCTTGCCCGGCCTGTCAGTTTAGGTGGACGGCCATGTCTTGGTACGTTTGCAGTTGTGCCATACTCTTTCCATTTTTGGATGATGGATTGAACAGTGCTCCGTGAGATGTTCAAAGCTTGGGATATTTTTTTTATAACCTAACCCTGCTTTAAACTTCTCCACAACTTTATCCCTGACCTGTCTGGTGTGTTCCTTGGGCTTCATGATGCTGTTTGTTCACTAATGTTCTCTAACAAACCTGAGGCCTTCACAGAACAGCTGTATTTATACTGAGATTAGATTACACACAAGTGGACTCTATTTACTAATTAGGTGACTTCTGAAGGCAATTGGTTGCACTGGATTTTATTTAGGGGTATCAGAGTAAAGGGGGCTGAATACTTTTGCACGCCACACTTTTCAGTTTTTTATTTGTAAAAAAATTTGAAAACCATGTATAATTTTCCTTCCACTTCACAATTATGCGCCACTTTGCGTTGGTCTATCACATAAAATCCCAATAAAATACATTTACGTTTGTGGTTGTAACGTGACAAAATGTGGAAAAGTTCAAGGGGTATGAATACTTTTGCAAGCCACTGTATATGTAAATCAGCAGTTCCATGTGTCCACATTTTATGATAGGACTTTTTTCCTTTTGCAGAATCAGGAAAATTAACCATCGAGTCAGGAGCTCTAAATCCGCAATGGAAATTTTGTGAGCAGCTTTTTCCCTGTAAGGTTTGCGGGAAAGTTTTTGGTCGGCAGCAAACATTGTCACGGCATCTTTCGTTGCACACAGGTAAGTGATTATCCTGCAGTTTTACGTTTGTCAGTTATAGTTGTATATAAACTAGATGCAAGATTAAAACAATACACCTATCACTAGATTTGGAAGAGCTTTTCTTGTCGAAGATTATTTGTCTTGCAAGGGTGTATCAAATCTAACCATTGCAAAATATTATTTTCATAGAAGAAAGAAGGTACAAGTGTCATTTGTGTCCGTATGCTGCCAAGTGCCGAGCAAACTTAAACCAGCATTTGACAATCCATTCAGTGAAGTTAGTCAGTGGAGATTCTGAGGAAATAGCTACTGCTGTAACCTCAAACAGTTCTGATCGTAAGAACAGTCCCTATTACTACAGGTAAATTCTGTTTCTACTATGCAGGATGCTAATTCACCTCAGTTCAAGGTCATGCTCGACCAATGTTATTTTCTTTAAAATATTAAGCACTTAAACAAGATGAAAAGCAATAGTTTTCATGTTGCCTAATTTTCTATCCAGCTGCCATGTTTGTGGATTTGAGACCGAGGTGAATCTGCAGTTTGTCAGCCACATGTCATTACATGTAGATAAGGAGCAGTGGATGTTTTCATTGTGCTGCAATGCCTGCAACTTTTCCTGCATGGATGAAACAGAAATGAAAGCACATGCATATGCAGCACATGCAGGTAACCAAGGGAGTTAACTTTAGTTGTGGGCAATGGCTGTTTGGTTGTTTTTATTTTTGCTCAGGTGGTTTTAAATTGAAAAGCCACACATTAGCCACACAAAAGGAAACAGATCTATCAGTGTTCTTCTATAGAGAAATAAATACAATGTTTCAGGCTAATTACCTCATCTGAACATGGAAATGTTGGAAAGCAAGTAGAGGGAAAAGGAGAGAATACGGACAAAGGAGGGCACTGCAATAGGTTTTGGTTCAGTGGCTCAAAATGCTCTAAAATGTATTTCATCAACTTCTATAGAGCTTTGTTAGAAATGTGCAGGAGATATAATGGATACAAAAGGTCAGACTGGGGCAGACTGTTAAAAGCAACTGGTGACAGAAGTTTAGAGTCACACTTACAAACTCCGAAAAGCCATGACTTAGTGAGTGAATTTAAATCGAAAATTATAATTTCTTGAATCAAGTTTAAGTTTTAGTTTTAACTTGAAGTCAATTAAGACCGAATACCAAGTGCCATTAGCACAGTAGGTTATCATGTGGATTTTTTTTAACATGCTTACAGTGGGTAGTAGCGTATTTGGAGAAAATAGTCTTCACGTGAGCTTAAGCGGATGCTTTTAGCCTTTTAAATAGCCTCCCTGGGATTCTCAGCATTAACCTGAATGATGAAAGGGATCAACGGCTAATCTTTCAAACTCCGAAAATTGAGATCCCTCCGAATCTTGCTACCATTTGATCTGAGTGACACCAGTGAACAAGGACAGAATTTGATGGAGGGAGGGAGAAGATAGAGAGAGGATAGGGAGGTGAGGGAGGGATATGGGTGTCAGAATGACATTAGGATAAATGAATTGGGATGGAGGAGAAAGCGGAGGGGAGGGAGACTGTATTGGGAAGGGCGGGCCATGGCAATCATTGAAATTGAAAGAGATCCAAAAGTGGACAAATTCAGTCAAAAAGGCCTGTTTCTCTGCTGTGCGATTCTTGGACGAGAAAGAGCAAGCTGCGGCAGTTTTCCTCCTCTCTCTAATCCTGACTATAGCCACCTGTCCTGCTCTTCTCTCCCCTCTACTTGCAACTATTCTCACCATCTAAAGACAAACATTGTGCCACATGGTTGGTCACAACATTGAGATAAAATAAATCAGGAGGATCTAGAATTGGAGAAATGCAGAGATCAGAGCATGATAGGCCGTTGAAGATAAACGTAGGGAAGAGGCCGCTAAGCAATTTGAACATGAAAATTTCATGTTTTTATGTGAGGTTATTGTGACAAAACATCTCCTTTGGATATTCAAATTGATAATCTTATTTATTAACAATGTTATTAACATCACATTTTGTACATTGCTCAACAGACTTTTAAAGAAATGCCTTCTTGGTAATAATGATTAAGAAAACAAAATAATTGCCATCATTTTCCAAAGTTAGCCAAATCTCAGGGAACCTTTTTAGGTGGACGTTTTCGGATATTTCTATACAACATTTTCTCTTGGCTCTCTTATTTTCAGCCCACATGATGGGCTGAACAGCTCTGAAATTATTGCTGAATTAAGCTAATACACTTGTCAAAAGATATGTGCTGTCAACAAATGGCTGAACTTCACCATGTTTTCACTTTGCTGTGTTTAACACTTCTGCAGATGAGAAAGCCCAAACGCCCTCTTGTCATAGTCCCGCCAGTGAATCTAAGGCAGCTGCCATGTTTTCTTCTTCCTCGTCAACGTCTTCGTCAACGTCTTCGTCGTCTTCATTGAGTTCATCTTCAGCACTTTGTGATTCCGTCACTGAATCTGAAATCCCCCACTCTGACTTCACCAATGAAGAGCAAAGCACTTCCTTCAACCCTCCAGTGGCACTCAGTGGGTCGTCTACATCGGGTTCAGAGGAAAAAACTGAGAAAGGTGAGGAGGATTTGTTTATTGACTCAGTGATCCAGTTGAGGATTCTTTTTGATGATTGTATTTGGTTATGTTCTTTTCATCTGTGTGTCAAAATAATGTGGCACTTTAAACTGGATGCTAAATTGTGTCATAGAATTGAATATTGAGATGTAAGTGTGCACCCATGCATGAAAAGCGCACATGGATTATGATTAGCTAGGATTTAACTAAAAGCTATCTTTCATTAAGCTTGTAAACAATTTTAAAAAGCTGCAAGAAATTTCAGAAATCATTGCTGGTAAAAGAGGTGCAGTGAAATGTGAGTAACTTGAATATTTAATTTATAGATACTACAGATATCATGATGTGCAAGTGTTTTTTGTTGTTTCAAACTGACCAATTCTAAATATTTTTTTGACCTCTAAAATTTAACAATTAAAGTTTAAGAAAGAACTGCAGCTGCTGGAAAAATCGAAGGTAGACAAAAATGCTGGAGGAACTCAGCGGGTGATGCAGCATCTATGGAGAGAAGGAATAGGCGACCTTCTGGGTCGAGACCCTTCTTCAGACTGAAGAAGGGTCTCGACCCGAAACTTCGCCAATCAAGTAAAGTTGCTTTTATATAATAGTTTAAACTTTTTAGAGAGAATGCCATTTTGAGTTCAGATTTCTGAACACCATTTTCAGTAAACTGGCCAAATCTCCCAAGATCTATAATCTTAATCTTGACTATATGATGTGCATTGAATAAATTATCCAGTTTTTACAATAACTCACTCATGTTGTAAATAACACTGGAAATGCACATGGCCCACAAGATCAGATCAAAACTGCTTATCTGTATTTATTAATGACTTAAGTAATAGAAGTCCAATGACCTACAACAATACAGAACTGGAAAAGAAGCGTCAAATTACCATTTTTACACACGAGATGAATGTATCTGTCCAGAAATTCCTTGCACAAGTGATGAACATTTTTTTTAATTTGAAGTGATTTGTTTCTTCATGAATTTTCAAGATGAGAAGTGCATCGATGATGCAAACTAATTGATGCAGAGAGCTTGCAACATTGAGTTTGCTGTCAGTGAAAGTGTTGGAACTTATTCATGTTGCTTGCCTTTTTCTTCCCCCCCCAAGGAAAATTTCCACATTCAGTGCCGTGGGATGTCAACAAGTCTCATTGAATAACATTGATTGTGATAGTGTGCACAGTACTTTGCTATAATTGTCAAAGAGACTATAAAGTACTAAAGAAATGAAAGATTTTCTTTTCTTTAACTTTTTTAAATAGCTTTTTCTTTAGTACGGCATTGGTCAATGTTGGTTAGTCTGAAGAAGGGTTTCGGCCCGAAACGTTGCCTATCTCCTTCGCTCCATAGATGCTGCTGCACCCGCTGAGTTTCTCCAACATTTTTGTGTACCTACCATGTTGGTTACTCTACTCAGAACTTAATGTAGCTTAATGCAAATTGGAAATCAAAAGTAATTTGGAAAAGATGTTTACTGTAAAATAATAATAAATAAGTAATTTTCATATTTCCTTTCTCGATTTTCCTTGTGACAGTGTTGATGCCTGTTTAGACCATTGCATCAATGCCAGGTCTCAGAAAATTCCTCTCAGTCCCATTCTGCCACTTGCTTCCCAATAACCTATGTCCGCCTGCACATCCATCACATCTCCCCAATTCTCCTGCCACCTACCAACACTAAATGGAATTTTCAGTAACCATTTAACCTACCAGCATGTCTTTGATATGTAGAAGGAAACTGGGGCAACTCGGTGAAATCTATGATCACAGGGAGATCATGCAGCTAGTTGCAATAGAGCAAAGAGAGCTTTACGTAATAAATTCACAGGTAAAGCAGCCTGAAATTATTTATTATCAAATTATATTTATCGTAATTAAGCCAGAATGTCTGTATAAGCTAGCCATGTTTTTCTATATACGTTATTTGCATGCCAGAAGCAATTAGAATATAACAATAATCTTCTGTTGTAGCCAATACATATCTAACAACTTATTAAGGGAAACAGTAAGAACCATGGTCACAAGGTTGAATTTCGATGTTTCTGTGGTCTCAGTAAAATACATCCACTGAGTGAAACTTTGCGTACATAGTCATCAGGAGTTGACGCTCATCTTTGATTCCAGCCAGAAATATTTTGCAATACTTAGTAGGAATATGCAGGCACACTAATTATGTGATAGATAGTGGAAAGGTTATGTGTGGAAAATATGCATTTACCCACAACCCAGGATAATGTTCTGTAATTTCTATGCATGGGAGGCATTTGAGAAATGCTTCTAATTTCTTAAACCCTTATAGGCAAACTAAATTAAGGATTTGTTTATTCCTCTGATGAACATTAGGGAATTAACACCAGAGATCCCAGATCTGGAGTCATCCATAGAACCATTACTCCTTAAAGTGTGCTTACTCTTGTGTAGTTTAAATTTGTTCATATTCCATTTATTGCCTTACTAATGTTTTTGCTTGTAAACACTATCTTAACTTGTCATCATTCCTGTGCTCAGTGACCTGCACTAGCCACTGGTTACACAGTGATTTGATTTGAAAATGTTCATCCTTATTTACAAATTTGTCCATTGTCTTCCTATCTAATTTACTCCAGCCCCACTACCTTTGAATATCTGTGCATCCCTAATCAGACTTCTTAATCATTCCCAACTTTTAAACACTTTACAATGTCGAACCCATAAGCTTTGGAACTCCTTGTCTAATTTTCTCCTTGCTCTGCTTTTATACCTCTTTCTGGTTTTTAAATAACCGTAAAGCTTCTTGCTTTGCCTGAGCTAATTGTTTTCAGGTTTAAATAAGCCTGGCCTTAATTTCTGTTTGATAACACTACCAAAGTACCTGTGGTGTTATTAGAGAAGGCGCATAATTAGAAGTTGTTGCCATAAATTCTTGTACCTTTAGAATGCATGTCGTGATCCATCAAGGTGGTGTCTCCACTTTGAAGAGTGTCAGGAGAGAATGATTAGAAGCTCATTCTTAAGGAAGGGTTAATTGCTTGCATTGCATTGTTTTAATAGATATGGCAGGAAAGTATGTACAGTACATTCAGAAAGTATTCAGATCCCTTCATTTTCTCCACGTTACAGCCTTATTTTAAAATGGATTACATTCATTTTTTTAATCATCAATCTACACACAATACCCCAGAATGAAGCGATAACAGGTGTTTAGAAATTTTTGCAAAGTAATTAAAAATAAATAACTGAAATATCACATTTACATAAGTATTCAGACCCTTTGCTATGACACTCAAAATTGAGCTTAGGTTTATCCTGTTTCCATTGATTATCCTTGAGATGTTTCTACAACTTGATTGGAGTCCACCAGTGGTAAATTAAATTGATTGGACATGATTTGGGAAGGCACACACCTGTCTGTATAAGGTCCCACAGTGGACAGTGCATGTCAGAGCAAAAACCAAGCCATGAAGACAAAGGAATTGTCCGTAGACCTCCGAGACTGGATTGTGTCAAGACACAGATCTGGGGAAGGGTATAAAACAATTTCTGCAGCATTGCAGGTCCCGAAGAGCACAGTGGCCTCCGTCATTCTTAAATGGAAGAACCTTGGAACCACCAGGACTCTTCATAGAGCCAAACTGAGCAATTGGGGGAGAAGGGCCTTGATCAGGGAGGTGACCAAGAACCCGATGGTCACTCTGACAGAGCTCCAGGTTTCCTCTGTGGAGATGGGATAACTTTCCAGAAGAACTACTATATCTGCAGCACTCAACCAATCAGGCCTTTATGGTAGAGTGGCCAGACGGAATCCACTCCTCAGTAAAAGGCACATAACAGCCCGCTTGGAGTTTGCCAAAAGTCATGAGAAACAAGATTCTCTGGTCTAATGAAACCAAGATTGAACTCTTTGGCCTGAATGTTAAACGTCACGTGTGGAGGAAACCAGGCACCGCTCATCACCAGGCCAATACCACACCTACGGTGAAGCATGGTGGTGGCAGCATCATGCTGTGGGGATGTTTTTCAGCGGCAGGAACTGGGAGACTAGTCAGGATCAAGGGAAAGATGAACAGAGCAAAGTACAGAGAGATCCTTGATGAAAACCTGCTCCAGAGTGTCCAGGACCTCAGACTGGGGCAGAGGTTCACCTTCCAACATGACAACGACCCTAAGCACACAGCCAAGACAACGCAGGAGTGGCTTAGTGTCAAGTCTGTGAATGTCCTTGAGTGGCCCAGCCTGAGCCCGGACTTGAACCCGATCGAACATCTCTGGAGGGATCTGAAAATAGCTGTGCATTGACGCTCCCCATCCAACCTGACAGCGCTTGAGAGGATCTGCAGAAAAGAATGGGAGAAGTTACCCAAATACAGGTGTGCCAAGCTTGTTGCGTCATACCCAAGAAGACTTGAGGCTGTAATCGCTACCAAAGGTGCCTCAACAAAGTACTGAGTAAAGGGTCTGAATACTTATGTAAATGTGATATTTCTGTTATTTCTTTTTAATTACTTTGCAAAAATTTCTAAACCTGTTTTCACTTTTTTATTATGGGGTATCATGTGTAGATTGATGATAATAAAAAAATAATTTAATCCCTTTTAGAATAAGCTGTAACGTAACACAATCAGGAAAAAGTGAAGGGGTCTGAATACTTTCTGAATGCACTGTAGGTTTATTTCAGCTGTTGCTTCCTGAAACTGTTCTTGACGTAAACATCATGAAAATACCTTTGAACAAGGTTCTCGCGAGAAGAATTAGAGGGGCTAATGACCTTACTATCATAGTTTTTGGCCAATATAGCCAATGATTTTGTGGGGGATTGCACCAGTCATGCTATCTTGGGCTGTCGTGCCAAATGTAGTAAATCAAGTAAGATTGTTTGGGATTGCTGCCTGCTGCACTAGACTTGCATATCTGGGGCCAAGATATTACTTTACCGGTATAACTGTGGCATATCTTAGTTGGGAGTGGTGTTCACTCCTCGCCCCGAGCTCCATGTCCCCAATATGATTCAAGTTCATAATTAACTTAAATAATGTCCTGTAATTTGTCAATTACTTACAACACTGTTATTGTGTGCACTAACTGTTCAAAGATTTTTTGATTCCATCTTTTCTTGTGTTCATTTGTATTTTATAATTGTGGTGCTTTTGTTAATCCTTAGGTTTTGAGTGCATCTTCTGTAACTTTGTGTGCAAAACAAAGATGATGTATGAACGACATCTGCAGATACACCTCATCACCAGGATGTATGAATGTGACGTCTGTCACAAATTTTTGAAAACATCCGAGCAACTATTGGAACACAAAAAATGCCATAATATATCCACCGGAGGACTCAAGTAAGGAAAGCTGGAATCTAGACTACTATTCTTGGGATCTGACTTTTAAGGAACATTTCAGCACTAATTCCTTAGTTTTGGTTTTGAAGCAGCAAAATCTATACTGGCTTTAAGAAAATTGTTCCATTATTGAATGAGAAAATTAGCCAGTTTTGTTCAGTGCTACAAAAATACAATGGAAACTGAGCAGAAAATGTTTGAAAATCCCTAGCACGTCAGACATCATTCTCCATGAAAGGAAGCATGATATATGTCAGCACCGTCCTCTGATGAAAAGTCATAGATTGAAAATGTTAACCAAATATTTTTCCGATTCTCCATTGACTTTGTCTGACTTGACGAAGGTTTCCTGTTTATTTTTAATACCAACTGCTGATGTTACTATTAAATAGTCGATAACTGCAAAAGTGATGACATCCTCACAGTAGACAAAAATGCTGGAGAAATTCAGCAGGCGAGGCAGTATCCATGGAGCGAAGGAATAGACGACGTTTCGGGTCGAGACCCTTCTTCAGACTGATGTGGGGGGGGCGGGAAAAAGAAAGAAAGAGGTGGAGATAGTAGGCTGTGGGAGAGCTGGGAAGGGGAGGGGAGAAACCAAAGACTACCTGAAATTGGAGAAGTCAATGTTCATACCACTGGGGTGTAAACTACCCAAGCAAAATATGAGGTGCTGCTCCTCCAATTTGCAGTGGGACTCACTCTGGCCATGAAGGATGCTAACGACAGAAAGGTCGGATTCGGAATGGGAGGGGGAGTTGAACTGCTGAGCCACCGGGAGATTGCGAACTGAGCGGAGGTGTTGGTGATGCGATCGCCAAGACTGCGCTTGGTCTCACTGATGTAGAGCAGTCCTTGTTACGAGTGGGGGGATGGGGAGTGAGAGCGGAGCTACGGGATATAGAGGAGACCCTGGTGAGAGCATCATCTATAGTCGAAGAGGGGAACCCCTGTTCCCTATAGAATGAGGTCATCTCCGATGCCCTGGTTTGGAACACCTCATCCTGGCTGCAGATGCAGTGTAGACGGAGGAATTGGGAGTAGGGGATAGAGTCCTTACAGGAAGCGGGGTGGGAAGAAGTGTAGTCCAGATAGCCATGGGAGTCGGTGGGTTTGTAGTAGACTCCCATGGCTATCTGGACTACACTTTTTCCCACCAAGCAGTCTTTCCAGGTGAGGCACAGATTCATCTGCACCTCCTCCAACCTCATCTATTGCAACCGCCATTCCAGGTGTCAACTGCTCTAAATCGGTGAGACCAAGCGCAGGCTTGGCGATCGCTTCGCCCAACACCTCAGCTCAGTTTGTATTAACCAACCTGATCTCCCGGAGGCTCAGCACTTCAACTCCCCCTCCCATTCCGAATCCGACCTTTCTGTCCTGGGCCAGAGTGAGTCCCACTGCAAATTGGAGGAGCAGCACCTCATATTTTGCTTGGGTAGTTTACAACCCAGCGGTATGAACATTGACTTCTCCAATTTCAGGTAGTCCTTGCTTTCTCCCTCCTTCCCCTCTCCTTCTCAGCTTGACCACAGTCTACTGTCTCCGCCTCTTCCTTTCTTTTTCCTGCCCCCCCCCCCCATCAGTCTGAAGAAGGGTCTCAACCCGAAACGTCGCCTATTCCTTAGCTCCATAGATGCTGCCTCACCCGCTGAGTTTCTCCAGCATTTTTGTCTACCTTTGATTTTTCCAGCATCTGCAGTTCTTTCTTAAACATCCTCACAGTAAGTGGTTTACTTAAAATGGGTTGAAACAGAAAAAAATAATCAGTTTTGCAGATAAAAATGAGCATTTCTGTGAAATATAGTTAAAATTGAGGTGGGGGAATGTCATCGCTGAATTGAATCTTGTCCTCGTTACTTCACTGCTTTACATGTGCAAATTCTTGAAAGGTTTACTAAATGAAGAGGAATTAGACCCTTGTTGGTTTATTTTCTCCTTAGTGAGAGGCAGTTGTATTGCAACCACTGCTGCAGAAAATAAAATTGGCTAAAGCTCGATTAGGGTTTGAAATTAAGATTTTTTGTATTGAACTTTATGGTTGAGATTTGGGTGAGATTTCTTTACTTAGCATTTGTCACTTTGATATCCTTTGCTCTTTAGAAACGAATACTTTTTAAAATATTATTTTCCCACTGCTGAGTGTTTTGGATCATTCACTGCTGTGTCCTCCATAATGTTTGGGACAAAGACACATCATTTATTTATTTGCTTCAGTACTCCACAATTTGAGATTTGTAATAGAAAAAAATCACATTGTCAGATTTTAATGAAGGCCATTTTTATACATTTTGGTTTCACCATGTAGACATTACAGCAGTGTTTATACATAATCCCCCCCATTTCAGGGCACCATAATGTTTGGGACACAGCGATGTCATGTAAATGAAAGTAGTCATGTTTAGTATTTTGTTGCATATCCTTTGCATGCAATGACTGCTTGAAGTCTGCGATTCATGGACATCACCAGTTGCTGGGTGCCTTCTCTGGTGATGCTCTGCCAGGCCTCTATTGCAGCCATCTTTAGCTTATGCTTTTTTGGGGGGGCCAGTCCCTTTCAGTTTTCTCTTCAACATATAAAAGGCATGCTCAATTGGGTTCAGATCGGGTGATTGACTTGGCCGCTCAAGAATTGACCATTTTTAGCTTTGAAAAACTCATTTGTTGCTTTAGCACTATGTTTGGGACCATTGTCTCGCTGGAGAATGAACCGTCGGCCAATGAGTTTTGAGGCATTTGTTTGAACTTGAGCAGATAGGATGTGTCTATACACTTCAGAATTCATTATGCTACTACCATCAGCAGTTGTATCATCAATGAAGATAAGTGAGCCAGTACCTTCAGCAGCCATACATGCCCAGGCAATAATACCCTCACCACTGTGTTTCACAGATGAGGTGGTATGCTTTGGATCTTGGGCAGTTCCTTCTCTCCTCCATACTTTGCTCTTGCCATCACTCTGATATAAGTTAATCTTTGTCTCATCTGTCCACAAGACCTTTTTCCAGAACTGTGGTTGCTCTTTTAAGTACCTCTTGGCAAACTGTAACCTGGCCATCCTATTTTTGTGGCTAACCAGTGGTTTGCATCTTGCAGTGCAGCCTCTATTTCTGTTCATGAAGTCTTCTGCGGACAGTGGTCATTGACAAATCCACACGCTGTCTCCTGAAGAGCGTTTCTGATCTATCGGACAGGTGTTTGGGGATTTTTTAAAATTATAGAGAGAATCCTTTTGTCATCGGCTGTGGAGGTCTTCCTGGGCCTGCCAGTCCCTTTGCAATTAGCAAGCTCACCAGTGCTCTCTTTCTTCTTAATGATGTTCCAAACGGTTGATTTTGGTAAGCCTAAGGTTTGGCTGATGTTTAATAGTTTTATTCTTGTTTCTCAGTCTCATAATGGCTTCTTTGACTTTCATTGGCACAACCTTGGTCCTCATGTTGATAAACAGCAATAAAAGTTTCCAAAGGCGGGGGAAAGACTGGAGGAAAGACTAGGTGCTGAGAGCTCTCTTATACCTGCATTAAGGAGGCAATTAAACACACCTGAGCAATTACAAACGCCTGTGAAGCCATGTGTCCCAAACATTATGGTGCCCTGAAATGGGGGGACAATGTATAAACACAGCTGTAATTTCTACATGGTGAAACCAAAATGTATTAAAATACCCATTAAATACCTATTAAAATCTGACAATGTGCACTTTAACCACATGTGATTTTTTTTCGATTACAAATCTCAAATTGTGGAGTACAGAGCCAAATAAATAAATAAATAAATAAATGGTGGGTCTTTGTCCCAAACATTATGGAGGTAATAATATTTAGACTAGATTTTACTGCAGACTATTACAGACAATAGATAGCACAGGATAAGCAATGATGACAGCAATAACAATAATTTGCATTTATGTAGTCCCTCTAACGTAGACAAACGTCTCAAGGCACTTCCCGGAGGCATACACAGACAAAAGTGGACATCAAGCCAACAAAGGAGATATTAAGAGGGTTGAACAAAAGCTTGGTCAAACAGGTGGGTTTTAAGGAGGGCCTTAAAGGAGAGATAAAGGTAGAGTTTCTGAGAGATTTAGGGAAAGTCTTTCAAAGAAATGGATCTTGGCAGCTGAAGACAATTCCTCCAATGATTGGTCAGAGGAAATTTTTTTTTTTTTTTAAATAGTAAGAGAAAGTAAACGCAAAATAAGTAAGAGAAACCAAGTTTGAGGAAGAAGGCAAAAATTGTAGGCCTGAAATGTGGGTAGGGGCTTGGAGCAGCCTAAAAGAGTTTTTAAACAAAGGACTGCAACTTTTAAACTGATTAAACCAAGAAAAGATGGAATGAAACATTGGGGTTGTGTTAAAGTGAGATGGTGTGACCGACTTTGCCAGATACCAGGAGAGGGGACTGTGCTCTGAAGATCAACCTGAGATGTTTCTTTATGGTTTAATTGGCACAGTTTTAACACTGTGGCAGCTAATTGGAGAACTTCAAACTTGGGCTTACGTGAAAGGTGGAACATAAATTTGGAGGTTTACAGGAACTTCAATAAGTTTGGCATGGTAGGTGGTGGAGAATATTTTTAAAGAAAATATAAGATTTACTGGCAGGTAAGGAAGGAAACGGTAGTTGACGATTTAAAAAAAAAAATTATGTTATTTATGCTGAGAATTTCAACCGAAGATGAGAAGATAGGTGCTCAGCAGTTTAGTTGCAATGGAGTCCCAAGGGAACATAGAGGAATCTCATCACTTGAAAAGTGCGAACGAGAATGATGAGGAATGAAGCAGGTTCTGGATTAAGCAGGATGAGAATATAGAGAGATGCAATTCATCAAACACCAGGAAGAAGATAGTAGCAGTGCAGTTGTACACATTGCCTCAGATTTGGTGGCAAAGTGGTCTATGAGTTCCTTGAAAATAAGGAAGGAATGCAAAGAGAAAAAAATTCTGACGAAGTTGTTGGCATTGGAGAAGAGTAGCCTGTGTCATGCTCTCTAGGTTGACCTTAAAGCGAACAATGTGGTGTGAAGAGACTAGCGCCTCGCATATTTGACGTGGTCCAGCAAGATCTGTCTCTGGACAATTAAATTAGTTTTGCACTTGAACTGCTTAACTCTGTAACCAGTAGGTGAATGAACAAAGATAGCCAAACCAGGGTGAACAGTTGGAATGGGAGAGATCTTGGAGACAAGAGAATAGGTGAGAAAAAGGTTTAGATAGATCAGAAAAGGAAAAAATATTGCACTGAAGCACAACATTTAGTCAAGAGAAAGTGCAAACCTAAAGCCCCTGTCCCGCTTGGGCGACCTGCACCGCGACCTCTGGCGAGTTTGCCCGTGACCCATAGTCGCGGCAAGGTCGCCACTAGGTCGTAGGAGGTCCGTCACTCTCCTTCATGGTCGAGAGTGGTCTGCGTAGTTGAGGCTTCAGCTAGGTCGCGGCGTATTTTTCAAGATGTTAAAAATTGACCGCGACTAAAAATAGGTCGCTGTGGGAAAAATCGATATTTTTTTAGTCGTAGGTCTAGTCGAAGCCGGTCGTAGTAGGTCATGATGCTAGTCGAAGGTGGTCGAAGGTAATAGCTCCGGGGTGAAAAAAAGGTCAGTAGAAAAAAAAGGTAATTTAAACAACAGAACGTCACCTCGTTCACTCCAAGGCATATTCATTCATAGCTGGAGAGTTTTTTTGGAGAGGAGACTTGTGTTTTAGAGATGGCACCAAAAAGGCAGCAGCGCAGGGGCAGGGCACAACCCTCAAGAAAACCTGCCATGCAAGTGTTGCCCACCCAGGAGGAGGAGGAGTGGCAGGAGGTGATGCCACAGGAGGTGATAGTGCAGGAGGAGGTAACCCCTGCATGAGAGACCCCTGGAGGAGGAGACCAGAGTGGTAGTGTATGTCCCCACCACCACCCCATCCTTCACTGCCTCATTTGAAGGCAGCAAAGCAGCCCTTTCTCCTGTGTCTGACAGCATCAGAGGCAGATGCCCCATTGGTGGTGAGGGAGGGCTGGAGGAAGGTTATGCCCTACACCTTCACCAGGCAGCAGGAAGGGGACCTTGAGGAATGGTTTCAGCAGAATGCCATCCTGTACGAAAAGGAAAACGAGGGGCACATGGACAGGGACAAGAATGGCATGCTTGCCATCCACTGCCCCACATGTGTGCTTAAAGTTCCATCTTTTGTCAAAGCCCAGCGCCACTCTCGTCCGGTCATCTGGTGTACTGGGACAGTCCATCACATCATCTCCATTCACCCATTGAGACCTCTTCCTGTGCTTCCTCTTCACCCTTGCTCTTCCCCTTCTGCCTTTCTTAAAAGGCTGCTGAAGCAAAAGGGCTACTGCAAACAACAGCAGTTGTATTTTTTCTAACATCCTCCAAATTAGTTCCGTCCTTGCTTGCGTGGTTCAGAATGATTTAAAAAAAAAACCTGGGAGGCATTTTTAATGAGAAAAAAATGCAGACATGACATCATTTTATCAGGTGATCATTTGAGCTGTAGACACTCGTCACTGGTCGTTGTTGGTTTTCGGTGTGGTCCTCTGAGGTGGAAGGGGGTCGTGCTTATTCACAGACCAATTTGCCAGAGACCATCCTCGAGTAAAACGTACATGGTCGAAGCCAGTCTTCAACATAGTCGAAGGAGGTCTTCTTCATAGTCGAGGAAGATCTTCAACATAGTCGTAGGAGGTCGTACACATAGTCGTGGAAGGTCGTAGGAAGTCGTAGATCACCGCAACCTTGATTTTTTTTTTTAAGTCGCCAGAGGTCGCGGTGGAGGTCTCCTAAGTGGGACAGGCCCTTAAGGATGACAAATGGACACTTTGGGCAGTAAAAGATATTTCCTCAATTCTACGCTGAGAAGTCAGCATTTTTGAGGAAGTAGATCATGGTGCGAAGCTGGCAAAGTAGATAAGAAAAAAGATTAAATAATGAGATAGAAATTTTGTTTCTCAAAATCAATCTTTGCATGTCCGAGGGCGTATTTATAGCACCTTGAAATGATTAAATGTAACGTAGGAACTGCTTGGACTCAGTGCAACATAGGCCCTGACCTAATTTGAATGAAAAATGCTGTATTTGCATCAAGTTTAGCATAGAACCGGTTAAGGGGCAAGCTTCCTAGCTTCAGAGCTGAGATATTTATGATGCCCCAGCAGCAGCAGAGCCGAAGGTGCTGCTGCTGTCCTGGGTTAATACCAGTGCAGAAACTGAGACTTCAGCTGGGAATACTGGGATAAGTCCTAGTATAAGATCTGGCTCTGAGCAGAAGATCTTTCCACAATATCACCTCCTTCCCAAAATATTAAATGTTAGTTGGAAGAATGCAACTCAGTATACAATAAAGTGTAAAGAGTTGATATCTACAAACTTTTATTTTCTGAAGTAACTTGGCTTTTGTTTAAAATGATGTGGATTCAAAAACAACTATAGTAATGAATAGTTCTGCTTTGACTCAGCTATGAAAACACCTTGGTTTTGAGTAGAAGATTGGACAGAATTCTTTCTCCTAGCCTTTATTTGCTATCTCTTGAGGAAAATGGGTATGTGTGACAACTAAGCAGGACCAGACACTGCTTTGATATACCAAATAATTACTGACATGTATTGTAAATGCTCACAATGCCAGTTAGGGCAGGCAAAATGGAGCATGGTGACAGGTTTTTATAAAATGAATTCTAAAAATAGTGTATTAGAATTCTAATGGAACAGGTCTGATGTATGTTGAATTATAAGTTCTCTTTAAGCACTTTGTGCTGGTTTTTGCAGTCCGTTCAACTGAATTGGATTGGCCCCTGTGGATTCCTCATGGCTATACCACATGAGAAGTTAGTTACTCCTGCCGTGAGCTAATGAATGATTTACTTTCTTATACTAATTTAGTTAAAGGATAAACTGGGGTTTGAAATGTTTTTGTACTTTCAGTGTTCATTGTCAACACCCTTCTTGCCCACTTTTTTAGACTTGCTTTTCTAACTAAGTTTCTCTTTTAACTTTTGGCTATATGAGGACTTTTGATAAGCAACAATGCAAAGTTCTCAATCTTTAAACGTTGCAGCATTCACAAGTAATGTTTGCTTTTCTACTCGAGATAACAGAAAGGTTACAGCATGGAAATGGGTCATTTAGCCCACGAAATCCATACTGACCCTAAGCAATAGCTCATAATCTCTTGCCTTTCCTTTCTAGTCATAATATTGTGTTACCAAACAAGTCTCCTAATATCCCCACTTTAGCTATATCCCTGACTGATTTTCTGATGCTGATTTCCTAACACTGTCTCTATTTGTGCCCACCTAGTGTTCAGCTTGCTGCATCAATATTTGCAGTTTACATCACTGATCCATCTGGTGTCCATGTCTTGAGCTATGCCGCACACTTCCAAAACCTGTCTGCACCGGCTATCTTTTGTGCTGGAAATCCTTGATTAGCCTATTTTAATGCATCCGTCTTTCCATCTACCCAACTCCAAAATTAATAAATCCGTGATCTCCTTATTCATTTCTCTAAATATTTATTTGAACAGATACTTTGAACCATGAAGTTACAATTTCTCTAAAGTGATGTGGTATAAATCGGATGCACAACTTTGACTTGATGGTTTACTGTGGCATTGGTGAGTTGCAAAAACTTTTTTTGGTAAACCACTAAGCCTCGTTGTATATCCTTTATTTACATAAAATTTCTATGTGAAACGTAGAAAGCTTGAGATTATGCCAAATGAATCATTAACAGTGCTGAATTATAAATTATTAATTCTTGCATAGGGTTTCTTTCATAACAAAACCAACTTCACTTTGTTGAGGCGTTTACCTCAATAGCCAGGAATTAGTGAAAGTATCAAAGGTATGGATATAGAACTGGATTTTCATATACGTCAAGGTGCTGAAAACTATTGTAATGCAAATGGGCTTGGGAACAATATTGCAGAACGCAGGGCCATATTGGTCAATGATAAAACAGAGGGAAGTGGAAAATTAATTGTATTAAACGATTACAGAAGGTGGAGAACAACTAGAGAAATTTAAAATTTTTATGAATTTTGAAGTAATAGCAGTATAAATAGCATGACTGGAGAATCCTTTTAAAAGTGGAGTTGGTTCTATTCAGTGAAAGCATTGAGCTATTAAGCATCATTTGAAATGTGACATTTTTAAAATTCCTGAACAAAATGAACCCCTAACCTGATTCCACCATTTTGTTGGAATCTCTTTCACTGCAGGGGAGCAAGTCCTTATCATGCCCTCTCTAGGATGTGTCTCTTGTACGTTTAGGAGCTCAAAGTGCTCTAATTCTCAATGACTTGAGGAATAGCATTTACATTTGAGTCAGATGTGGGATCTTTCCCTAGTTGTTCCGGGAACATCCAAAACAATGAGTTTTGGTCAATGCTACAAAAATGTAGTTTATTCTAAGATGTTATTTTCTCCCTTTTATATAAAGCTTATGTTGAAATTTACAGTCGATCTAATAATGTATGGACATGTAACCAAGTCAGCAGTGTTTCAGTGAGTTTATCACCTGATATTGTTAAGCAGTACAATTCATTTATTCAGAGTCTTGTGTGTTTAACTTGTTACAACACACATTATTAAACTATTGTTAAACCTATTTTAAATTTCATCTTTGTTTTTAATTGTATATCAGGTGCCCATTTTGCGTTTACGCCACAAACCGTCCTTCAGCCATGGAATGCCATTTGAGGACACACTACAAAATGGAATTCAAGTGTCGAATCTGTCAAGTGGTTAAAGCAAACCAACTGGAGCTGGAGATTCATATCCGTGAACATCGCCTTGGCAATCACTACAAATGCGATCAATGCGGTTATCTCTCCAAGACGGCCAATAAGCTGATAGAGCATGTGCGTGTCCACACAGGGGAGCGACCTTTCCATTGTGACCAGTGCAGTTATAGCTGCAAACGCAAAGACAATCTAAACCTACACAAAAAGTTGAAGCACTCTCCAAGGCAGACTCTGTGCTGCGAAGAATGCTTCTTCACAACCACACATCCATTTGTCTTCAGCCGGCATGTGAAGAAGCATCAAAATGGCGAATATTTGGAAGGAGAGAGGAAAGTCCTGCCTATGTCTGGGAAAGAAAGCAACTCCATATTAAAATGTGGCAGTCCTAGAAAGCTCCTTTCACCACTTTCAGTTATGTCAGCATCACAGGCTTTGCAAACTGTTGCACTGTCAGTGACGGGCAAGAATGGAATTTCAGCAGGATCATTTGGCTTATTTGGCTTGAATGGCATTTCTGCACATCTCAATAAATACAGGAACAGTGATCTCGCCCATCTTATTCCACTGACTACACTTTTTCCTCAAAACAAATGTGAAACTACATTCCATTCATCACAGCAGCAGACTGCACTCGCAGATACTGTTTCCCCCAAAAACTCGTTCCTGGCCTACCTTGGCTTAACTGAACAGACAAACACAATTTAGGTTTCAGCCACAGAGTGAACCGTGGTCATTGCTGCAATATAAGAATTTTTTTTCATAATGTTTATTATTGTAGAATGCGTAGAAGTGGCTGTACATGCTTCTTGTATTCATATAAGTGCTGCTTGAATTATATATAAATATACTTATGTCCATATTTGTATGGAAACCCAAGTATTGGAAAGAGGTAGTTGGACTCTGGGCTGTGAAATTCCCAGTCTAAAAAAAAGTTATGTGATGAGGCAGAATTTTGCACAATGCTTAGTCTTGCACATTTTTGCGTTACTTAAAGTAGTATCATTTTCTACCTAGTGTTACTAGTTTCAAAGCAGCAGTGTGTTGACTAAATCTGATCAGCGTGATAGTGATAAGCCCCATTTATTCTGGCAACAACCATTAGCACTTTGAAAGATGCATGGCATTGCTGAATATTGTTTTCAGCATTTATCATCTCCAAGCTTTAGACTGGCACATTGGCGTTTTTGCATTCAATGCAGTATAAATGATCCCTGCACTATGTTTGGAGTTCATCTTCATTCACCCAATTGAGTTCCAGTATTTTGATTTATTCAAAATGCAACATATTGTTTTCAGTATTTTGAACAGTGTAGATTCTGTATGCGTGTGTGTACTAATATATATATATATTTATATATATATTATTGTGTGTATGTACATATATAATATATATTTATATATTTTGCTTTGATTATGCTTTGCTGCATTTAAAAAAAGTTGTTAAAAGGCTGTTTGTGACAGTGATTGGCACTTAGATTTTTTGCTCTATTTCCTGTTCAGTTGCATTACTCGTGTAACCTGCAGTATATACAAAATAAATCGGCATTATTTTGGTTTTCTAGTACTTAGTTTTGTTCCTGCCGAGGCACCACATACATTTTCTTTTCCGTCCCTCCGAATCATATAATTGAATTAATCCTGCAAGCAATGCAGTGTTTGTCACATTTCTCAGCAGAACACAATCTGTGATGGGGAGAGCGATTGTTTCCCAGATTCAGCCCGCATACATGACATCATTCATGCATCAAAGTAACAACCAGGCTTTTTTGTTCAGAAACATCACCCTACCCATGTTTATGCTTTTAATTTGTACTCTGATATGTTGCCAATTTTTGTTCAAACTTGCGAGTTCTGTTAGCTGCAAGCTACTTTCCCATTGTTCTAATTTGTAGCAGTGCTTTGTACAATTGTGATATCTTGAATGTAGTGAGAGTTGGGGGTGAGGGAAATGGTTCATTCCAGAAGAATTTCATGTAGATACAGTATTATTCCAAGTAGAAATGATTTGTACACAACTAACAGTAAGAACAATTTAAAACTGCCTTCTACTTGCAAGTAGTACCATACATATTAGATAGATTAGCTTTCTGAACGTTACAAGACTATTTGTCTGTTTTTAAATTACTGCACTTTGATCTATTTAAGACTGAGTTGCCCAACCTTAATTTATAACTATAATTCAGATTGCCTTGATTATGGCACCTAAAAGGTAATTGCTATTGGGTTAAATACAATTATTTCAAATATTCCTTTGAAATAAATACCTACTGTGCAGACCTGTTTATGGGTCAATGACTTGTGGCTTTTGTGTATCAAAATTCTAATCTGAGTTTTCTCAATAGATTCATCCTTGCACTTCCACTGAAACATTTTTACACATTTGGTTTGTCCTACTGGTTTTCACTCTAATATTTAAAATGCACTATGAGATGCCATAGACACTTGGACAAGTACACAGATAGGAAAGGTTTTGAGGGAATATGGACCAGATGTGGGCAAATGGGACCAGCTTAGATGGGGCATCTTGGTTGGCATAGGCGAGTTGGGGCCCAGGTCTGTTTCTGTGCTGTATTTTTTATAGAGTCTGCCATTGTGCATTCATGTTGTCATTCAAATGGCAGCATTTTGTGATGTCTCAATATAAACAGAAAATTACAAAATTGGTTTATGTATGTAAATTTAGAGGCGCCAAAGAGGTTGCCGTTTTAGAAATAAGTTGGAAAGATAATGCAAGAACTGAGGTTATGCCATCAGAAAAGGCTAATTCTAGAAATGAGACGGCAGAATAGTAACCTAATTTAAGTATTTAAAATTATGGAGGGATTTATTAGGATTGATGCAGATGATGTTTCCACTCTTGGGAAGCTTCGGAACCATTATTGTAAGATTGATAAGCATAAGGAATAGGGGAGAAACATAATTATCTAGAAACTTGGAGGCTTTCGGACTTCTATAAGGACATAGAAATAGGTAGACTATTTTGTTTCTTGTTCCTCCTCTGACACTCACCAGACTTGTGACTTTTATGCCACGCGCAAATTGGAGGAACAGCACCTCGTATTCAGCTTGGGTAGCTTATAACTTAACAGTTTGAACATTTAATTGTCCAATTTAATGTAACTAATCCATAACTGCTATCTTCTTCCCTCCCCTCTTTCTCCCCCCCCTCCACCTGTACCGTTTACAATTGATACACAATTCACACCTTTTCTATCCGTGAGCTTAACGAGCTATCGGGCTCACACCCGTCTCTTCATCTCTGTTCAACAATCTGTCTGTCAAATAACCCCTTCGTGTGTGTTCACCTATTGTCACGTGTAAAGAGGTACAGTGAAAAGCTTTTGTTGCTTGCTATCCAGTCAGCAGAAAGACAATTTATCACAATAGACAATAGGTGCAGGAATAGGCCATTCGGCCCTTTGAGCCAACACCGCCAATCACTGTGATCATGGCTGATCATCCACACCCATCAGCCCGTTCCTGCCTTTTCCCCATATCCCTTGACTGCTATCTTTAAGAGCTCTATCCAACTCTCTCTTGAAAGCATACAGAGAATTGGCCTCCACTGCCTTCTGAGGCAGAGAATTCCACGGATTCACAACTCTCTGTGTGAAAAAGTTTTTCCTCATCTCCGTTCTAAATGGCTTGCCCCTTATTGGGTAACAGAAACAGCAGTCAAGCAAGCACCAGATTTGCAAAGTAGCCCAGCAAAGACTCAAGAGTGTTAACAAAGATTGAGCACTTTGAGAAAATGGTCAGAACTACCTATAGAGAAGATATCACAGTGGCAGCAAGTGGCATTGAAATAATGAGTGAAGGCACAAATCTGATTGTTGTAATATAAATATATAAACATAAATTAGGAACATGAGTAGGTCACACAACCCCCTGTGCTTGCTCACCATTTAATAAGATTACAGTTTATCTAACTTTGACTCAGCTTTCCTGTAAACTTGTGATCCCTGCTGTTCAACCATGTTCTGACCCAAACTCATTACTACAAACTCCTCAGCACTTGCCCCTAGCCATCTCCAATCAAACTCCCCTCGCCTGTATCCACCTATCACTTGCCAGGCTTTGTCTCACCCTACTGCTCTATTCCAGGTCCCGGCCCAAAATGTCACCTGTCCATTCCTTCTGCAGATGCTGCCTGAACTCCAGAACTTTGTGTTTTGCTCAAGGTGTCCAGTATAAGCAGTTTCTTGTGTTTCTGCTGTTGCATTATCTCCTTCCATGCTCCTAAACCCAATAATAACTCAAACTAGTTCATTGGTGGCATTAATGATCATTGTTTAAGTATATGGTATGTGATTTTTATTTGAATTGGCAAATTCATAGATTATTAATAACTTTTCCTAAAAACATTTGACTATGATATTCTTGATGATATCTTGGTTTGTATCAGGTTATAACTTTCATGTTTGTATTTTTCTGTACTGAGTGTGCCAAGGCTGGGTCACCCACTCTGGGTGTATTTGATAATCATAGATATATGGCTTGGATGTCATCTCACACAGGCAGGCACAGTTTGCCAGTTGGAAGTGAGGACCTTGTACATTTCGAGGATTGATACGAGAGAGAGTTCTCAGTAGCCGTTCCACTGCCAAGGTTTCTGTAAAGGGGAAAAAAAAGAAACTTTAGACCAGATTTAAGAAACATCTTAAGGAACAAGTTGAGGGAGAAGAGTATGTAAAAGGAGAGTGAGTGTATTTCCAGAACTTAATCTTGACAATTGAAAACAAGTCTGCCAAAATATCAGTGTGGTAAGGGGACTATAGCATAGTGATTAAGTTGCTTGACTTCTGGACCAATGACCCAGTGATACGAGTTCAAATCCTACAATAGCAGCTGGGGAATTTTAATTCAAGTAATTAATTTGAGAGAAAAAAAACTGACTACAGTAATAGTAACCATGAAGCTGGATTTGTGCAATAATTTGTTCAGGGCTGGCTAATGAATGACCCCAGACAATATGGGTAGGAAGAAGCATAATTCTCATTTAGAAGATCTTTAGCAACAGAAAATTCTGTGATACACACAAACAGTGAAAACATATTAAATAAATATAGGCAGTGTTACAGAGCTGAATGTAATCTGGCATGATAAAACAAAATTGAGACTTAATTTAAGAGGTAGGATACCAAAGTCGAGAATAACATGCACAGTTAAATGGGATTTCATTTGTAATTTTGATGTCACACAGATATTGAATTATGACACATCCCTTTGACCCATCAAGTCCATGCTGATCATTGAGCACCGATATACACTAATATGACATATGACAATAATAAACCTAATATTATGCTAACCCATTTTATTTTCCACACATTTTCATTAACTTTATCCCCACAACATCACAGCCAGATTCTACCACTCATCTCTATACTGGGGCAAATTAGCCTACAGATCTTCACGTCCATGAGATGCAGAAGGACTTGGACAGGGTGGGAGAGTGGGCAGAGAAGTGACGGATGGAATATAGTGATGCAAAGTGTGGAGTCATGCATTTTGGTAGTAGGAATAAAGTACACTAAATAGTAGACTATTTTCTAAATGGGGAGAGAATCCAGAAATCGGAGGTACAAAGGGACTTGGGAATGCTGGTGCAGGATTCCCAAAAAGTTAATCTGCAAGTTAAATCGATAGTAAAGAAGGCGTACTCATTTATTTCAAGAGGACTAGAATACAAAAACAAGGATGTTATGCTAAGTCTCTATATTAAGGTGCTGGTTAGGCTGCATTTGGAGTATTGTGAGCAATTTTGGGCACATATCTGAGGAAGGATGTGCTGGCCCTGGAGAGGGTTTAGGGGAAGTTTACAAGAAAGATCCCAGGAATGAATGGGTTAACATGATGAGCTTTTGACGGCACTGGGCCTGTACTCTCTGGAGTTTAGAAGATTGAGGGGGGACTTCATTGAAACGTACCGAATAGTGAAAGGCTTGGATAGAGTGGATGTGGAGAGGATGTTTCCACTAGTGGGAGTCTAGGACTAGAGGTCATAGCCTCAGAATTAAAGGACGTTCCTTTAGGAAGGAGATGAGGAATTTATTTTGTCAGGGGGTGGTGAATCTGTGGAATTCTTTGCTGCAGAAGGCTATGGAGACCAAGTCAATGGAAGCTTTTTTACACAAAGGGAGGTGGGGGCATGTAACAAGCTGCCAGAGGAGGTAGTTGAGGCTGGGACTATCCCAAAGTTTAAGAAACAGTTAGACAGGTACATGGATAGGACAGGTGGGACATGTTTAGATGGGACTTGTTGGCCGGTGTGGACAAGTTGGGTCGAAGGGCCTGTTTCCACGCTGTATCACTCTATGACTCTAAAAGAGAAAATGGTGGAAGTACAACATGTCAAAACAGAAGAAAATGAAACTGGGTCAACAGCTCATTCCATGGACCGATCATCTGAATCTAAAAAAAAAGATTGGGAAACCATTCTTTCCACAGCACATGGACAGCTGGTGGACGCAGAGTCAGTACTAACATGAGGTATTCCTGGATAAATACATTAAAACGACTCATTTACAGGGTTATGCAGAAAGAGCTGGGGAGTGTGAGCAACCTGGCACAGTCAAGGTGGACTACCTTGTCTCTATGTTATGAGTTTAAATTTCCTACGAATAGTTAATAACAATGAACAAATAACGGAAACTCAAACAACGTTCCACGATTCTGTACCATTTTGTTACTGTTACATTTGTACAATTTGATGGCTGTGAGAGTAATGTGTAAAACATTGTGCAACTTGGAGGCAAGAGTGGTAATCAAGGATGTAAGTGCTGTACTGCCGCTAAATATTGTTTGCAAACAATTAGAGCAATTTTTCTATATAGATAAGAATAGAGAAGCACCGGCTGGTACAGCTGATGGGGGCAGAAGAGCAAATAGACTGCCTCAGCCCTGTACACAACATCCCACAACGTCTTGAACACTGTTCCTATGTCTACTAAGTTCAGTGTTCAAAGTCTGAGGAAGGATTCTGACCTGAAACGTCATCGAAGCATGTTCTTCAAGGTTGTGGCCTGACCCACTGAGCCTATCGTTGGTATAAACCAACACCTGCAGTCCTTTGTTATTACATTTATTATATAGATTATTGTGCCCTGAATTCATTCTCAACAACTAATGCTGAACATGGTCTGAAGAAGGGTCTCAACCCGAAACGTCACCCATTCCTTCTCTCCAGAGATGCTGCCTGTCCCGCTGAGTTACTCCAGCTTTTTGTGTCTACCTTCGATTTAAACCAACATCTGCAGTTCATTCCGACAAATGTTATTTTATATTTCTTTTGTGACATAGAAGGTGTCTATTTGATCTTCAGGTCTATACCAGTTTTGATAATAATCCCATCAATCCCATGACCCCCATTTGTTTCCTTGTAAATGATTCTGTCCCAAATGCCGTCAGCTCCACTCTGATTCACCCACCAACTAGTTACAGGTTACTATATCCAACAAACCTACTAATCAGCACGAGCTGTGGGAGAAAGCTGAAGTAGCCAGGAGGGTCACATTCAAAATGCAAACTCCACACCAACTACACTGGAGTTAGGACAACGCAGATTGTTGGAACAGTAACATCTGCTGCACTGTTATGCCACCCTGTTGTAGAGCGGCTTCAGTACATTTTGTATTACATCTGTAGTCAAAAGAATAATATAATTAAATTGAAGAAATTTGCGAGGCAGGGTACTTTATACTGAAGCTTCTATTTAACTTTAACACCGCGGAGCCTGGGATCTCTCGCCGAGATCGTCAGCGGTGGGGCAACGTCCAGCGCGGCCTGTTGGCTTCGGAAGCCGCGGTCTCGGGTAAGGAAGCTGCCGTTCCAGGTATCCCAAGCTGCTGAGAGGGTTCTCCCGACGCTGGAACACCATCTGGCGAGAAGGGCCTGAAACATCGGGCCACCGTAGCGGCGACTGCGGAGGCGTCAATAGGCCCGACTATGGGTGGACAAGGGGATGGGGACTGGACTTTGTGCCTTCCCTCACAGTGGGAACCATTGTGGGGGGGATGTTTTTATGTTTAATGTTAAATTCCTTTATAATGTTATGTATTCTTATTAATGTGCTGCAATGGCAACTCAAATTTCACTACACCAATTGGCGTATGTGACAATAAATGAACCTTTGAACCTTTGGGTTACAAATTGAGGATGTGTATCTGAGTATCAGAAACTGCATGAGAGCACCAACTCACCACTCAAGACATGAGGAGGTTAGTTTAAGTTGGCATAGACATTGTGGGCCAAAGGACCTGGTCCCGTGCTGTACTGTTCAATGTTTGATATTTTGTAACTCCTTAAATCCTATTCATAAATACAAAGGTTTTCACTTAAGGTTTTACAATTATATATCTGATCATAGTTTAGTATTCTGCTTTGTGTTCAAAATTATGCAAACATTAGGGAGAATAGACAGAACTATTATTTTCCCAACAGATAAGAACCCTGGAATGAACACTGAGTAATACAAGATTCATAACAGGTAACAAGGAAAAAATCTTCACAAAGAGAAATGCAAGGCTGTGGGATTACTTTTCTAGAATTAATGGTTGAGCCATAAACTACAACACGGTTTGATGGATGAGAGAGAAGGGAATAAATCAATTCCACTTGCACAAGAATTCTCTCATTCTCAACTAAAATAATTGAGATGGTCACTTTGGTGATAAAATCTCAAAGCTGAGGCGAAGAAAATCTCAAAGCCATTTACAACCTTGCCAAGAAAGATCCATCCATATATGGGTAATATTGGCAAGGGTTGTATTATACTTCCTTTTGCTGGCTCTCTGAAAGTGCTCCATCACTCTCCATAACCATAGACTCCAGTAACATCCTGCTAAGCGATGTTACGCCAACTGATCTATAATTTTACTTCGGAGTCACGTGAGTGACTACGTGAAGAAGACCCCGTCCAGCCGCACACGCGTCATATCGATCAGATGCATAGCGTTCATGACCGTGTGTGGAGGAGCAGGAGCTCCTCCGAGCGGTGAGTAAAGCAAAAGTAAAGCAAAAGTCGGAAGGTAAGTGGGTTTACTTTCACTTACAGGAGCGTTTCTTTCCAGTTCGGCCCGACCTGTAGACTCGGATGAGTCAGACCCAGAGGTATACCCTCCTCAGGCAGGAAAGAATATTGCACTGCAAGGGTCAAAACTTTAGAACTCCTGATGGGGAAGATGATTTATAAAGAACCCCCACAGGAGGATTTAAGTCGGTGTTGGCCAATGGAGGATATAGCACAGGGGGTGCCTTGGATGGGACAGGCACAAGGGTGGCCTACATGAGAGCCATCAGAAATGCATGTGCAGAAACATTACAGTGGTTGGCCTACAGGAGAGCCAGTACCCAAAAATGCCAGGAAAAAGGCAATATATGTGTTGGCCTATTGGAGAGCCAGTACTAGAAATGCCTGAACAAAAGGCAGCACAAATGTGCAATGATAAACGTGCCAGCACCGACAATATAAAGAGAAAAAATAATGAAGCGTTGGCCTAGAATTGAGCCAGCGCCAGCAGCACCTGAAACAGGGCTGCCTATCCGTGGGCCTACAAGAGAGCCCGCACAGGGGGAATCTGGCAGAGACTTACCTGAAACAGGGGAGCCAGAAATTACCCAACATAAAGATGAATATCTAGATTCAAATGATGATTTATATGAGGACCAGAGCCCATTACCAGAGCTAAAATGTTCCAAGGCTGGCACAAAGGTTTGCTGTTCCCAGAGTAACAGGGGAACCTTTGAGAGAGGTAATAGCTATGACTATAAATTATCTACTCTCCCATCAGCCCAGGAATTAACTATGGATGAGACTATCAAAAAGTATGAGACCCCGGAAAATTGTGAATTGCTAGCAGTTCCAGCAGTGAATAACTTGATATGGGTTGTTTGAGCAGTGGTTTACGCTCACAAGAATTGAAATTACAACGAGTGCTGAAATTGCTGGGGTCAGGCATTACGGCGTTGCCAGTGGTATTGGATGAAGATTTTATATCGGATTCACAACAAAATGCCTTAGCACTCATGTGTAGTGCGCACTTTGAAATAAATTGTATTCGTAAAAATGCAATAAGACCAAATATTCATCCTAAAGTATGCAGGCTCTGCAAACCATCCAATATACAAATGCCTAAATCTGCTTTTTGGAGAAAATCTAGCAAAGAAGCTAAACGATCACCTATGCTGAGCAGAGCGGTGCGAAGGCAGTATCCCTACAGGCGAAATGCTGGTGCTGGAGAAGGAACAAGCCTATCATTGTCGTATACACGTTGACGTGCTGCACCAAGGATACGTGGAGGTTACAATGTGCCTACTAGAAGGGGACAACAATTGCCGGTGGCAAACCCCGAGGTATGGTCTGGTAAGAAACACAACAAATGTTTCACACTCACAAATAGGGGAAGGTTACGATTCTTCCTAAAAGAATGGCAATCCATAACAAATGATTCATTTATTCCATGTAGCATTGTAGGATTCAAAATTGAGTTCTCTCCACGTTTGGATCCTCCAATTCAGCATAATTCAAACTGGTCATGGATTTTCTCAAAGGAAGAGAATAAGTTGATCAAGGGAGAATTGAAAATTTTATGCGGAAAAGGGGTAATAGAAAAGTCAGTAGAACAACACCATCAGTTTGTGTCAAATATTTTCCCAGAACAAAAAAGGATGGTGGATGTAGAATCATTTCGGATCTGACAAATCTTAACCTTTATGTACAATAGAAACATTTCAAAATGGAAACATTTACTAATGCCATTCAGCTGGTCACAAAGAATTGCTACATGGCAAGCACAGATATGCAAAATGCATATTATTCTGTGGCAATGCATGGTAATGATCAAAGATATTTGAAATTTAGATGGATGTCAGTTATGGCAATTTAAAGCATTGCCCAATGGCCTGACTTCAGCACCAAGATTATTCACTAAATTACTCAAACCAATTTTAGCTCTGCTAAGAGTTGAGGGCCATGTATTAATGGTTTATTTAGATGATATTCTGATTGTGGGGGACACTTTGGCTACTGCAAAATTGTTAGTATCTAGAGTCAAATACATTTAGAAAAAATGGGTTCATTATTCACCTACAAAAATCAAACTTGTTACCAAGCAAGAACATTGATTACCTAGGGTTCACAATTAACTCTGAACACATGGTAATCACCTTGCCAAAAGAGAAGGCTGCAGTTAATTGAAGATTGCACTAAACTCATAAACGAGGACAAGCCTTCAATTAGAGAAGTGGCAAGCTTGCTGGGCAAATTAATTGCTGGGTTTCCAGCTGTCAGGTTTGGACCATTGCATTATCAATGTTTGCAGAGGGCTAAGGTACAAGCATTAAAAATGAATACAGGGCATTTTGACAGGCCCATGAAATTAACAATTGGATCCATTACAGAAATAGAATGGTGGATTAACAATGTCTCTAATGTTTCCAGAAAAGTTCTGGTAGAAACACCTTCCGTCATTCTACAGACTGATGTAAGTGCTCTTGGATGGGCGCAACTAACATGATTTCCAGCTGTGGAGGTAGGTGGAATGTCAAAGTACCTTTGCTTGAAAATTAAGGAATAAATTACCTAGAGCTGTTAGGAGCATTTCATGGCCTTAAAGCTTATTGCACTAATATGGGAAATGTGCATGTTCAGGTACAGGTTGACAATACTACAGCTGTAGCATACATAAATCACATGGGTGGTATCAAATCAGAATCATGTGATAGATTGGCAAATGAAATTTGGACCTGGTGTATTGTCAGGAAAATCTGGCTGTCAGCAATATATTTACCAGAAAAATTTAACACAATTGCAGACAAAAGATCACGTAAATTTAATGATAAAACAGAATGGATGTTACATCAGGAAATATTTAAGCAAATTGTAACATGATTTGGAATGCCAAAGATTGATTTGTTTGCATCAAGACTAAACCACCAATTGCCTAAGTATGTGTCATGGGAACCTGATCGTGGTGCAGTAGCGGTAGATGCTTTCTCGCTACATTGGGGTGATATGTTTCTGTATGCATTTCCTCCATTTTGTTTAAATCAATAGATGCATACAGAAAATTAAACAGGACTCAGCCTCTGGGATTTTGGTGGTACCAGATTGGCCTACACAGCTATGGTATCCACTGGTGTTAAACATAATCAAAGAACCCATGACACATACTTAGGCAATCACTAAGGAAGACATAAATAATCTGCCGGAAATAGCAGGGGGCCGCGGGTCAAAGGAGATGGAGGAACTGAGTGAAATCCAGGTTAGTCGGGAAGTGGTGTTGGGTAAATTGAATGGATTAAAGGCCGATAAATCACCAGGGCCAGATAGGCTGCATCCCAGAGTACTTAAGGAAGTAGCTCCAGAAATAGTGGATGCATTAGTGATAATTTTTCAAAACTCTTTAGATTCTGGAGTAGTTCCTGAGGATTGGAGGGTAGCAAACGTAACCCCACTTTTTAAGAAGGGAGGGAGAGAGAAAACGGGGAATTACAGACCAGTTAGTCTAACATCGGTAGTGGGGAAACTGCTAGAGTCAGTTATTAAAGATGGGATAGCAGCACATTTGGAAAGTGGTGAAATCATTGGACAAAGTCAGCATGGATTTACGAAAGGTAAATCGTGTCTGACGAATCTTATAGAATTTTTCGAGGATGTAACTAGTAGAGTGGATAGGGGAGAACCAGTGGATGTGTTGTATCTGGACTTTCAGAAGGCTTTCGACAAGGTACCACATAAGAGATTAGGATACAAACTTAAATCACACGGTATTGGGGGTTCAGTATTGATGTGGATAGAGAACTGGCTGGCAAACAGGAAGCAAAGAGTAGGAGTAAACGGGTCCTTTTCACAATGGCAGGCAGTGACTAGTGGGGTACCACAAGGCTCAGTGCTGGGACCCCAGCTATTTACAATTTATATTAATGATCTGGACGAGGGAATTGAAAGCAACATCTCCAAGTTTGCGGATGACACTAAGCTGGGGGGCAGTGTTAGCTGTGAGGAGGATGCTAGGAGACTGCAAGGTGACTTGGATAGGCTGGGTGAGTGGGCAAATGTTTGGCAGATGCAGTATAATGTGGATAAATGTGAGGTTATCCACTTTGGTAGCAAAAACGGGAAGGCAGACTATTATCTAAATGGTGGCCGATTAGGAAATGGGGAGATGCAGCGAGACCTGGGTGTCATGGTACACCAGTCATTGAAAGTAGGCATGCAGGTGCAGCAGGCAGTGAAGAAAGCGAATGGTATGTTGGCCTTCATAGCAAGAGGATTTGAGTATAGGAGCAGTGAGGTTCTACTGCAGTTGTACAGGGTCTTGGTGAGACCACACCTGGAGTATTGCGTACAGTTTTGGTCTCCAAATCTGAGGAAGGACATTATAGCCATAGAGGGAGTGCAGAGAAGGTTCACCAGACTGATTCCTGGGATGTCAGGACTTTCATATGAAGAAAGACTGGATAGACTTGGCTTATACTCGCTAGAATTTAGGAGATTGAGAGGGGATCTTATAGAAACGTACAAGATTCTTATGGGGTTGGACAGGCTAGATGCAGGAAGATTGTTCCCGATGTTGGGGAAGTCCAGGACAAGGGGTCACAGCTTAAGGATAAGGGGAAAATCCTTTAAGACCGAGATGAGGAAAAACTTTTTCACACAGAGAGTGGTGAATCTCTGGAACTCTCTGCCACAGAGGGTAGTTGAGGCCAGTTCATTGGCTATATTTAAGAGGGAATTAGATGTGGCCCTTGTGGCTAAAGGGATCAGGGGGTATGGAGAGAAGGCAGGTACGGGATACTGAGTTGGATGATCAGCCATGATCGTATTGAATGGCGGTGCAGGCTCGAAGGGCCGAATGGCCTACTCCTGCACCTAATTTCTATGTATCTATGTATCTATGTAACCCCTTATGGTTATTCCAAAGCAGGTGAAACTGCTTGTAAACCCTGTAACTAATGAACCACATCCTTTACATGATCGTATTGGTTTGTTGATTTGCAGATTCTGAAAAGGCCATATCTTGGAAGAGGATTATCAGACCGTACGGTGGATGTTATAGCAGCAGCCTGGAGGAATAGTACCCAGAAGCAGTACATTTCTTATTTAAAGAAATGGGAGGTGTTTTGTTCAGGAAAGAATATTGCATATAACACAGCAGAAATTTCAGATGTATTAAAGTTTCTTTCAACTCTTTACTACAAATTAAAAATTAAGTTATAGTGCAATCAATACTGCACGAAGTGCACTCTCTGCATATTAAGCAGTGAATCAGAACAAAATCCAATAGGATCACATCCTTGGGTCTGTAGGTTTAGGGAGGGAATTTTCAATTCCAATTCTCCTAGACCTAGGTATACAGAAATCTGGAATGTAAAAGATGTACAGATGCTGCTGAGGGATTGGAATCCTATTGAAACTCTGTCATTAGCCGAAATCACCATGAAATTGGTTATGCTGACGGCATTAGTTTCAGCTCAGAGAGTTCAAACATTACAGAAATTAAATTGACAGAATGAAAGTAGGGGCAGATGCCGTTACATTCTATGTCTATGATTTACTGAAGCAAAGTAGACCTGGGTTCACGGGATGTAAGTTGGAGTTTTCAGCATATCCTATGGATCCATGGCTATGTGTAGTAACATATGTAAGATGTTACATGGAAACAAACAGAATCTTAAGAGGCACAGAATTAGCATTTTTTATTAGTCATAAAAGTCCTCATAAGAAAGTGTCAACAGACAATTTCAAGATTGAAACAGGTGTTGATTTATTCAGGTATTAATACTGATAAATTAAAATCTCATTCCACCAGGGCGGTATCAACATCGGCCAGGGATTCAGACGTTCCAATAGACCTTATCCTCGCGGCCGCAGGATGGGCAAGTGAACAGATGTTTCACAAGTATTACCATAAGGAGATTAAAGATCCCGGGGTGGTTGGTGATGCCGTGCTTGGTTCAGTATTAAATCCCCCATTATGATAAATGGGTTAATTTGTTAAAATAAATAAAACCATTAACTGATTACAATTAATGTTGTGGTTATGCATTGTTGATTGTGCTTACTCAATAGAGTCAATCAGTGCAGTGAGCACCTGGATTTTAATCCACGGTGCAAAATCACAGAGCTTTGAAATCTTCACGTAGTCACTCACGTGACTCCGAAGTAAAATAGTAAGATTAAACGAGAACTTACCAGTTTGAAGTTTGATCTTTATTTTATGAGGAGTAACGTTGAGGGATTACGTGCCCTCCGCTCCCACCCTCATAAAAGGATCGAGCTGGTAGTTCTAGTCTTTATGCATCTTACTATCATACTTCAGTAATTATCGTCTGTGATTTTCACTCCGCTGCTTTGAAGATTGACGCGTGTGCGGCTGGACGGGGTCTTCTTCACGTAATCCCTCAACGTTACTCCTCATAAAATAAAGATCAAACTTCAAACTGGTAAGTTCTCGTTTAATCTTACTATTCCCTGGTTTCCTTCCTATCATATTTAAATGACATCTTTCTTAAACAGAAGAATCATATGCAAAGATGTTCAACCTGCCTTAATGGGTGATGGAACCACTCTCGCAAAATTTAAATGTCCAGTTGAACATTTTGAATTGTTAAATCAGAAGGCTACGGACCAAATGCGGGTACATGGATTCAGCATAAATACTTGATGGTTGGCCTGTATATGATGGGATAAAAGAGCCTGTTTATGTGCTGTACAACTCTATGAATAATCTTAAAATAAATTTGATTAAACGTTAATGTTAGTGTAAGACAAAACACCGACAACACAAGCTAGCTTAAAGTTATTACTCATGGTTTCCAACTGATAATAACTTACCTTCATTTTTAGCTTTCTGCAACCAGTGATTAATTGAAGTTATGTATTGGCACTTGACGAATCTGGACAGTGCCTAATAATGAAGAACAGGCATGAATGATAAACCATGTTAATTGAAACAACTTTAACTACAAACAAAATGACATTTATTGTCACTGAAGAGTCTCCATGAACTTTACTCCACTTTTTCACGTTGTAACATCGAGAAATGTATCAGAAGTTTACGGCCAACAGCAATCAGTTAACTTTATTTTAAACTATATTAATTGAAGGTGGATGATAGCTGCTGCAAACATCCCACAGAAACAAACCAGGAGGCAAAGGAATGAAAGGGGGTTTGTCCTGGAGTGCCCTCTTGTGTCTAATCACAGTATGCTTTTAAAAGTAACAAGTAATGTATACATTCACAAAAAAATGTAGTCATATCATTGAAGGTATACTTGACATTCGGATATTGATCACATTTCCAGCCATAGTACAACTCTGTACTCTGCATATATTGTAAGCTAGGAAAATAATTGTCTATATTAATTTTTACTCGGAAAGTAGTCATTGACTCTTCAGTGCATATAATCACTTAGCGTTCTGACATTAAGTAAATAGCTTGTCAGATCAGAAAACTGCACCTTACATGAATGCGTTTCAAAAAATCTTGGAGATTCAATTTGTCCCTGCCTATTGTGACATTAAAAAGCCAAGATCATAGGAGGTGGAAGTGTGAACTCTTAGCCACAGCAACCAAGGAGGCAATCTAGTTGTTAACTATCAAATGAAGGCTCTATTCCTCAGACTTAATCACCATTTTAAATTGTATGTAGATGGGCCCACTACTGGGTTCAGAAGCACCTTTTCACTTCTCTGCAGGATCTGGTTTAACTCTTTCACTGACATTCTCCCTGATTTCTTCCAATGAAATCCATCTCCCACCTTCACTCCACTTTCCCATCCTCTGCCTTCCTACCCTTCCCCATTTTCTACAGAATACTCATCTACATTCTGTCACCCACTCTCCCTCCTCTGTGGCTGAGGTCCTCCCCTCTCCCCTCCCCAGGTGTCACATGACAACAAACTGATATTCCCAGCATTATTGTGAAAAAGCCTTGGAGAAGGTTTTTCTATTTGAGAACAGCAGTTATACCATTGTATTATTGAACCACCTGCTTGTCCTTCTGAAGCGGTCTATTCTAACTACAATTTCTTGCCCTTTTTCTACCCTTTTATACATGTATTATTTTTCTTCTAACCTTATTAAATATGTAAACTGATGTATTTTATTCTAATTTACAGTATGTATTTGTAAACTGGTATAAAGTTCACTAAATCATATTCTAAATATTAACAAGGAAAGACCATATAGTCAATCAAGAAATCCACCGTGTCCGTTATAACATTCAATTATCTTCTCGTACCCAGCCACAGAAGTGACTGGTAAGAACAATGCAAAATTCAAATCAAATCAGTGCCAACCACTGCATTCTAACATTACACCTTAGATCAGAAAACTGCATCTTACATGAATGTGTTTTGGGAACAATGGTCATATTATGGTAAAATACCTTGGGTCTAAATTCAATTTAAATAAGGCAAGTGATCTGAAGAAAGAGTTCTCTAGAGTGGGCGCAGAAAATTGGCTAAAAGATCAATACATGACAAATTCTAGGTATTTCATCAAAAACTAGAGAATGCAAAGTGGCATAGGATGGTAGTTGTTTGGGGCAGAGCTGCGACACAGCTGGTAGAGCTACGGAGTTACAGCACCTGAAACAGAGTTTAGATCCTGACCTTGGGTGCTGTCTGTGTGGAGCTTGCACATCTTCCTATGACCACCGGGTGCTCTGGTTTCCTTCAACATCCCAAAGATGTGCAGGTTTGTCAGCTGATTGGCCTCTGTAAATTGCCCCTAGAGTGTAGTGACTGAACGCAAAAGTGTGATAACATAGAACCAGTATATGTTGATGATCAATGGTCAGTGTCGACTCATGGGCTTCTTCTTCTTCTATTTGCATATGGCGTGCACAGCCTAAAGTTGTAGGTCAACTTGATCTATTTGTTTGTGCACGTCGGGTTGATTGCAATAGTTGAAGGTTGCAATTATCTTTTTAAAAATAAACTGAAACATGAGGGCTGGGGCTTTTTGGGAATGAGCAGCATAAACATTGATTTTGAGAGGAACCTGGTAGGTAATATCAAAATAAACAGCATGAACTTCTATAGATATTTTCAAAACAAAGTGGATAGTTAAAGTATGTGTGGAAAGCCTGGTCAATCAATAATGGGACACACTGAAATGGCAGATAATTTGAACTAATATTTTGCATTAGTCCTCCACTGTGGAGGACATTGCAAATATCCCAAAGATAACAAAGATGCTGGAGTAATTCAACGGGTCAGGCAGCATCTCTGAAGAAAAGGAATAGGTGACCTTTTGGGTCGGAACCCTCCCTCAAGCCTGAAATGTCACCTATTTTTATCCAGAGATGCTGCCTGACCTGCTGAGTTACTCCAGCATTTTGCGTCTTCAGTATAAACCAGCATCTACAGTTCCTTCCTATGCATTTCTAAAGATAACAGATGGACTATTTTAAATTAGCTGGGAAGAACATGTCACAATCCCTACCACAAGGGAGAAGATAATAAACAAACTCCAATGGGATGGTGGCCAACAAATCACCAGGAGCTGACAGCCTGAATCCTAGAGTTTTAAAAGGTGTGACTGCAGAGATAGAGATTTATTAGTTGAAGCTTTTTAAAATTCAGAGTTCCAGGAAAATATTAACAGATTGGAAAATCCAAGCATGGTTGCCTTGTTCAAGAAGAAGGGGGACAAAAAGTAGGATGCTATGAGCCAATTAGATTAATACATGTTGTTGGCAAAATGTTGGAGTCAATAATAATGACTTCCTTAAGATTCTTTAACTGAATCTTAAGGAAGTCAAACTTAGTCAATGTGGTTTTATGAAAAGAAAATCTAGTTTTAACATGTTGCTGGAGTTCTTCAAGGATGTAACACGTGGAATCAATACAGTGGAGTCTGCAGATGCAGTGTATGCAATGTGTCTGGATTTGGAGGGGTATTTGCCACGTGAAAAATTGGTTCACGCAATGAGAGTCAATATATTGGTGGAAATACATTAACGCAACTGAAGACTAGTTAACAGGTCAAAGCCAATGTCTGAATATAGACATAAAGTACTGCAGTAAGTCAGTGTGTCAGGCAGCATCTCTGGTGACATTTCTGAAAAAGGGTCCCGACCCGAAACTTTTTCTCCAGAGATGCTGCTTGACCCGCTAAGTTACTCCAGCACTTTTGCCTACCTTTGGTATAAATCAGCATGTGCAGTTTAGTTTAGTTCAGTGCAGAAACAGGCCCTTTGACCCACCGAGTCCACGCCGACCAGCGATCCCCGCACATTAACACTATCCTACACACACTAGGGACAATTTACAATTATATCAAGCCAATTAACCTACAAACCTGTACGTCTTTGGAGTGTGGGAGGAAACCGAAGATCTCGGAGAAAACCCATGCAGTCACAGGGAGAACGTATAAACTCCGTACAGACAGCACCCGTAGTCAGGATCGAACCCGGGTCTCTGGCGCTGTAATTGCTGTAAGGCAGCAACTCTACTGCTGCACCACCGTATCGTGTTACCCACACGGTTCTTTGTTTCTACAATAAGTCCAAATAACTGGGTCTTCAGGCTGGAAGGATGTAATGAGTGGAATAGCCCGGGGATCACTCTTAGCTCTCAATTATTTACTTTTCATGATAGTAACTCCAAGGGCACAGAGTGTAAGATTTCCAGATGTAGAAATATTGAACTGCAGTTGCGGGTTTACAGAAAAAAACAAAGTGCAGGAGTAACTCAGCGGGTCAGGCAGCATCCCTGTAGATCATGGATAAATACCGTTTTGAGTCGGGAACCTTATTCCGACTGATGCAAGATTTCCAAATCTGCCAAAGACATGAAAATAGATGGGAAAGCATGCTTAAAGGGGTTATTTGGACTCCACAACAGGATAATAGATCGGTTACTTTGTCACTTCTTTGCCCTTTTATACACGTATTATTTTTCTTCCAACCTCATTACATGTAAATTGATGCATTTTACTCTAATATAAAGTATGCATTTGGAAACTGGTCTCAAGTTCACAAAATCAAATGTTAAATATCAACGAGGAAATGTTCAGTCAATCAAGAAATCCTCCAATTGAAGCATAGCAAATGGAGTTTCATGTAGAAAAGTGTTATGTCCCACACTTCAACAAAAGAAGTTAAAAAACAGATTATTATTTAGTGTCAAGGGATTGTAAAAAGATTTGAGCGCAAAGGATTCTTGGTGATCTCATGCATGAAACACAAAAAGTCAGATGACGGTGTAACAAATATTTAGGAATGCAAGTGGAATATTGGCCTTCATTGCAACAGGTTGAAGTTAAGAAATCAAGAAGAATTGTTATAATTGTACAAAGTATTGGTGAGGTTCGATTAGGAATATTGCGTATAATTGTGGTCTCCTTATTTAAGAAAGGGTATACTAGTATTCACAAAGCTATTTCTTGCGATGAGAGGGTTGTTTTTTAATAAACAGCAAAAAAATGCTAGTTCTGAGTTCTTTTGAGTTTATAAGAATGAGGGGTCATCTTAATGAAGTATATGAAGTTCTGAAGAAAATATGGCAGGGTAAAGATTGAGAGGTTTCTGCTAGTCGGAGAATCTCAAATGAGATAACATTACAAGATAATGAGGTAGTTATGTATTAGTAAGGTGCTTAGGAATTTCTTCTTGCAAGGGGGTTGTGAATCTCTGGAATTGTCAGGAGTCCACATCCTCAGAGGAATTTAAAGAAGAGGTGGATACAATTTTCTAAAGATTAGGAACTACAGGGAAACTGCCACAGATCAGCCATAAAGGGGCTGCCTTGAGGGCTCTGGTGGTCCATAGCTCCTCCTATTTTCCTGTGGGCTCTTGTCATCCACACACCCTTAAATCTTTTGTCCCCAGACCCAATCCCACGGCAAAAAGTAAATATATCAGTGATCCTTTGATGAATCTGTGCACTGGACACTGTTCTAAGGATATAAGAATTATGATATGATATAATAGAACTTTATTTATCCCAGGAGTGAAATCGATCTGCCAACAGTCATAAAACACAAAGCACATGAAACATGAAATTAAAGTGATGAGTGGAAAGGATTGGGGATGTGCAAAGATTGGGGGGGGGGAGGGGGGGGGGAGAATCAGTCTACCCCACGATAGAAGGGAGAGGAGTTGTACAGTTTGATAGCCACAGGGAGGAAGGATCTCCTCCTTCTCCTCCAGAAGCAGGAGAGTCACTTGGAGTCATTCACGCTCCTCCTCCACATTGCCATCCTACACCAACCTCACATTCCTTAATTTTCTTGATAATCATGAATAACTGAGTTTCCACAGACCTCAAAGGGAGTGAATTCTAAAGAATTAACACCAGCAGAGTGGTTATTAATCTTGATCTGTGCCTTGAGCGGCTGACTCCTTTTATTGATACTGTGACCTCTGGCTGTGTACTCTCAGCTGTGGAAGTAGCATTACTGGAGATTTCATTCAGATCATGCTCTCAGGTTTAGAAGAATGAGCGATGGTCTTCTGATCCGAGTAAGATGCCATCCCAGGAATCAATCAGGTGAACAACCGCTGCATCCTTTATCACAAATGTATATTAATATTGTGGATGTGAGCCCAACATGCATTATGTGGTTGGAGCAAGACATCTCCTGAGACAGCAAGCTTTGTGTATTGTACCAGAGCCAAACATTAGCAGGCTGCTGACTGGCTGACTGTTGTGCAGAACTCTGCCTGCTGAAAGCTGCTGGATCATCCTTAAGACTTTGACCCTCTTGTCAAGAACATATTCTTGACATTTTAAGAAACATTTAGACAGGTACATGGATATGATAGGTTTAGAGGGATATGGTTCAAGCACGGGCAGGTGGGACTAGTGTGGATGGGGCATGTTGGTCGGTGTAGGCAAGTTGGGCTGAAAGGCCTGTTTCCACGCTTTATGGCTCTATGACTATAAAAGTGATCATCATCATCATGGTTGAAAACATCAACGGGCACGGTGCCTTGCAATGCTATGTACGACAGTGATCGCAACTTCTACTGAAGTGTGGATGGCCGTTGGCTCGCTAGGAGCTCATCTGCCCTTTGACAGGTCTTGTTTTTGGTCCTGCTGGGGGTTCACAGCCCCCTCCTCACCTGGCAAACCAGGTGGGGGAGACGGTTTAGTTGCCGCCTATCTGACCATGGAGCAGGTAGCACAGGATTACATGGTACCTGTGGTGCGGGGAACTCCCCCCGACCCTGACCTGAAACAGATCATCACTGTTATTTTAATAACAGTGATGGGTGGTGGGTGTATGGAACAAGCTGCCAGAGGAGGTAGTTGAGGCAAGGATTATGCCAACATTTAAGAAACAGTTAGACAGGTACATGGATTGAACAGGTTTGGAGGGATATGGACCAAACACTGGCAGGTGGGACTAGTGTAGCTGGGACATGTTGGCCGGTGTGGGCAAGTTGTGCCGAAGGCACTGTTTCCACACTGTATCACCCTATGACTCTATAATGGCGAGCCTTGCCTGCCACAGTGTTCATGGGTGGCTTTTGTTGTTGTGCTGCCTGCCTGCCTGCAGCATCATCATGAGAAAGCTCTGGCATGACATTAGGAATTGTTCTATAGAAGTGTGGCCATGCAGAAGACGTCTCCTATAGTTCTTTGACATTCCCACCACCTGTCACATTTTCCCCTCCCCACCTTTTTTTGCTTTCCACCGGGGCCATTCTATCCGTGACTCCCCGATTCACCCATCCCTCTGCACTGATCCCTCCCCCTGCACTCCCCCCTTCACTCCCCCATGCACTCCCCCCTGCACTCCCCCCATGCACGCCCCCATGCAACAGTAACACAACATGACCTCTCCCTACATCTCCATTCTCACCACCATCCAGAGACCAAACAGCCCTTTTGGCTGAGGCAGAGATTCATCTGTACCTCCACTAGCCTTGTTCCTGAATTTAACACCTGCCATGTTTAACACTCATGTATGGTTGTTTGGAAAATAGTGTTGGAGTGCCAGGTTGGGAAATTAATGTGCACATCGAACGCTTCCCAAAATATGTAAAGCAGGCAGATCTTAACACTCAGTCATGTACAACATTGATCTTTGGCCAGTGTTGTTGCTCTGAAAGTCAATGCACCAGCCAACAGTCTGTCCCAACTACATGCCATTGAAATTAAAAATTCAGCAGCGAAACCTAAATAAAGTCGTAGACTTGAAGAGTTGTACAGCAGGAAACAGGCTCATCAACCCACAACAGCCATGCTGGTCTGAAATAAACCATTGTCTTTTTATTTTAATAAGTATGTGGCTGAAATGGAACAACCACTGTGCCTGTAACTGTAAGAGCACTTTGTTATACTGAAATAGAACAACCACACTTGGTGTCTGTAACTGTAAGAGCACTTTGTTATACTGCGTTTCACAAAAATCAGTCAACCTGTGTTGCGCTGGCTTATTTTCTACAGACGAGTTACAAAGTATTATGGCAGAAACCTAAAAACAGGTTACCTGCCTGTTCCCAAGTCAGATGTGTCATCTAGAAAGACGAAAAGGATCAAAAATATAAACAAATACCGTCATTAGCTTCCATGCTAAAATAACAAAACTATCAAGAGTTATGTTACAAGATCTATGGATGTCTTGAATTAATGCAAATTAATAATGCCACCCACTGTGTCAGTAAGGCAGAGCCAAGTTTACAATGGCCAAGCTGGCACTGAACACCCTGTAACTTCCAGAGTACCAAAACATCAGCATCCACTTGATCTATTAATAAAGCAATTAGGTTTATGCTTTTAACAAAACGAACCAGCACTTTAGCAGCATTAGAAATCAAAGCAAATAAATCATCACCACAAGATAATTATCACAGCACAAAAGAAAGCAGCAAATGATGCAACCTACTTAATGAAATGTTATATTGCTGACCAGGTATTAAACTTCCTTCTCCAAGAAAAGGAAAGCCTTTCGTGCCTGGCAAAATGATGTAACCTGCAAGGCCAAAAGAGCGGCTCACTCCAGAGCCAAGGCGGACGTCAAGAGCCGGGTGAGGGAGCTTAAGAACTCTTGGTGGACAGATAAAGCTCTGGAAATCCAGAGACTGGCAGACTCGGGTGACACCAGGGGCTTCTTCAGTGCTACTAAGGCCGTGTAAACCCCCCTGCGCTCAAAAGACGGACAAGAACTGCTGAAGGACAATGAGTCCATTAACGCCTAATGGAAAGAGCACTTCCAGCAACTCCTCAACTGCGACAGCACAACTGAACCAGACATTACCCACCGCTTCCCCCAGAGTCCCATCAGAGAAGACATGGAAGAACCTCCCACTATGAGAGAGGTTCAAGATGCCATCAAAAGTAAATTGAAGGAAGGTCGGCGAGCCCCCGGCAGGCCAAAGAAGACAACATCAAGAACAGTCTGAAGAAATTCCACATCACATCGAGCAACTGGGAGCACATTGCAATGGACAGGCGCTCCTGGTGGAAATCCGTGCAGGAAGGAGTTGCACGTCACGAAATGGAACTACGCCGTGTTGCAGAGACAAAGCGACAGCACCGAAAGGAGAGAGAGAGAGAGAAGGTGGCTCGACGACTACCAACCACCGCCAGTCTCCACTGCCCACGTTGCACCAAGGTGTGTGGATTGCGGATCGGCCTCTACAGACATCTGAAGACCCACAAGTAGACGACCCTATGGAGAGGAGAGGACAGTCATGCTCGTTTCGAGTGACTGCCGATGATGATGATTAAACTGCTTCCCTTTCTTCTTCATTTACTTAACAACGTAAAGAATTTATCCAATGTTTGTTAACAAGGTTGTTCACCAGTTTTTTCTATTTCATTTTTAATGTTGCAAAGTGACGGATTTTGACTATTTACACTTAGAAAGGTTTAATGATGATTTGAAGTTAGCTGTTCAAACTACTGATACATGTTAAAGGGTAGTTTCATACATAGCTCCAGAAAACATCCAGAATGACAGCCACTCCTGCCTTTGCATAAATACTTGAACTTAGGAACTGAGCCTATATAATGTAAATATGATGGCCAACATAACTTAAAATGCTTGGACGCTGGATGGCTCCTATAATAAAAGCTGCAACATTTGTCATTGGATGGCTACTTAGAGACACAGTGTGGAAACAGGTCCTTTGGCCAACCACGTCCAGAACGACCATCGATCACCCGTACACTAGTTCTATGTCCTACACACTGGGGCAGTTTACAGAAACCAATTAACCTACAAACATTCCTCTTTAGAATGTGGGAGGAAACAGAAAGACCCAGAGGAAAACTCACCGGGATCACAGGGAGAATGTGCAGGCTTGGTACAGACAGCACCCGTAATCAGGATCAAACCAGGGTCTCTGGCGCTGCGCCACTGTGCCTGCCTGTGTGTGTACAGAGATGGCCCTCACCAAAACCACAAAATACTTTTGTCATACTCATGTTCACTGGCCAATATACTGACAAAAACAAACCAGAAAATAATTAAAAACTCAGCAGTTCCGACATCATCTGCTCAGAAGGAAATGCCTGCTAACAATTAGCAGGTGGTGCAGCGGTAGAGCTGCTGCCTTACAGTGCTTGCAGCGTCGGAGACCCGGGTTCGATCCCGACTTCGAAGGCTGTCTGTACTGAGTTTGTACGTTCTCCCTGTGATCTGCATGGGTTTTCTCCCAGATCTTTTGTTTCCTCCCGCACTCCAAAAACATACAGGTTTGTAGGTTAATTGGCTTGGTGTACGTGTAAATTGTCCCTAGTGTGTGTAGGATAGTGTTAATGTGCGGGGATCACTGGTCGGTGCGGACTCGGTGGGCCGAAGGGCCTGTTTCCGTGCTGTATCTCTAAACTAAACTAAAACTAAAATTGTTTCTCCTTCCACAGATGCTGCCTGACTGCTGAGCATTTCCAGTATTTTCTCGTTTAATTTCAGAGTTTCAGCATTGGCATTTTTTTTCTGCTTCCCATCCAAAAATAACCTACTTCTTTATTAATGAGTCATACTGTTCATCACATTGGATCGGAATGTGGCAGATAATCTTTCTGATCAAAGAGTCTTGGAAAAATGTTAAAGGCATAAACAACAAATCATATACATGCATTAATAAAGAGGGTGGTGTGTCAGAGATAGTGAGAGCCACTGTGAAATACAATTACTTCTATAGCCTGTGGTAAATTCTGCTCTGATTTTTGACAGCAAGCAAAAGAATTTCAAACCCACATTTATTTGTACAGGTTGAACACCCTCAGATCCAGAGCTTCTCTGGATTATCTGTTTTTCTGGACCACAATAATGAAACGACAATATACCCCGACCCGCTAATGACACCCATCCCGTGTGCCTAAAGCACCTTGGAATGTCAGAAACTTAAATAAAACAAATATAAAATGAAAACTCAATGTGAACGGAATGACCTTGCGACCCATCCCTGGCTCCCACCTTCTCTCCGGCCGTTTAAAGCCCTGTTTTCCAATCCCACTCACGACTCGCAAATTTCACCAGTGAGTCCTTCTTCACACACAGCACAGCACTTTCTTCAGGTTGCTGCCCCCTCCTCCGCCCCCAATTTACCTATTAATGGAAAGTTTAAGTGATCAATTCCTACATTGTGAGCATCTAATTAACTCATAGAAACATAGAAAAATAGGTGCAGGAATAGGCCCCTCGAGCCAGCACCGCCATTCAATATGATCATTGCTGATCATCGAATATCAGTACCCTGTTCCTGCTTTTCCCCCATATCCCTTGATTCCATTAGCCCCAAGAGCTAAATCTAATTCTCTCTTGAAAACATGCAATGAATTGCCCTCCACTGCCTTCAGTGGAAGAGAATTCCACTAGATATCATACAATCGTAACTGAGTTAGGTCCATCAAGTCTACTTCACCATTCAATCACGGCCGATCTACCTCTCCCTCCTAACCCCATTCTCCTGCCTTCTCCCCATAACCTATGACACCTGTACTATTCAAAAATCTATCTATCTCTGCCTTAAAAATAGCAAAGAATTCCACAGATTCACCACCCTCTGACTAAAGACATTTCTCCTCATCACTTTCCTAAAAGAATGTCCTTTAAGTCTGAGGCTATGACCTCTAGTCCTAGACTCTCACACTAGTGGAAACATCCTCTCCACATCCTCCCAAAGCCTTTCACTATTCTGTATGTTTCAATGAGGCCCCTCTATCTTCTAAACTCCCGCGAGTACTGGCCCAGTGCCGACAAACGCTCATCATAGGTTAACCGACTCATTCCTGGGATCATTCTCGTAAACCTCATCTGGACCCTCTCCAGAGCCAGCACACCCTTCCTCAGATATGGTGCCCAAAATTGCTCACAATATTCCAAATGTGGCCTTGCTAGTGCCTTAAAGAGCTCAGAATTACATCCCTGTGTTTGTATAAAGGCCTCTTGAAATAAATGCAAGCATTGGATTTGCACTCTTTTTAGATCTATTTAGATTTGAATGTGTTAAGTGTTAACTGTCAAAACATTGAATTAATTCTGCCACAATAACCAAGTTTTTCCTGTGTTTTACATTGATAACATAAACTATCACGCACAAATACATTTCACTTCTGACTGGTGTGTGAATGGACAGTGTGTATCTGTCCTAGTAATAAATTGCTCTCACCCTGTAATATCAGTTACCTACTTGACTGATGTAGCTTTGCCTTGGAGTGTTGTTTCTTGTTATATGCACTGATGCACTGATGGCACAGTCCATCATTCTGTTCACAGCCTGGCGATCTAAAGAGCCAAGATAAGTCATGTTGTCATAACCTCTGTCAAACATTCAATCTGAAAATGTCAGAGGTTTTCTGAAACAGAAAATAACAATTGTTTCCATTGGCTTAGGCTCGGAGTCACAACTGTTTACCTTTTTCATTGGCAAACTTCATCCAGGCCTCTGCTACCCTGACTGCGTTTGAGTTACTGAAGAGCGTCTGAAATGACGAACAGACTGCGATCACATCAGTCAATTTTTGTTGTTTCTGATGGGAATGAAAAGAAATGCTGAAGAGAGATGCATCACGATTCAGACAACTGCGCCCTGCCTACTCTGCTGAACAGAAATTACAAAATCACATCAAAGTTGTGAACAGAAATAAAACATCCTTTAGACACAAGAGCAGCAGAGGAAAATATAAAGTTAGGAAAGGACCACTACAAAGCCAGAAAAGAAAGCTAATTGGTATTGACAAAGAAATTGTCCTACTGTTAGTTATTACTAAAGATTGCTCATCTTGTGATAAAGTCTCAGGGAAAAATTAAATGGATTAGTAAAGAACCGGTGTAAAATGAGTTCTTGATGGTCAATGCAGACCAGGTGGGCTGAAGGCCTGTCTCCATGCTCTCTGATCTCGGACCCTGTATCCATGACCAAGGTTTTGAAATGGGCATTTCACTGGAAACTCTTCAAATATAATTAATGCAATTGGGAGAATAGGGCAAAATATAGTTGACAACTTAGCACATCTAAAAGACGATAGAATCCCAGATCCGAACGGAATGTACTCATTTATTATGAATGAAATTACAGGAGAGCTGATAGAAACACTAGTATATACCTATGAAGGTGGGAACAAGCTAGCAGTGAAGTGCAAACTCGCTTTTTCTCTCCAATTTCCCTGCTACCCCTGAACCATATTAAACCTGGTGCAGGATAAATAACATCTTTAACTTATCTGGAGATGACTGGTTGCAATAAATAAGGGAGGTTAAGCTAATTTAGTCAAAAAATAAATTAAAAGTTTTGCTTTTTAATTATATAAAATTGTTTTGAAATGTTTTAAGTTATTTAAATGTTTTAGTTTCATTGATTTTAATGTTTTAAAATTGTTTCATTTTTAAAACGTTTGCTTGCATGCTTTTCTGATTGTTAAGGATGTCCACATATGTCATGGTACGTCAGACCAGGTGCTTCCTTCATGAAGGATCTTGCCAATTTTAATGGGGATGAATTTTGCAACTAAGTTCACAGTGATGAAACTTAGAAAATTTGCTTCCGATATCAATAATATTTAGTAAGCCTTTCATATTTTTAACTGCTTCAGTTATTTTAACTGTTTCATTTGCTGCCCGCCTAAATTCTGCTTATTTCACTTTATTAGACAGATATAAGACCTAAGTTATTAAATATAAAAAGCACCAAACTACAAATATTTTGTTTACATACCTCTCTGGTTCTGTTACTATTTACTGCTGATTTACACCATCCTGGTGACTGTCTGAGAACTTCTTCCCATTTATCTGCCAAAAGAAGAATAACTGTGCTTAAAAACCCTTTCCCTGTCAATGCACAGATCATTACGTACTGATATTGCTTCAGAGTGCAGGCAAAAATCAAGAACAAAATAAGCATGTTGGAGATGTTGTGCACAGTCCCCATGCCTGAATTACTTGATTCAAGGTACATGTAATATTGAGCCTCAGTATTGTTGAGCAGATGATCTCTAGGCATCCAATGTATTTCCCAAGATGTTTACCATTAAAAAGGTGTTCAAGTTTAAGCCAATTATGTCATCTGCAACCATTCTCTGCTAAGTTGTGTGTTCGAGAAGGGGCAACCAACATTAGTTTAGTTTAGTTTAGAGATACAGCAGGGAAACAGGCCCTTCGGCCCACCGAGTCCACACCGACCAGCGATCCCTGCACATTAACACTATCCTATACACACTAGGGACAATTTAAAATCTTTACCGAAGCTAATTAACTTACAAACCTGTACGTCTTTGGGGTGTGGGTGGAATCCGGAGCAGCCGGGGAAAACCCACGTGGTCACGGGGAGAACGTACAATCTCCGTACAGACAGCACCCAGGGTCAGGATCGAACCTGGGGCTCTAGTGCTGTAAGGCAGCAACTCTACAACTGTGCCATCGTGCTGCCCTCGAACATGGCTAACAAAGAAAAGGGAATCAAAGAGGAAGGAGGTAATTGCTTACCTCCCATCTGAGGAGGAATAGTAGCCAGAGGAGGAAATTGGGAAGATGTGATAAGCAAGGAGAGTGGAGAGCAGGGGTGAATGAGAGAAAGTAAGGATAGAAGAAAACATGACTTCTGGCAATTGGGATCCAGGAAAGCATTGAGTGCAATCTGGAATATAGTGTCAGAGATAGGAGATACTGAAGTTATAATGGAGCAGACCATGGCCAGGAGGATTGTGCATGGCTTGTGGGATTTAGGAAGAGCAATCCTGCATTCAACATTCACATGGGTATTTCTTTAAACAAATAATTTATGGATGCACTCTGCAATAGCCAGTTTATAGCTGAATGTAAAACTATGAGTGGAATTAATATTCCTGAACTCAGGCAGCATGCAATATTAAACAGGCCATTTCAAACAGTATTAGAATTGCTAAAGATTTAAAGGAACCTATTTTATTCTACCTTCAGTATTTAGTTTCAATGAAGTCAATAGTTTTCAAAAATGGGGTACAGAAGGCAACATATAATCCATTGCCATCTAAACGCAGGTAATTAAAGACAAACTTGTAACTACAATTTGCTTTCTTCCTTGTGGCAGCTGCCGTACCTCTAATAATCAATGTGCACTCCTCACTTGCCATGTTAGAGGTTTAGGCACTCACTTTGCAGCCAAAAATGGGCACTGGGTCATTTAATTTTAGATGTACCACACAATATAATGACTTGTATCATATTTGGTTAAGGTTACAGAATCGTTACTTATTTTGGATATCACTGGACTTTTGCCTATCGATTCATTCACCAAATCCTTTGCCGAAACATGCCACATATTAACGAGCTCTCTATGTACCTCGTGATGGCAAGATGGATGTACTTTTAGCTGTGTTGTAGTGCCGTGGAATTTTATGAAGCCGTGTCACTAAAAATAACCTGAAAAAGATGACAAATTACAGTTTGTTCATTTTTCAGTTTAAGACTGAATACTCTTAATACTTGCACCCACAATAGTAATATAACATGCATACAAGCATATCAATTACAAGCAAGAATAGGTCACCTGGCCACATGAGCTTACCCCAAATTTTAATAATATCATGAAAGATTGGATAGCATGCAAAATAAGGCTTTTCACTGAACATTTGACAATTATGAACCTAAACCTAATCTGCTTTGTATTCTTTCTTTTTCCAATTCAGATAAAGGTTCTTAACTTGAAATATTAACTCTGTATTCTTTTTCAAGCATTTTGTTTTCAGATATCCGGCATCTGCAGTTCTATTCTATTATGGGGAACAAGGAAATGGCAGATGAGTTGAACAGGTACTTTGGATCCGTCTTCACGAAGGAGGATACAAACAATCTTCCTGATATAGTAGTGGCCAGAGGATCTGGGGTGACGGAGGAACTGAAGGAAATCCACATTAGGCAGGAAATGGTGTTGGGTAGACTGATGGGACTGAAGGCTGATAAATCCCCAGGGCCTGATGGTCTGCATCCCAGGGTACTTAAGGAAGTGGCTCTAGAAATCATGGATGCATTGGTGATAATTTTCCAATGTTCTATAGACTCAGGATCAGTTCCTGTGGATTGGAGGGTAGCTAATGTTATCCCACTTTTTGAGAAAGCCGGGAGAGAGAAAACAGGGAATTATAGACCAGTTAGCCTGACATCGGTGGTGGGAAAGAATCTGGAGTCAATTATAAAAGATGAAATAGATGCACATTTGGATAGCAGTAACAGGATCGGTCCGAGTCAGCATGGATTTACAAAGGGGAAATCATGCTTGACTAATCTTCTAGTGTACCTGGACTTTCAGAAAGCATTTGATAAGGTCCCACATAGGAGATTAGTATTGGGGGTAGAGTGCTGACATGGATAGAAAATTGGTTGACAGACAGGAAACAAAGAGTAGGGATTAACGGGTCTCTTTCAGAATGGCAGGCAGTAACTAGTGGGGTACCGCAAGGCTCGGTGCTGGGACCGCAACAATTTACAATATATATTAATGATTTAGATGAAGGGATTACAAGTAACATTAGCAAATTTGCAGATGACACAAAGCTGGGTGGCAGTGTGAACTGTGAGGAGGATGCTATGAGAATGCAGGGTGACTTGGACAGGTTGGGGGAATGGGCAGATGCATGGCAGATGCAGTTTAATGTGGATAAATATGAGGTTATCCACTTTGGTGGCAAAAACAGGAAGGCAGATTATTATCTAAATGGTGTCAAATTGGGAAAAGGGGAAGTACAACAGGATCTGGGGGATCCTTGTTCATCAGTCAATGAAAGTAAGCATGCAGGTACAGCAGGCAGTGAAGAAAGCGAATGGCTTGTTGGCCATAACAAGAGGAATTAATATAAGATTATTAAGGGTTTGGACACTCTAGAGGCAGGAAACATGTTCCCGATGTTGGGGGAGTCCAGAACCAGGGGCCACAGTTTAAGAATAAGGGGTAAGCCATTTAGAACAGAGATGAGGAAACACTTTTTCACACAGAGAGTTGTGAGTCTGTGGAATTCTCTGCCTCAGAGCACGGTGGAGGCCGGTTCTCTGGATACTTTCAAGAGAGAGCTAGATAGGGCTCTTGAAGATAGCGGAGTCAGGGGATATGGCGAGGAGGCAGGAACGGGGTACTGATTGTGGATGATCAGCCATGATCACATTGAATGGCGGTGCTGGCTCAAAGGGCCGAATGGCCTACTCCTGCACCTATTGTCTATTGATCATTTGGCCTGGCCCTTGATTATTCAGGAGGTCATCAGAAGATTATTGGATTACAAATAGCATCACATTCAAACCCTACTTGTGGTTGTGCCTTTCAGGAAACTCTGCTGGAGAGAAATTGGGAGTGAATCAATAATTTCCATTGCTGGGGTAAATTTTATTACTTCCACCATCACACACATGGAAGTGAATTAGGGGCACATTGTCTTGTTACTTCAAAGAGATTTAATTCTATATTATGACAATAGCGTTAATTGTGAAATATTCTTTAATTGAATTGTGCAAATTTGAAATACTTTTAATTCTACATCTCAATGTTTTTTTAATTTCAAAGTCATGGCATTACATGTGGTTCAAATATTCATTCATGACAATGAAGATATCTCCATATCTCCAATATGGTTGAAAATTCCCTGTGTACAGTGTAGTGGAATCTATTTCATATTTAAATTTACAGGATGACCCAAAATGTGTTTATCAGTCACAATGAATTGCTCCGTTTTTGGATAATTTAAGATACCTGTTTAATTTGATTCATTTGCAAAGTTATCGGGATCTGCAATAGATAATTACAATTAACCTTTAAAATCTCTATCATTGCCTTGTCTAAAGAAAATTAGGTTTCTGCTTACTAAACAAATTGTGTCACTCTATCAGAATGCCTTTAACTAGTTTTTAAACTAAATATATACTTTAAATGTTATATATTTAGTAAAAAATATATAGTATTAAATGCTGTTAATTATTAGTAAATATTCAAAGCATGAATAGACAGGCAGAATTGGATCACTTAACATCGTATTTTTATAATACTATTTTAAATATAGACATACCTTCGACAGAAGGTATAAGGAAAGAATGGGAACAAGAATTATCTATAGAAATCTCCAAGGACAGATGGGAAGACTATTTGTTATATATACATAAATGTTTGATCAACGTTAGACACATATTGATCCAATTTATAATTGTACAGATTATATTACTCAAAAACAAAATTAAATACAATTTTTCCAAATGTCTCTCCCATCTGTGATAAGTGCCTAACTGAAGAGGCAACAATAACACATTCATTTGTTTCCTGTGCAAAACTTCAGAAATTTTGGAAGGAAATATTTGAGTTTTTCAAAAATACTTAAATTTAAGGGCCTGTCCCACGGGCATGCGACTCCATGCGGCAAGCACGACCTAACTGCAAGCGGGGCCGTGCGGGGGCCGCGCGGAGGTCGCGGGGCCGGTCCCACTTCGATCGCCGGAGTTGTGCGGAGCTGGTCCCGACGTCGCGCGGGCTCCGAAAAACTGACACTGTTCAAAAATTCCGCGCGGCAACGGCCTGCCGCCCTGCAGCCGCATCGACGGCCGTGCATACCGCCTCAACGCCGGACGCAGCCGCATCGAGGCCGTGCGCACCGCCTCGCCGCCATACGCACCGTCTTGACGTCACTCGACCTCTGCGCGGCCCCCGCTTCCGGTTTGGTAGCGCTTGCTGCATGCAGCCGCATACTGGTTGGACCGGCCCTGTACGGGGATCACTCGACGTCCGCGCGGCCCTCGCTTCCGGTTAGGTCGCGCTTGCCGCATGGAGTCGTATGCCCGTGGGACAGGCCCTCAAGACTGGACCCAAATACAGAATTGATTATTTTCAGAACAATGAAAGCCTGTTCCGAACTCACTGCATTTCAAAGATGTTTATTAAACTATGGTTTGATAACGGCAAAAAAAGTACTTAAATTCTGGAAAGACGCTCCTATCCCAACGTTTAAAATGTGGATTACAAATATGTCGAAAATACTACATCTTGAGGAAATGAGACTTGTTCTAGCAGGAAAACAAGAGCAATTCTTAAGAATATGGTCACCTTTCATTGATTTGTTACAGGTGTAATATGGTGCAACACAACCCTGGAAAATAATTATTTTAGAACTAGGTGATGGGTGTGAATCATCAGGAATTAGACACATTCCCTTTCCTTCTTGCTTAGCCTTACCTTTTTTAGATTCCTTACTTATTATATTTTTCTTTTCTTAAGGCCCTCCTTTTCTGTGGGGCCCTTTTTTTTCTTCTTTTCTTTTCACATTTTCAAGCACGCAGTTTACTTAACCATTATCATTCACCTAACGTCAACTACTGCGGACTACACTTCACTACTATCCTCACTCTTTTCTTCTTTCTCTTTTTTCTTTTCTCTTTTTCTATTATAGGTTAAAATTTAAAAAAAGAAGAAAAAAAGTTGTACAAGAAATGTAATATGTTGCATATTATGATTAAGATGTATGTACATTGCTTCTAATAAAATAAAAAATAATAAAAAAATAATTTAAAAATGCTGTTAATTATTAGTAAATATTCCTTACTCTGATGGATGGGGTTTATTCAGTCTGGTTGGGGAGTGTGGTCGGACCAGGTTCTGAGTTGGTTCATCCAGTTGCTTTTTTTTATATTCAGCTGAATAAGTAGTCACACTTTTCAGTCCATTTTCATGTTCTTCTCTCCAGACAGCACTTGCTTTGTGCTTAATTTTCTCAAATTCTTCAGCATCTAAACATCTGAATGGCATTTGAAAGTTCTTGGTTTCCACCTGAGCAAAGGATTTCTTCAGATACTTTGGAGGGTAAGCAGAGCAGGAATGCAGATAGTTATTTGTCATCTTAAATATTCACTTGAGGAACAGAACTTTGTTTTTCTGGAGTGTAACTTTGTTTTTAAAGAGGTTGAAGCAGTTCTCCCACTTCTGGTGAAGTAATTGGCTTTGTTGATCATTTGCTAAGCAACAGGGCCTGCGGTGCACCTCCCACAACCTCGATGAATCATGTTCTGCAATAGTCATTGACAACCAAGAACAAGAGAATGTCAAGACAGACAATGAAAAGAAACTGCAGAAATCTCCTTCCCAAGATTTGCTCCTAAGGAAACAATATAAGCCATCACATATTTATAAGGCTCTGGCTAGGCCATATCTGTGGAACTGTATTCAGTTATGGACACCGCAGCTCAATATGGATATAGTTATCTTGGAGAGGTTTCAGTGCAGTTTCTTGATATTGAGATTGGACCAAACTAGATTATGAAGACAGGCTGCATATAAAAGATTGAAGGGGTGGTGTAATTGAGGATGATTTGATAGAATTGGGAGAATTCATTTTCACTCATGGGGAAGTCCAAAACAACGTGGTGGGAATAACTTTGAAAATTTGCACCAAATTGCTCAAGGGTGCACAATGGATAGTGGAAGAATGGGACTCAATCCTGTGTAAAAATGTCAATTGAAAACTTCAAAATTGAGATTGATGGATTTCTTAAGTAACAATGTTGAACAACTTTAAGGTGATTTAAATAATCTTAGCATCCTATGGTTAGTTTTTTAATATGACAGCGGAAATCTTTAACGTCTCTTGGTTTAAACGCAGTTATGAAACAGGCGTAGATTGAAGAACATCCATGTATAATAAGCAATGCTTGCAGATCCCTGGAAAACCCCAAAACATTATAAGCAGACTGAATATTACAAACATGGCCTCACCTAAGTGTCATCAATTTAACTTGTGGTAAGATAATAGAACCAATGAGCCCATTATGGATCAGAAAACAAACTGCTGGAGGAGCTCAATGGGTCAAGTAGCACCTGTGGAGGCAAAAAGATAGTCGATGGTTTGGGGCAATATCCAAAATGACGACTATTCCTTTCCCTCAACAGATGCTACTTGACACACTGAGTTTCCCCAGTAGTTTGGTTTTTTGCTCTAGATTGCAGCATCTGCAGACTCTTGTGTGTCCATTACGGATGTTTTCCAGGTGATCAGAAGCTGCCCATGTGAGTGACCTGGAGGACTGGTTTTCTCTAAGCTGTAGGAACACAGGCTCTGTGGTTCGTTTGGGAGTTGGATTGTTCTCAAGGAGGTTGGAAGTCTGGGAACTAGGTTGTATTATTTGCATATTTTTGTATTCACTGTAATTCTGTAAAGTATTTATCTAATGCTCATTAATCATAATCATACTTTATTAGCCAAGTATTTTGCAACATACGAGGAATTTGATTAATCAATATAATAAAAAGTGTTTACTAAAACAAAACTCATGCCAGAAAGATAAGCAGTGCTATTGTTGCCAATCTGTGTGATGGCAATCAAATTTATTAAGGGTCATGGAACTAAAGCGTGCAAGAACATCAGCAGTGGTCTATTTAAATGGTGGACCAGGGTCAAGCAGTTCAGTAGGCAACTCTTGTTCCTATATCCTGTAACGGTTTACAATTCCACTTATAGTTTTCTCCAAAGTGATGATTGTTTATTACAGACGTTGGAAATAGAGGGGGGGGGGGGGGGGGGGGGGGGGGTTTCTGAGCATAACTTACCTCAGAAAAAAGTTGTCCTTAATTTTCTAATACAGACAGGCATTAGATGATAACATGGTAAAACAATTTGTGATTTTTTTTTAAATTGTAAGGTCTAAGCATAATCTTGTCCTTTAAATGCAAAAGTGCATTGATAACAGGTTAACAAAGTGAGACAGGAATAAACCTCCCCTCTCTTTCATTCTGAGGAAGTATCTCATCCATCAGCTCACACAGTACAGAGGACCGATTGAAAATTTCATCTTTCCATTTTGCAGTACATAGTAAAATGTCATCACTTCCGGCTCCCTACTCATCGTTCCCCAGCCCCACACGGCCCGAATTTGCCTACTCCCCAAAATCCACAAACCTGACTGTCCTGGCAGACCCATTGTTTCTGCTTGTTCTTGTCCCACCAAACTTATTTCCACATACCTCGACTCCATCCTGGTCAAATACCTCCCTACCTATGTCCAAGACACCTCACACGCTCTTCGTCTCCTCCATGACTTCCGTTTTCCAGGCCGCCACTCCCTCATCTTCACCACGGATGTCCAGTCACTCTACACCTCCATCCCCACCAGGAAGGTCTTAAAGCCCTCCATATCTTCCTCGACCGCAGAACCAACCAATCCCCGTCTACCAATACTCTCCACCGCCTTGCGGAGCTGGTCCTTACCCTCAACAACTTTTTCTTTAAATCCTCCCATTTCCTCCAAAGCCAAGGCGTAGCTATGGGCTCGCGCATGGGTCCCAGCTATGCCTGCCTCTTTGTAGGGTACGTTGAACAATCCTTGTTCGAGGCGTACCGTGGCCCTATCCCCGAACTCTACCTCGGCTACATTGACGACTGCATTGGTGCTACCTTCTTCACCCATGCAGAACTCAAGACTTCATCCATTTCATCACTAAATTCCATCCGGCACTCAAATTCACCTGGACCATTTCCGACATCTCCCTACCATTTCTAGACCTCACTATTTCCATCGCAGGTAACAGACTACTGACCCCCATGGCTATCTGGACTACACTTCTTCCCACCCTACTTTCTGTAAGGACTCTATCCCAATTCCTCCGTCTACGCTGCATCTGCATCCAGGAAGAGGTGTTCCAAACCAGGGCATCAAAGATGTCCTCATTCATTAGGGAACTGGGGTTCCCCTCTTCAACTATAGATGAGGCTCTCATCAGGGACTCCTCTATATCCCATAGCTCCGCTCTCACTCCCTATCCCCCCACTTATAACAAGGACAGTCCCCCTTCCACCCTACCTGCCGCCACATACAACAGATAATCCTCCGACATTTTCGCCACCTCCAACGGTATCCCACCACTAGCCACATCTTCCCATCTCCTCCCCTTTCAGCTTTCCACAGAGACCGCTCCCTCCGTAACTCCTTGGTAAATTTGTCCCTTCCCACCCAAGCCACCCCCTCCCCTGGAACTTTCCTTTGCAACCGGTGGAAATGCTACACTTGTCGCTTAACCTCCCCCTCGACTCCATCCAAGGACCCAAGCAGTCTTTTCACATGAGGCAGAGGTTCACCTGCACCTCCTCCAACCTCATCCATTGCATCCGCTGTACTAGGGGTCAACTGCTCTACATCGGTGAGACCAAGCACAGGCTTGGCGATCGCTTCGCCCAACACCTCCGCTCAGTTCGCATAATCAACCTGATCTCCCGGTGGCTCAGCATTTCAACACACCCTCCCATTCCGAATCCGACCTTTCTGTCCTGGGCCTCCTCCATGGCCAGAGTGAGTCCCACCACAAATTGGAGGAGCAGCACCTCATATTTCACTTGGGTAGTTTACACCCCAGCAGTATGAATATTGACTTCTCCAATTTCAGGTAGTCCTTGCTTTCTCCCTCCTTCCCCTCCCCTCCCCAGCTCTCCCACAGCCCAATCTCCGCCTCTTCTTTTTTTCTTCCCGCCCCCCCCCCATCAGTCTGAAGAAGGGTCTTGACTCGAAACGTCACCTTTTCCTTCGCTCCATAGATGCTGCCTCACCCGCCGAGTTTCTCCAGCATTTTTGTCTACCTTTGATTTTTCCAGTATCTGCAGTTCTTTCTTAAACATAGTAATAGGTTCAGTGAGGCAGTATGGCAAATTGTCTGTGTTCCAATCACAGAAAGAAAGAAATCGGTGAACCAGTTAAAAATCTAAATCTTATATTTTTTCAAGCCGTTTCGAAACATTTGCTTACATTTTACTTACATTGGCTATTTTCTAATTTAATGGAAAATGCTCAGAATCTAGGGACTTTTAAGCATCAGTGATCTCATTAGCCACTTTTTTGCCAAAACCCTAGAATGAACACCATTATGACTTGTCAGCATATAGCTCGTCAGTACCACTACCTTGGGAATTGTAATTCTCCCAGTTCCTTCCTCCCTTTCAATTCCTGACATACAGCTATGCTTCAGATGTTACTTTTATTCTTTGTATGAATGCTGAATCATATCATATGCCATCTGTTTGTTTTCCATTAATTCGCCGGTGACACATTTTATACGACTAAATGCCATATCACTTTTTAAAATATCTAGAAAAGCTCTTTCTATGTTTATATTTCTTGTAATTTTATCTAATGTTCTAATCTATTAATGTTTTAGTCACTTGTTGCCTTTTTGTATATTCTGATCTGACTGAGACATTGAATTTAATGAAAAAAGCATGCAATTGTGTAACACCATCTAAATTTTTTAACAGCCTGTGGACGCTCCCCTTAGTACTTTTCTGTGCATTCCAAATGACTCAAAATCCCTTCAAATTTCTACCATTGCATCTTGACCTGATTGATCCCTTAATCTAATTTGCCATTTCACTTCAGCCAGTTTTGCATTGATAGTTGACCTAGTCTAAATTTAAAATACAGGTCTTAGACTTTTTCTTCTCTTCTTAAACAAAAGATAAAATCCAATCAATCAACATAACCTAGTGATACCATTGTGCTGAGGTTATGAATGAATCCCATCTCACTTCACAGTCCCAGGTCCAGAAGGAAATTATTGGATTGGGAAACCAACCAGACTTTTTGTTCAGTTAAATCATGTTACATGGGTTAATAACTGGAAAAAAAGCTAATTCTAAAATTTTGGAAGAAGGCTCCAATACCAACTATAAATATGTGGATTTCAAATATGTTTGAAACATTACACCTAGAAGAGATAAGACTCCTCCTAGCAGGTAAACCAGATCATTTCCACCTGACTTGGTCTGCATTTATAGAATTATTACAAACATAGGGTGCAAAAGTACTTTAAAAAAAATTGAGGTCAGGTAAGGGGGGATGATAGTTCAAGAGTTGGTATGTCCCATTTACGTAATGCTCATAAAAATATTTGTTTCTCTCTTTTTCCTCTTTCTCTCTTTCTTTCTTTCCTAGGGTCTATTTCTTAACTCTTTTTCTTTTGTTTTTAATTTTGCTCTTATAGGGTCTTCGTCCTTTTTTGTTGTCACATTTCCTACACTTTCACTTTTTCCTTCACTTTCTTCTTTCTTTGAATCTTTTCCTTTACTAGTGTAAAAAATAAATGGAGTACATTAATTGTAAGAAGATATAAATGACAAGTACTAATGTATGTGGTTGTAATGTAATGTACTTCTAATAAAATACAAATTAAAAAAAAAAAATCATGTTACAAAATTGCATTTTACAGAAGGATACTGCTGATTTTTAAACTATGATTAAAGCTTCACTTACCCACAATGAATGTTCAGTCTATTTTTCTAAGGATTACTCAGTTTTTTAAAATACAAGGCATAATCCTAATGCATAGAAGAGTCATGCATGCTTAGTGCAATGGTTGTAAGTGGTCAGCATGGACATAGTGGGCCACACGGTTTGTTTCTGTGCTGTGTGACTATGACAAAAGTCTCATTCGATATCTCATTCGTTATCTCAATCAGGCATTGTTGTAGAGGTTCTTTAAGACCGTGTCTAAGGCCCAACTATCTTTTTCATCAAAAACCTTCCCAGTCATAAATCATTGAACTACACATGTTTCCGAATAACTGCCCAGTGCAGAGTTCCATTCACAATCCATCATAATGAAGCAGTGCTCTACCCAAAGAAATACCAGGGGTCATTTAGTCTTGGGCTGGGTAGATAACAAGTAATACTTGTACCACTTGAGTATATTCAATAAAACAATCTTAACCACCTGCCCTCAATACTCAATAAGAAATGTTAAGATCACCATCAACCAGAAACTTAAAGGACCGAAACATTATGGTGCAAAAGGTTCAGTACTCTGCCATGAGTGACTCACTATTCAAGTCTTCATAACATTTCCACTATCTGCTGAGCACAGGTCAGGAATGCAATAGAATTATTCTGGATAACAGCAGGTCCAAACACAAAGAAAACCACAGTTCGCAGGATGTCACTGACGAGGAGGGAACAAGCGCTGTCGAGGGGGATGTAGGTGGCGGTGAAGTTACTCTGCCAGTCAGGGAGAAGGGCTGTGGGGCTGAAACCTAGAGTTAAATGGCCTAGGGCAAGTGAAAGGAAGGAATGGGAAACAGTTAATGTAGATTTGGTAAAGGTGTTCGTGCCTGAAGGGGACGGTGG
>CM075977.1:265167474-265218440 GCA_038087875.1 Malacoraja senta | reverse complement strand
CATCCTCTGTGGATCTGTTCGCTCTATACGCAAACTGGTGGGGGTCAAAGCTTCGGGGCAGGAGTGATGTGATGTCACCCCGGACCAGTTTTTTCAAAGCACTTCATCACCACTGGTGTGAGTGCGACTGGCCGGTAGTCGTTGAGGCTGGAAATGTGGGGTTTTTTGGGCAAGGGGACTATGGTGGAGGACTTCAGACAGGTGGGACAGTGGACTGGGCCAGAGACAGGTTGAAAATCCTCGTAAAGACTCCAGCCAGCTGGTCTGCGCAGTCCTTCAGCACGCATCCAGTGACGCCGTCGGGTCCAGCAGCCTTCCTCGGATTGATGGCCCGCAGCGTGCGCCTCACCTCATGCTCCTCTATTTTGAGGGATAAGCTGCTGTGGACCATGTGGTGTGATATGGCTGTCTCTGGTGGCTCCACTTCAAAGCGAGCAAAGAAGAGGTTCAGCTCCTCTGCCAACGAGGCGTCACCTTCAGCAGCTCCAAGGTTGGTCTTGTAGTTGGTGAGATACTGGATCCCCTGCCACACCTCCCTGCTGTTGTTACTGTCCAGGTGGTCCTCTATCCTCCTCCTGTAGTCTGATTTGGCCTCTCTGATGCCTCTCTTCAGGTTAGCTCGGGCCGTGCTGTATAAAGCCCTATCGCCAGACCTAAAAGCGGTGTTCCTCTCTTTTAACAGCCGCTGGACCTCCCGGGTCATCCAGGGCTTCTGGTTGGGGTAGACCCGGATGCGTTTGTCCACTGTGACAGTGTCCATGCAGTTTTTAATGTAACATAGTACACTGTCTGTGAACACCTCCAGGTCCTGGTGTTCAAACACATCCCAGTTGGTCCTGTCGAAGCAGTCCTGCAGCTGCTGAGAGGCACCATCAGGCCAAGTTGTGATGGTCTTTGTGATGGTAGGAGCAGTTTTCCTGAGGGGGGCATATGCAGGAATTTAAAGCAGGGACATATGGTCAGACTGGCCCAGGTGTGGTAGTGGTCTAGCCCTGTAGCCCAGCTTGATGTTGGAATAGACCTTGTCCAGTGTGTTAGCTCCTCTTGTAGCACATTTAACATGCTGGTAGAATTTGGGGAGCATTGCCTTCAAGTCCGTGTGATTAAAGTCCCCTGCTATGATGTGAACAGCGTCAGGATATGTGCTCTGCTGGCTGCTAGTGCTACCATATAAATGTCCGATAGCCGAGTTAGCATTAGCATCCGGTGGTATGTATACAACAGTTATCATGACGACAGTAAACTCTCTAGGGAGATAAATGGGCCTGCATTTATATTTATCAAAATTTCGCAAAGTTTCAAAGGAAAAGTTAGAGGAATATTTTAAAAGGACATACTCAGATACAAAGAAACTTTCATACAATTTTTATTTTTATAGTGACTAAACAATATTGAAAAACTCATGAATAAAATACAATCACTTCAGCTCAGCATAGGAAACCAGATCGTTTTGCACAAAATCAAAGAAATAATCTGTACAAGTACAAGGGATGTTTTTATTTGTGCGTAATAGAAAAACAAGAAATTCTTCATAAAGATTCCGTAACATAAAAATTCTGCTCAGCTCCTCAGGAATGTTTCTTAACACCTTTTGGCCGATCAGAAATTAGCAGTGTAAATATGTTTGTGTCATAAATATATAATCATATTAATCAGTATTTACAGCATTTACAGTATTTGTTTTTTTTCTGAAAATGTCCTCAAAAGGATGTCTGCTGCAAGACCAGGAGTTATATCACCCCTGACAACCTTCTCCTCTAAGTTGGGAATTTGATTTCTGACAGCTGGGTGGTTACAGAGGTACTCAGTAACATTCTGTTGGATCATGTTCCACATCCACACCTTTTGCTGTCTTTGCCTTTTCATTTGCAACTCACCAGTTGCAACTAATGTGGTGTGGAATTCTGTCATTTTCTCCCAGAGATTAGTAAACCCTTCTCCGTATTTTGAAGACACTCGCATCACCTAAGAAAAAGGAAAATGAGTAAGGTTTACAAAATAAATAATTCTCTGAACCCAGTAATTACTAATACTATACAAACTGTAAATTCAAATCCACACCATCATATAACTGAAGCAGCTCAATGGCATTGTAAGTTGAAAGTTAAACATTTCATAATGACATTCATACCAAATCCACAACAAAACAGTCTGTGGCATAAAAATGTTGGAAGTAATCCCTATGTTTATTTCTGATGTCTAGCACCTGAGCCTTTTGTTTTTCTGCTCCTGGACTATGGCACCAGTTACTACAAAAATAAGTTATCTTTTCTGTAACTATTTTGCAACTTCTGCTTAGGGTTTCCATTTAAGTATGTCTGCAATTTTTAGACAAATCATTAGTCTTCTGACATTGTGATTAGCATTTATCACTTGGGTATTTATAATTGGGCATATTTATTTTCTCATTGTTGGAATGGAATGAAATACTGTCACATGCACTTTGCTTGCATACCCAATGCATACAAATAGCAGCCACCTACAGTGCTGACAAAGTTACAAAGTACACCGGCACCCCCTTTTGTTCTCCCTCCCCAGTGGTTCTCCCATGGCAGGTCCCCATTGTTTATCTTACTCTGCAGGTGTCTCCTTTGGCAATGTGGGACACACATATGTCATTTTACAGATGTATTCAGTTACATGAATACACAACAGGGGATCAAAAATAAATTGGTTTTGCAACTCTGAAATTCCATGAGCGGAGGGGGAGTATTCTCTGCTATAAGTAACCCTTCAGTGTTTTCCCTGCCATTAAAGCAGGAGATAAAGACATACTCCACATAATTCCAAAGCATTTGTTTGGCCTATCAGCAGCCAGGTAAGAGGTTTCAGATGTTCATGGGAAGTTCAGATAAGCAAGAAAGAGTTTGACTGAAGCATAGGATGATGAATGGACATTAAGTGATTTGGATATACTTACAGAAGGGAAAAAAAGGAGTGAGGCCGAGGATAGTAAGCTATGAGGAAGGTACAGACCAGGGCGCACCCTACTGTCTGCAGCCTCATTCTTTCTAAATTGACTTTTCACAAAACTTGGGCCATATCAAGGAAGTTGAAATTCTTACAAATTATTGAAGACTTATTTATGCCAAGGAAATAAGATGACGATGAAAGAAATAAGAAAAAAGTTAAAATGAGTACCTTAATCTATTAGTCTTTATCTTTATGTAAAATGTGGAATAAAAAGACACTGACAATAGTTATTTGAACTAATCAAAAATAAAAGTGACATACATGCATTTTTATGTGGGATATTTATAATAAATTGTTTTTTTAAAATACCTATTATTAAAGTGGGATGAACCCAAGATCATTTTACATAGATGTACAATAAGTATTCAAAAAGAATAAACATATATGGATTGCAACCTAAATGGATTCCTGCATTTCATGACGTACATATTTTTCAACTGGGCAATGCCTGGCTTAGAACTCTAGCTTGCCTTTCAACAATTAAACCCACATTTAGATAATGTCTAGTTTCATGACTCTGCTACAAATAACATCTGTATAAAGTTTATTTGTAGAACATTGGGCAAGACTCCATATGATGTAACACATAAAATAATAACATTTCCATTAAATTCATAATCATAGTGCCCACAATCACATAATTCTGAGGCTAAAGATTAAGGTATTTTTGTATATTGTGAGAGTGTGAAAGACTATGAGTAGCATTCATTCTGTCAAAAACTTAATCTGGGAATAAAGTGAACTTGAGATAGCTTCACTACTAACTCCACAGGATTGGAAAATTCAATATGTTCCATGTAATTTTCCCCCGCTTACACTCCGAGCAGTGTTTACTTGTTGGAATGGGGTTTCCTTTCAGTGCATTTTAGGTAAGTCTACTTTGGAAGTATTCTTCCTTACACCCCATCCCACAGCATTTCCCAACTGCCTCAAACCCAGCCACATTTGTTTTTGTCTTGCAGTATTTTTGATTGTGGCCAACTCATTACTCAGAAACTGACCATTCACCAGTGTTGAGTTGAGAATTTGTTTTGGGGATCGTGGGAAACACAAATAGTAAAAAAAAAATTAATGCACAATTTCAGGCTGCACTTCAAATGATTAATCTGTGAAACAAAATGCATGAAGATTTATTAGTACCCATGTTAAGGATGCATTGGGTGAGTGAGGACCTAGAATGCAATGCACTGGAGTTAATTAATTGAGGGAATAATTATTTGATATAACATTGGTATTGGTATTGATTTATTATTGTCACGTGTACCGATGCAATGAAACACATAGGCAAATTATACCAAATAACGAAAACATCAGGTAGTGCAAAAGGGAAAACAGAGTGCCGAATACTATTTTAAATTAAAGGTAAAGAGAAAGTGAAAATAAAAAAAGTACAAGGGCCAGAATGAGGTAGATTGGAAGATCAAGAAATCATCCCAGGCATACGAGTGGTCCAGTCCTTTCACGAGCCTGATAACCATGAATCTGGTGTTATGTGCTTTCAAGCTTTCTTATCGTCTGCCTGACGGGTGAGGGGAGAAGATAGAATGACTGGGGTGTTAGTCAGACATGACAGGAAAAAAATGAAAAAAGAGGAAGTGAAGCAGCGTGAAGAATATGTTAAAAGCTCTCGAGAGGGCCGTGCGTGCCTGGAGTAGATTGGAAAATGCAGATGTTTTCACTGCAGTATCAGTTTGGACATGTTTGTATCATTAAATGGTCCCTTTGTAATCAGAGTGTGGAATGTGCAAGCACAAGAGCAGGACTCACTTGGAGACAAAAAAAAAAATGCAGATGATGCAATCTTGAGAATGTTGGAGAATTATAAGGGTGCACGCTATCTTGGAGAGATTCCCAGAGGAAAGAAATATTGATGATAATTTGAGTGATGGTGGTTTGGTGTTCATCGGTATCATCACAGTCAACAGGTAGTTGGGGAGTCCGAGAGCCGACACCTGGCCTCAGCAAGTTAGAGGAAATTTTGCTTATTATAGGAAACTCTTGCTCTCCTACCACAGACAGAACTGGGATAGAGTTCCTCTGGTCCACGCCTTTCACCAGCCTCCACATCCAATACATCATTCTCCGATTTTTTCACCACCTTCGCCGTGATCCCACATCTAGTCATATCTTCCCATCACCACCCCTTTCCGCTTTCTTCTGAGACAACTATCTGGCAATTCCTGGGTTTGTGCCCACCCAAATTACTCCCTCACCAGGCACTTTGGACGGCAGCTTCAGGAGATGCAATACCTGTCCCTACACCTCCTCTATTGCCTTCATCTAGCATTCCCAGTAAAATTTCCAGGTCAGAGACAAGCACCTCTTCCAGTCTGTTGCTTGGTGCTCCAAATGTAGCCTCCTTTACATCGGTAACAAAAAGCATAGACTAAGCAACAGTTTCACCAGACACTAGCCCTCTGTCTGCTGGAGCACCCGGTCGCTAACCATTTTAACACCCCTTCACATTCCTATACTGACCTTTCTGTCCTTGGTCCCCTTCATTGCCACAGTGAGGCCACACACAAACTGCAAGAAAAGCACCTCATATTCCATTTGGGTAGCCTACAACCAAATGGTATTAACCATCTCACCTCTTTCACCTGCCCCACCCTCATTCCAGTGCACACATTTCTCCCACCAACCTTGTGACTGTTCTTTTACACTCCTCTGCCTGCTCATCTTCCATCCTCGAATCCAATATTTCCTTTTCTGCTTTTCCCCCTCCTCTTAATCCCATTCCACCCTTCCAGTTTTCCATTTCATACTTTTTTTCCCCTTATCTGACACCCTTTTGCCTTATTTTTTCCTCTAGCTTTGTCACTTAATCCACCCATTTGCTAATCATCCCCCCTCATCTGTATCCACCTATCACTTGCTAGACTTTGACCCACCCCTCTCTTTTCCTGCTTTCTACCCCCGATTCCATCAATCTGAAGGGTCCTGATTTGATCGACTGTCCATTCTCTCTACACATTCTGCTGACCTGCTAAGCCCATCTGCACTTTTTTTCTGAGCAGGAATCACTTATTTGGTACATATTCCACAGTTTTGGCATTATCAATTTTCTGAGAATAATGTTTTTACTTGCAGATAATAGTCATCAATAATATTCATCAACTGAAAAAAAGGAAAATAAAACGGTATTTCAAAGACGGCGACTTGAAGGAAATTCTGCGTAAGTGTTATAAAGGCTAAAACGTCCTTTAACTAACGAATCAAAAACTGAAGCAAATTACTTGTTACTTTGATGATGGATAATTCTACGTTGCTGACAGTAAAAATGCTGTAAGATTCAGAGCACGATGTGGGATTCATTTGTTAGCTATGCACACCCATACTTTATGTATACAACCTTTGGCTTCCAACTCTTGGACTGATTACGAAGCAGCTTTAAAGCACTTGTATATTCAGCTTGTATCTTTCGCGCAGGAACAAGGAGTTCTCCATCAGCTTTTGTTACCACAACCAAATCTGCCATCTCTATTATACCACGTTTAATTCCCTAAGGAAGAAAAAAAAATATTGATATACTTTGGAATCTGATTAATGAAATGTGCTATATTTTTAAATTCATTGGCCCCTTCAATAATTTTCTCCCTCTCACTTAGGAAGGCACTCGTAATGCTGCTGGGGAATGACTTAAGTGTGACAAACATTCTTGATTATTATTTATTTGTAACTCTGAACATTAAAACGTTGGCAGGATGCTGATCCAGAAGAGACATTGCTGTTAAACCTGATCAGAGTCATTTCAGTAATGATCTAAAAGTTGTGCATGATTCATACTTTGCAGAACATTCAATTCTGATACAGATTTTCCAGTTGGCACCATATTGATAATTAACCAATTCTGGAACACTGATGCAAATTGCATCGTTCCTTGTCATTTCAACTGAAAGTAATTTAAGAGTAGCTGAAACTATCCTGCAATTTGCTGTAGTAACTTAAATCCCTTTCAAAATTCTAGTTTTCACTTTCTAATTCGGCATCAAGCAGAAGGCAAAATTATTCATAATCAAACACAAGTAGAGTCAGAGGTCAACATATGAAATTAAATTTAATGCACATTAAAATTTCAATATTTTCTTAATATTAATCTTAATTTTCAGCTGCATCCCAATTTCATTTCTATGGAACAGGTAATAAAGCTTAGTTATTGACTGCTCTACAGTTCCCATCAATAACGATATGCGATGGATGGGACAGTGGTACAATTGCACAGCTGGTAGAGCTGCCGCCTCAAAAGCTCCAATGATTGTTAGATCCAGATCTTGGCATTGACTGGGTGAAGTTTGCATGTTTTTCCTATGACTATGTGGGATTCCTCTGTAGCTCTGGTTTCCTCATGTTCAGGTCAGTGGGTTAATTACCCCAAAGACTGACCCAAAAAGCTGAAGTAACTCACTGGGTTAGGAAGCATCTCTGGAGAAAAGGAATCGGTAACGTTTCAGGTCAAGACCCTTCTTCTTGACCCAAAACGCCACCTATTCCTTTTCTCCAGAGATGTTCCCTGACCCATTGAGTCACTCTAGATTTTTGTGTCTGTCTTTGGTTTAAACAAACATTTGCAGTGCCTCCCCACAAACGGGTTAATTGCTTCAGTGGATGTGCGAGTGGTAGAATCTGGGAGGAGGTAATGTGGGAGAATAAAATTGGATAAATGTAGGAATACCGTAAATAACTACTTGATGATGAGCATGGGCTCAGTGGACCAAAGCAGCCATTTATGTGCCTTATGAATGTGAGTCTAATTGGTTTAAATACTCCATCCTGCCCAAATTAAGTTGCTAAGTGGCAAAGGGTTATGTGTTGGGAAAATGGAAACAATACTTGTTCCTACCTCTCCAGACAAAATATATAGGTAGCTCTTGTTGAAAAGTATTCACTTGCAACCAGATATAATACAAGATCGTTTTCCGCTATTACACTATTGTCATCAAATTGTCTTTCATATGTATTAATTACTCAGATAACCAATTGAAGAATTTTCAGAAGTAACATTCCAATAATACCCTGCACAAATGTGCTTACAAGGTAGAATATGTAAATAAAAATCAATAAAGGATGGCAGTACAATCACATGCTTAGCACATCTCAATTTTCTCAATTTCAATGCCGTTTCTAAATGGTACAATGTTACACGTGGATCCATTATAATGGTTTTATACATTTTAAAGCAGAACAATAAATAACGACCAAGAAAGCACTGAGAAACGTCTTTGAAGGCATGTTCCTTAGCACTCACGATAAATACACACCTAGAATCAGCATTGAGCCAAATTGTTTACTAATCATAATCAAAGGGGACAAGACAGTTTGGTAGAAAGTCATAGAATCATATAGAATATAAATTTCAGTTAATCAAGTCTATGCTGACTATCAAATACCCAACTGTACTAAACCATTTATCAGAGCTGATAGTCAGCATAGACTTGATTAGCTGAAATTTCTATTCTATATGATTCTATGACTTTCTACCAAACTGTCTTGTCTTAGTGATTCGGGAGTTCATCTGCATACTTCTTGACTACTGTGATGATACCTGCCTCTACCACTCCCCCAGGCAGCATGTTCCAGATTCCAATCACCCTCCGGTTGAAAAAGTAATCCTCCTCAGGTTCAGTGCAAACCACTTTCTCAAAATCTCTACCCTCTGATGTAAGATATTTTGCTACAACTACAGGGAAAAGTTTCAAACTGTCTACCCTGTACTGGTGCTTCATAATTTTGTGTATTCCCTTTCAGCTTCTTTCACTTCAAAGGAGACTGACTATCCAGTCTCTTTGCATACATATGACACGGTATCCTTAGCCACAGTGCCCTCCATAATGTTTGGGACAAAGACCCATCATTCATTTATTTGCCTCAGTAGTCTACAATTTGAAATTTGTAATAGAAAAAAAATCACTTGTGGTTAAAGTGCACATTGTCAGATTTTAATAAAGGCCATTTTTATACATTTTGGCTTCACCATGTAGAAATTACTGCAGTGTTTATACATAGTTCCCCCATTTAGGGCACCATCATGTTTGGGACACAGCAATATCATGTAAATGAAAGTAGTCATGTTTAGTATTTTGTTGCATATCCTTTGCATGCTTGAAGTCTGCGATTCATGGACATCACCAGTTGCTGGGTGTCTTCTCTGGTGATGCTCTGCCAGGCCTGTATTGCAGCCATCTTTAGCTTATGCTTGTTTTAGGGGCTAGTCCCCTTCAGTTTTCTCTTCAACATATAAAAGGCATGCTCAATTGGGTTCAGATCGGATAACTGACTTGGCCACTCAAGAATTGACCATTTTTTAGTTTTGAAAAACGACTTTGTTGCTTTAGCAGTATGTTTGGGATAATTGTTTTGCTATAGAATGAACCGCCGACCATTGAGTTTTGAGGCATTTGTTTGAACTTGAGCAGATAGGATGTGTCTATACACTTCAGAATTCATTATGCTACTACCATCAGCAGTTGTATCATCAATGACGATAAGTGAGTCAGTTCCTTCAGCAGCCAAACAGTTGATTTTGGTAAGCCTAAAGTTTGGCTGATGTTTCCAACAGTTTTATTCTTGTTTCTCATTATCATAATGGCTTCTTTGACTTCATTGGCACAACTTTGGTCCTCATATTGATAAACAGCAATAGACGTTTCCACAGGTGATGGAAAGACTGGAGGAAAGACGAGGTGCTGAGAGCTCTCTTATACCTGCATTAAGGAGGCAATTAAACACACCTGAGCAATTACAAACACCCATGAAGCCATGTGTCCCAAACATTATGGTGCCCTGAAATGGGGGGGGGACTATGTATAAACACAGCTGTAATTTATTTGTGATGAAACCAAAATGTATTAAACTGGCCTTTATTAAAATCTGACAATGTGCACTTTAACCACATGAATTTTTTTCTATTACGAATCACAAATTGTGGAGTACAGTGGCAAATAAATAATTGATGGGTTTTTGTCCCAAACATTATGGAGGGCACTGTATATTCTGGACCATCTCTTCCACACACTCTCCAGTACAATATGCTGTCCATAATACTCCTGCTATGGACTACATGCACAGTCTTGTTGCCATACTACAAAGTTGTTCTGTAACTCCTGTGCTCATATACTATGCCTGGGCTAATGCAAGCAAGCCTGCATTGCAATCTTATTCACTGTGTGCCACCTTCAGGGAGTTTATAAAATTATGAGGCATATATTGAGTAGACAGCCAGAATCTTTTTCCCAGGATGGAAAACTCAAATAGTGCAGGTACATAAGAGTTGGTCTTGCATCATGTTTGGTTCAGACATTTTGGGCTGAAGAGCATGTTCTTATACTGTACTGTTCTATGTATTTCTTATGTTCGTTAGCCCTCCAAAAGAACATATTGCATTTTGAGTTACACAGAACGACAAAGGTCCTTTAGCCCAACAAGTCCATGTCAATTTATTAGAATTAAATTTCATCTGCCATCCACTTCCCATCTTAGCAAAGTCATCTCGTAGCCTAATGCTATTTTCCATATTTTCAACAAACATCACCAATTTTTGTCATCTGCAAACTTGCTAATCATATCTCCCGTGTTCACATCCAAATTCTTAATGTATATAACAAATAGTAGGATCCCAGCACTAAATTCTGTGGAACGACACTGATCAAAGTTTTCCAAATACAAGTACACCCCTTTCATCATTTTCTGCCTCCTATTTCCAAGCTAATTTCTGATCCAGTTGCCAACTTTCTTTGGATCCCATGAGCTCAAACCCAGGTTAATAGAAACATAGAAAATAGGTGCAGGAGTAGGCCATTCGGCCCTTCGAGCCTGCACCACCATTCAATATGATCATGGCTGATCATCCAACTCAGTATCCCGTGCCTGCCTTCTCTCCATACCCCCTGATCCCTTTAGCCACAAGGGCCACATCTAACTCCCTCTTAAATATAGCCAATGAACTGGCCTCAACTACCTTCTGTGGCAGAGAATTCCAGAGATTCACCACTCTCTGTGTGAAAAACGTTTTTCTCATCTCAGCCCTAAAAGACTTCCCCCTTATCCTTAAACTGTGACCCCTTGTTCTGGACTTCTCCAACATCAGGAACAATCTTCCTGCATCTAGCCTGTCCAACCCCTTAAGAATGTTGTAAGTTTCTATAAGATCCCCCCTCAATCTTCTAAATTCTAGCGAGTACAAGCCGAGTCTATCCAGTCTTTCTTCATATGAAAGTCCTGACATCCCAGGAATCAGTCTGGTGAACCTTCTCTGTACTCCCTCTATGGCAAGAATGTCTTTCCTCAGATTAGGAGACCAAAACTGCACGCAATACTCCAGGTGTGGTCCCACCAAGACCCTGTACAACTGGAGTAGAACCTCCCTGCTCCTATACTCAAATCCTTTTGCTATGAATGCTAACATACCATTTGCTTTCATCACTGCCTGCTGCACCTGCATGCCTACTTTCAATGACTGGTGTACCATGACACCCAGGTCTCGTTGCATCACCCCTTTTCCTAATCGGCTACCATTTAGATAATACTTTCCTGTTTTTGCCACCAAAGTGGATAACCTCACATTTATCCACATTATACTGCATCTGCCATGCATTTGCCCACTCACCCAACCTATCCAAGTCACCTTGCAGCCTCCTAGCATCCTCCTCACAGCTAACACTGCCCCCCCAGCTTCGTGTCATCTGCAAACATGGAGATGTTGCATTCAATTCCCTCGTCCAAATCATTAATATATATTGTAAATAGCTGGGGTCCCAGCACTGAGCCTTGCGGTACCCCACTAGTCACTGCCTGCCATTCTGAAAAGGACCCGTTTACTCCTACTCTTTGCTTCCTGTCTGCCAGCCAGTTCTCTATTCACATCAATACTGAACCCCCAATACCGTGTGCTTTAAGTTTGTATACTAATCTCCTATGTGGGACCTTGTCGAAAGCCTTCTGAAAGTCCAGATATAACACATCCACTGGTTCTCCCTTATCCACTCTACTAGTTACATCCTCGAAAAATTCTATAAGATTCGTCAGACATGATTTACCTTTCATAAATCCATGCTGACTTTGTCCAATGATTTCACCACTTTCCAAATGTGCTGCTAACCCATCTTTAATAACTGACTCTAGCAGTTTCCCCACTACCGATGTTAGACTAACTGGTCTGTAATTCTCCGTTTTCTCTCTCCCTCCCTATTTAAAAAAGTGGGGTTACATTAGCTACCCTCCAATCCTCAGGAACTACTCCAGAATCTAAAGTGTTTTGAAAAATTATCACTAATGCATCCACTATTTCTGGGGCTACTTCCTTAAGTACTCTGGGATGCAACCTACCTGGCCCTGGGGATTTATCGGCCTTTAATCCATTCAATTTACCTAACACCACTTCCCGGCTAACCTGGATATCACTCAGTTCCTCCATCTCATTTGACCCCCAGTCCCCTGCTATTTCCGGCAGATTATTTATGTCTTCCTTAGTGAAGACAGAACCAAAGTAGTTATTCATTTGGTCTGCCATGTCCTTGTTCCCCATGATCAATTCACCTGTTTCTGACTGCAAGGGACCTACATTTGTTTTAACTAATCTTTTTCTCTTCACATATCTATAAAAACTTTTGCAGTCAGTTTTTATGTTCCCTGACAGTTTTCTTTCATAATCTATTTTCCCTTTCCTAATTAAGCCCTTTGTCCTCCTCTGCTGGACTCTGAATTTCTCCCAGTCCTCTGGTAGGCTGCTTTTTCTGGCTAATTTGTATGCTTTATCTGTTGATTTGATACTATCCCTGATTTCCCTTGTTATCCACGGATGCACTACCTTCCCTGATTTATTCTTTTGCCAAACTGGGATGAACAATTGTTGTAGTTCATCCATGCAGTCTTTAAATGCCTTCCATTGCATATCCACCGTCAACCCTTTAAGAATCAATTGCCAGTCTATCTTGGCCAATTCACATCTCATACCCTCAAAGTTACTTTTCTTTAAGTTCATAACCTTTGTTTCTGAATTAATTATGTCACTCTCCATCCTAATGAAGAACTCAACCATATTATGGTCACTCTTGCCAAAGGGGCCACGCACAACAAGACTTTTAACTAACCCTTCCTCATTACCCAGTCTAGAATAGCCTTATGTATCTTATGTATCTCCTCTGAAGAAGGGTTTCAACCCGAAATGTCACCTATTCCTTTTCTCCAGTTACTGCAGCTCTTTGTACCTATCTTTAGTCTAAACGAGCATCTGCAGTTCCTTCCTACACCTTATATCCTCTGCACCCTTGCTCAGAATTTCCTTCCCCATCTAATCATTTAGATGGACCCAAAATGTCACATATCCATGTTTTCAAGAGATCCTGCCTGACCTGTGGATTAACTATCTTTTTTTTCATAATTTTCAATAATATTCTAAAGCTCAATTGTTTGCTTATCCTCCTCTAAAAATGAAAATCATTGAATTATTTTGTTGAATGAAATCATTTCTATTTATTCTTAATTTCACGTGTCAATGAGCAATGCATTAAAACAAAATGATTTGGTAGTTTCCATCTTACCTGGAGTTCATCTCCCCCTGCTGGTGAAATAAACAATATAAACATATCCACCATGTCTGCCACTGCAAACTCAGATTGGCCCACACCTGTGTAAAACACAAAGCTTATTGGCATTGCTTTACTGAATGCTGTTTAGTTAAACTACGTCAAGCAACTGGAAATGGGAAGGATTATGAATCAACAAAAGTGTTGAAAAGTATGATCAACACAAAAATAAATAGTTTCAGTGTGACCGACAGACACCAAGGTTAAGAATCCTCAAACTAGAAAACAACTAATAAAACGAATAAAATTGGGTAATCCTTATTTCTACTGACTGCAAAAATGAAATCTCATACCACTTTGATGGACAATTTTTTTTTTGATGGTTTAAATAATTTCTGTAATTGCCTTCATTCATAAGAGCTTACTGCACTTCTGGCATATTAATGGCATCAAGGAATATGGAGATAGCGCTGGGAAGATCAGAAACATAGATCAGCCATGAACACATGAATGGAGCTGCAGAACAAAGGGACTATTCCTGCTACCATTTCTTATGTTCTTATTCAGTCAAATGATTTGTAAAATCTGATATGGCACATAAAAGCTAGAAATCTGAAATTAAGATAGAAAATGCAGGAAATACTCAGTAAGCTTAGCAGCCAGCAATTACAGAGAGCAGATCAGAGTTAATGCAAATTCTTATGAAAGATCACTAACTGACATCAGAAACTGGATCAGATTTATTTTAATATGTTACAACGAAAGTCACAAAAAACTGCTTCGCCGTGTAATTCAAAAGCAGGATTTGGTACCAATTTTGACTCACTTCAAGAAATTACTCCGTTCTGCTAATAAAGTTAAATAACCGGCAAATATATGAAATTATCAATAATGATAAGTTGTAATGCTTTGAAATCATATTTATTTTGCATGAATACTATGCCAAATCTCTGTGGAAAAAGAACCTCTTTTCTTTTTTTACTGTAGTAAAACTGATAACGTATTTTATTATTGTTTATTGTATATTTATTTGTTGTGTTGTTGCATTGATGTGCCTTCATCGTCACATTAATGTTTTTAAAATGTACTCTCTACCCCTATGGATTTCTTTCACTCCAGGCTCCTCCAAAGTAATCAAAGAAAAAAGTCGTAAACAGCAATACACTGATGCAGGATTTCAACACGAAATGTCAACAATTCTTCCCCGTCCCCAACAGATGCTGTTGGGGGCAGGAATACTCCAGCAGCTCTAGGTTCCAGCTCTGGGTATGGTCTTACCAAATCCCTACCTCACTGATGCAAATTGCACTTCGCCATAATTAAAAAAATTAGAAAACAAGTATTTGTGTCAATAAAAAACAAGTATTTGAAATTTGAAATAAAAGTTCTAACTCAAAGCATGCACATTGCCTGCAACTGTAAATTAATCATTTGAAGGATTTTTTTTCAAGGCACCTCTGCATCTTGTCTATCTATTTTTCAACATTCCCAAATTTATACTGATCTTTCCCAGATGGTTTGCTTGAAGTCCTCCATCATGTTTTCATCTGTGTCATCAAAACAGCCATCCAAGCAATTGTGATAATCATTTATTCTTTTAAGGTAATCCATTTTCATCCTGTCTTCTCAAACTATTTGCAATTCAATAAATGACATGTCCTCCAAAGTCTCTCCATCATCATCCGTGTGGTTGGGACCTCAAATTCTTAGTGCCATTCTTATTTCTTCAAATTAAGCCAGCGATTCTGCACCTATGTGGTTCTTTCTGATGTCTCTCAAACATCTATTCTTGGCTCATTCCCATTTCACCCTTCTGCAACATCATCTGCTGAGGATGACACGTCGCTTAGCCTCTTCGGAGTCTCCGAATTGTTCATCAGACATCCACAGCTAGTTTAACAATGAAGATAGACACAAATGTTGGAGTAACTCAGTGAATCAGGCAGCATCTCTGAAGAAAAGGAATAGGAGACGTTTCGGGTCGAGACCCTTCTTCAGACTTATTCAGCACTATTAATCCATGGCAATCACATCTAGTGTAACAACTATTTACTGCGAAATCCAAAGCATCATCTTCAGTCCTTGTTAGAAACTAGATGCCCTACATATCCCTCTTTGTGCAAGTTATATGAATGAACCAAACGATTTGCTCGAAATGATTACAGTTACCTATAATCCATAGTTAGCTGAGTAGGGCTATCGTGACAGCAGGAAAAGGGGTGGCAAGACAGTTTTATGGCACCAGGTAAGCGGTGGTCCATCATAGGTAACTTGACGGGCTAATGAATTATAACCACATCAACTGAGGTGGTGTATTATGGATCTGAAAAGCTGAGTAATAACAATAGGACTGGCAAGGAGGCAGAAATGAAAGGATAAGTCCTTTCCTCATGAAACAGGACAGCTGTAATCACACTGAGATGGTCAGCATTATTAATCAATGGCAATCACATCTCAACCACATTATACAACACTCTCTTATGAACTTACCTTTCATCTGCAAGTCAAGGGATGCAGCAGCAGCTGACCAGGACACTAGCATGGCTGCATGTCCTGAATTCCAAGGAGGAGGCTTATGCTATGACTGGAGGAGCCATTAGAGAGTTGGTGAACAGCAATGGGGCTGAAACGATAGAAAATGAAGGCATTCTCACACATTGCTCCATGCAACTACTAGGATTGCTGTGGCACCCAGAGAATGTTAGACAACAGACTACAGTATTGCTGCAATACATTGAAAGCCACGTTGAACATAGGTCATTGCTGCCAATAATAGCAGTAGTCTGAGCTTCTGAAATAGCAAATCATCTTTGGACTTCTAGAAAAGAAGCAAGTTGATGTTTTATTGTGGAACTTTAATTGCAGCATCCAGAAATTGGATAGATTTGCTTGATTTACAATGGGAACTAAGATCTCTACTGTCAGAGTTGGAGCTAAACTTGTGCTAAGAAAGTTTCCTACAACTAGCAAATTGGAAGGGATGGGCCCTGATCTCTGAAGAAAGCTCCATATTTGGCACTTCCACATTCCTTGATATTACTTGCAGGCTTTCTGGGAAGACTACCAATACAACATCTCAAAATTCAACATCCTTTATCCCATTAAAGACCTCATCTGAAACATCGGTAGATGAACATGTGGTCAACCTCACCTCCAGTGACCCAACACCTGGCTCCTGTATATTTGCCTCCTGCCTTTGCTGTTGGCGATCCACATCTAATATCTCTCCATGTGCTGGCCCCTGCGTGTAAACTACTTCCTTCAATCGACACAGTATCTGAGATGTTGGCTACGGTATCCGAGATGGTGGCTACAAATGTTAACTCATTTGGTGGCATTCTTTCCTAATACTGTTATTACACTTCCATCTGCTGCTCTTTACCACTACCTAGCTACATTTTTTACAGAATCTAAATCAGATGAGTTTGAGGAACAAAGGAGAAATACTTCTGATGAGGGTAGGGTCAGATATGCAATATTGTTCTATCATTTTAGCCTCAGTGCTGATATGTCAGAACCTGATCATAACCTCAATAAAGGCTGCTCCAATCATAGTGTCACCATCTCCTCCTTGGGATTCAGAGATTATAGAATGCTGGTACCCTGATTAGCTGTGTTGCCTCTAGTGACCTGCAAGTAAAGGTTAAGTGTGGGAATGTTGTGCAAAGTGTTTAATGTGATTTTCATAGTTTAATAATTGACAGTATAAACAAGCTCTGAGATGTGTGTATGCACTTTGCAGTATTCGGATGAGGCAAATCTAGGAACTGACTATCTGATTTGCCACCATTAATTACTACTATTACTAACATGTTTCAAGAGGAGGGTGATTAACGGAGGTACATCCATTGCCAAATTACAAATCTTCTGCAACATTATAAATTAAACTCCCAACAGGCTGTTGGGAGTAAGAATTTCTTACCCTTTGCAGAGTAAATAGTATATATGCTGTAATGATAAATACAACAATAAATATAAAGTGCAAAATAGCAGATTGGTGCAAGATTGTAGAACAAAATCCAAGTAGTGCAAAAGAATATTAAAACACAATAACGGAATGACCAATGATGTAAAGCTAAGAGTAACCAATCTCTTCTCACACAGCACATTCTCTGAGATGTTGCCACGTAAAGTTAAGAGTATGTGGCAACATCTCCGAGAACGTAATGAGTAAGAAGAGATTTGTTCAGAGATCGGATAGCAATACGGAAGATGTTTTAAAAGGATAAGAAATTCTTACTCCCGTTCTGTTTTCAAGCTCCAGGAGATGGATGAGAAAAGGAAATAGTCAGTGACAGGCATATTTGACAATACTTACAGCCTGCCTGATGCAACACACCATGAAGATTGATTAGATGGAAAGAACTGATGGATTGGGCTATCTTTCACTAATCTCTGAAAATTCAAGTAGTCAAGAGCAGAGTAGCTGTACAGTCATATAGGTTGGATTGCATCCCATCTGAATACTTTCTATAGGTCATCTATAAAAGTTCAAGAGAATCCTCAAGGACATGCCGAATCTTCTCAGACACCTAAGAAAGTAAGTACGCTGATGCGCTTTCTTAGTCCCAGCATCAACGTGAAGAGACCAGGTTAGGTTGTTGGTGACATGGATGCTGAGGAATTTGAAGCATCTCTATAGCAGCTCCATTGAGGCTTCTGCTCACCCCTTGCTTCATTGGGTCAACAATCAACTCTTTCAACTTGCTGATGTTAAGGACTGGATTATTGGCCCAATATCACAACACTAAGTTCTCAATCTCTTTCCTAAACTTTGTCTCATCATCGTATAGTCAGCTGACAATAATGATATCATCGGCAAACTTAAAGATCGAGGTGGTGCTGTATTTGGCCAGTCATGGGTGCACAGAAAGTAGAACAAGGGACTAAGCGCACCAAGACCGAGGGTCAGGGTGGATGAAATTCTAAACTACTGAGGTCTATCAGTCAAATGTTCCCAAAGGCAGTTGTAGATGGAGGTCCCAAAGCCAAGGTCCAGAAATGTAGGTATGTGCTTTTGGTATTATGGCATTGAAAGCCGAGTTGTAATCATTGAGTAGCATCCTGTTCGTATTGTCAAGGTGATACAGGGCTGAATATAATGCAAGAGCAAGCAATCCAAGCTCCACCAAAGGGTTTTATGCTATCTGGTTGTCAAGAGGACCTGGCCAAGTGAGACCCCTGGAAGGAACTTGCACAATTGGACTAAGCACACAATCCTCAAGGGCACCATTGTTATCACTTGGAAGGAGTACTGAGGAAGCTGCCATATTTTAAGAATATGGTAATTTATCTATGAAAAAAATGGATGCAAAAATGTTTCTTTTAATCTGGATGTTTGCTTAATCATTCAACCAAAAAGGGGCAACAAATATATATTTTTACTCCAATAACATGATGAATGATGTAATGGCAGGGAAGGACCCAACTTTTCCCATCGGGCCTCTCCATCCCCACAGGCTCCTTAGCAATATTCACCCCATATACAAATAGAGACAACTTGAACACGTTTACTTCACCATCTAATACCAATGCTGAAAATATAAAATGTGGTTTTACAGGTTAAAAGTACAAATTTGCTCTCTGCCTTGTGTCACCAGTGAAATGACTTTGTCGGACTAATAGTACTATAATGCTATGTAGGAATTTTCAATGAATGATGTGGTAGTGGCATGCCCAGCAATGACAGGTGTTTCACAGTTTAACAGGAACGCCAATTTTGATAATTGGAAAATATTTGAGTTTTTGAATCTATTTTGCAAGGTAATTCACTTTCAGCCTCCTGGACCACATCAACAAAAATAAACTCTTTTGTTCTGGTGCATTTATCTTCCAGAATTCTTAATACCAAAAGGAAATCAGGTGTAGGAGGTTCCCTATGAACTTGGAAGAGTTTTTTTTTGGTTTATCTTCATTGTTGGCACTATCAACACATGTGAGTCATGTGACCTCGTGTGCACTGAGATCACATGGCACTGGATTTACAACAGGAAATGAATGCTAAAATTACTGCGAGTTCTCCGAGCAGCATGCATTAAAGTCACTACTCTCTGGTAGGAAGATGACAAACAGCAAGTTGGACATTGCTATTCTAATTGATGGAAATTGTTAATAATGGTGGTGTACTGAACAGTTCCCAAGTGTTATGTGGAAATTAGGATAGTTTGTATGAAGATACATTCAAATTTTGACCACATGTAACATTATTTTATTTTTTTCTGTACCAAATCCAGGCTCATTGAATTGACCGTTATAGCATTTAGTACCCTACCCATTGTGAGTTTATCCAGACAACCTTTTTCTTGTCCTCCATGGAATAAGTATCTCAATCTACTTCCTCCAGTAATGCCTTAATTGTTGGAAAATCTTGAAGCTCAACATCTTCCAAGTTATGTTAGTATTCTACCTGCTTTCTCAATACACTTTCTAAAAATTGCTCCAACCACAATGTTGAATGGTTGCATACATCAAAAATGAGTGGCATACTCACTATTGATGTATGCAACCACTCAACAGTGACGTTGGCAGTGGCCACATATTGGGAATCATATTAAGTTACACTTAATACTCCAGCTGTGTCAAGTTGCGGATAATACTTTGCTGACTTGCTACTTGCAACAGAAGCATTGAGCATGTGTTTTTCTTGTTTCCAGATCTTTATTTTGGAATCCAGTTAGCTCAGCCCCCACATTATATGCTTTGTGTAAAAGAATCTCACAATAAGGAAGATGAAAAATTCTTATTTTGCAATATAAATTAACACTACAGTTCAGAAACTGGCCATTGAAGTCAACTATTGAAGTGTTAAAATTGTCATTTCAAATGTATCTGATTCGGATTCTAAGGTATATTTTTTCCTGAAAAAGTTTATTTTCCCTCTTTTTCTTTGAGTTTTTAGATGGACTCCAACATTATTCTTGTTGTGACAATGCTGTAACAGATGGAATATGTTGGAACAGTCTCAACAGGAAAATACTATCACTCATTGTGTAAAAATTGGTTTATGTCAGTCATAGGGCGAACAAATAGCTGGATGCACATGATTACCTGTCACATTTATCAGAAGTTACAAGTGATGCAGCCAAGACAAAATACCCATTTTTCACCAGAAACAAATCAGATAAGCCTCTGCTATCTTAACTTTCAGCAATTATATATAGTAGAAGAGTTTCTAGTCTCTAGTTAACCCCAAATTCATACATTTACCAATATTTTAAAGACATGTAAAATTGTTGTCATCAATATGAAATAAATAGTCTATAACATCAGATCTATTACCCTCCCAGGAGAGAACAAGACAATTCTTTAAAACAGACTTTTGCTTTAAAGAGCCTATCCCACTTAGGCGATTTTTTAGGCGACTGCCGGCGATTGTCATAGTCGTAACAGGTCGCCGAAAAAATGGCGACTGGACCCCCCTACGACAATGTCTACGACAATGTCTACGACAACCTACCACCTAGTCGACGTCAAGCTACCGACAACCGGTGGCCCATTAGGACGTCCACCAACGACCACACAGGCGACAACCCACGACAACCGAAGTCAACCTACGTCCACCTGCGACAACTGAAGACAACTGAAGACAATTCAGTCGCCGGTTGACGTAGGTAGTCGCCAATGGAATTCACCGAAGTCAGCACTGGCAACAACCTACATCACCTGGTGACAACCTACGACAGCACCTTCGTCAGGAGAAGTCAAGCTCCGCTCATTGGCGTCAACCCACTGTCGCCGACTTTAGCCAACAATTTTTGAACGTTGAAAATTCAACAGCAACCAGAAAGTCGCTCCAACTCTTTGGACAACTGAGGAGACTACTCACGACCATACAGGTGACACCCCGGTGACAGCCTAGTCGCCTGTAGTTGCCTAAAAAATAGCCTAAGTGGGACAGACCCTTTAGTACTTTTCATCATCTACAACTCAACATTTCTAAATCAATGAGGAAGGAACAATCAATGATGTTTAATTTAAAGAGCACCAATTTCAATAGGCTGAGAAGGGATATTGCACGGTTTGAATGGATACCAAGGTTGGCAGGTAAAAGTTAATGGCCAAACAGAAAACATTAAAGAATATCGTCACTTCCCCAAGTGAGAAAGAGCTCTTTGAATGACGAAAGATGTACACATTAAAATTAAACTGGAAAAATCTGTTTGAGGTTACAAATTCATAATGGTGAAGAATCAAACAACCTACAGAAAATAAAAAAATCAGCAAGGGAAATAGAAAGGGAAATAGAAGGGGAAAAGGGGTTGCCTTTGAAAAGTTTAACAGGCAACTTGAACACTACAATAGAAAACTCAAATAGGATAAAAAATAAAATGATATTTAAAATGTTGTCATGGACAAAGCAAAAGTCTGAAGAGAATGAACTTCCTACATGAAGTTCCTGCCATAATCTTTCAATCCTCCTTTCACACAAGAATAGTGCCAAAAGAGTGGAGATCTGCACATATTTCACCAATTAAAAGAGGGTATATCTGGATATATCTGGTAACTGATGGGTAGTCAAATGCTATGAAGCGTTTAGTGACAAATCTCAGACAAAATTGGCAATTTGTTAAACATGCATCAATAATTAATAGCCTTACTAATTAATAGCCTTCACATACATTTTAAAAGCAAGTTGCATCTAATAAATGTGGAACATAGAACAGTGCAGCATAGGAATCAGCCCACTAGGTCTGTGTTGAACATGATGCCAAGATAAACTAATCCCTTCATGATTTATATCTTGCAATTCCCTGCATATTCATGTGCCCATCTAAAAGCCTCTTGAATGCCATTATCGTATCTGCTTCCACCACCATCCCTGGCAACATGTTTCAGGCAATTACTACTCTCTATGTAAAAAACTTGCCCCGCATAACTCCATATCTCCACAAGTTTCCCCCCTCTCACCTTAAACCTATTCCTTCCAGTATTTGGCATTTCTACCCTGGGAAAAAAGTACCAACCATCTACCCTGCCTCTCATAATTTGATAAACATCCATCAGGTCTCCCCTCAGTGTTTCAAATGTAGTCTAAGTGAAGTGCCACACAGCTGCAACGACTTCCTGACTTATTTTCGATGCCTGACCAATGAAGTCAAGCATACCACAACATGCGTTGTCATTCTATCTACAAGTGTATATTTCAGGGAGCAATGGACTACTATCCCAAGATCCCTCTGTACGTCAAAGCTGCGAAGGGTCCTGCCATCAACTGCATAATTTCCCCTTACATTTCACCTTCCAAAGAGCAACACCTCACATTTGCCTGGATTAAATTCCATCTACCATTTCTCTGTCAATATCTGTAACTAATATATATCCTGCTCCATCCTTTGACAGCCTTCTTCACCATCCGCAACTCCACCATTTTTTGTTTCATCTGCAAACTTACCAACCAACCAAATTACATTTTAATCCATATCATAAACAACAGAGGTCCCAGTAGTGATCTCATTAATCACATGCATCTTCATCTTCTGGATCAGCCTACCAGGATGGACCTTGTCAAATGCCTTACTAAAGTTTATGTAGACAACATTCATTTCCCTATCCTCATCAATCATCCTCATTACTTAAATGTGAATGCTGATGGAAATCACTGGCAGAAACAGTACATTCATCATGGTTGCTTAAATGAAGATGCAAACACAAATTATAATCCAAGAAATAATTTATATTATGTAAAATTAAAATGTATGAAAACTTACCTACAGTTTCTACAAGAATTATATCATACCCTGACCCTTCGCATAAAATAATTGCTTCATTTGTAGTTCTGGTAACTCCTCCCAAAGTACCCAAAGTGGGTGATGGACGAATATATGCATTCATATCCCTTGAAAGTTCAATCATACGGGTTTTGTCACCCAAAAGTGAACCTAAAATTTGGAATTGTAAAACTTTCATTAAAATCAATTTCACAGAATACAGTAATATATTTGACACCCTTTTGTAAACTTGCAACATTGAAACATTATATGTTCTAATATGGCCAATTTCTGTTTATTCCAACAGGGGTAAAAAATGCCGTGTAACTTTGTTACAGCCAGATTTCAAATATTTATATAAGATATACAATCTTCCCCAAGTTACGACAGGGTTTTATTCGTAACATGAAGTCTAAAAGAAATTCACAAGGCTCATTCCTGGGATAACACCAGTGTCCTATCATGAACAGCAAAATAAATGAGATCTATGTTCTTTGGAGTTTAGAAGAACATGCAAGATCCCAAGGGAGTTCAAAGGATAGTTTTCATTTACACGGGAATTTGAAATGACAGGGCGATTAAAACGGGTGTGTAGACTGTGACAGAGACTAAAATGGAGAGTATTTAAAAAGAGGAAGTAGAAATATTTTTGAAAGATCATGGAATTGAGGGCTATGGAAAATCACCCAGACAAGGAGGCAAAGTCTGGGGCAGATCAGTGTGATTATATTGAACAGCAGGGCATACTTGACAGACTGGGTGTCCAACTTCTGCTCATACGTTTTTATGAAGTGATTCCAAAATCCAACATCTCTTCTTATCTGTCGCAAAAAAATCCACAGATCCACTACCCTCTAACTAAAGAAATTCATCCTTATCTCCATTCTAAAGTTTTCTTCTTTTGTTCTGAGACTGTGCCCTCTGGTCCTGGACTCTCCCAATATAGGAAACATCACCACACCCAGTCCATCTAGGCCTTTCATTCATCTGTAGGTTTCAATGAGATCCCCTGCCTCATCCATCTAAACTCCAGTGAGTACATGTCCAGACCCACCAAACACTCTTCCATAGGTCAACCTAATCATCCCTGGGATCATTCTCCTAAATCTCCTCTGGACAGCACATCTTTCTTCAGATGGCCCAAAACTGCTCACAATATTCCAAATGTGGCCTGACCAGTGTGTTATAAAGTTTCAACATTACATCCTTGCTTTTATATTCTAGTTCTCTCAAAATGAATGCTAACATAGCATTTGTGTTCCTTACTACCAACTCAACATGCTTATATTAACCTTTTGGGAATCCTGCACCAGCACTCCCAAGTCCCTTTGTACCTCTGATTTCTGAATCGTCTTCCCCATTTAGAAAATAGTCTATGTCTTTATTCCTTCAATTCCATCATCCAGATCATTAACATATAACATGAAAAATAGCGAAACAGTACCCAATCTCTGCGGAACACTACTGGTCACTGACAGCCAACCCAAAAAGGACCCCTTTATTCCCACTTTGCCTTTTGCCAGTCAGCCAATCTTCTATCTATGTCTGTACCTCGCCTCTAATACCACGGGTTCCTATCTTGCATAGTTGCCTCACATGCGGAACATTATCAAAGACCTTCTGAGAATCCAAGTAAATAACATTAATCGTCTCTCTTTTGTCTATCCTGTTTGGTACTTCCGCAAAGAATTCCAACAAATTTGTCAGACAAGATCTCCCCTTAACAAAACCAAGCAAACTTCGGCCTATTTTATCATATGTTTCCAAGTACCCCAAAACCTCATCTTGATAATGGACTCTAAAATCTTACCAACTACTGAAGTCAGACTAACCGGTTTAAAATTTCCCTTCTTTTGCCTCACTCCCTTCTTTAACAGTGGAGTTACATTTGTGATTTTCCAGTCCTCTGGAACCATTCCTGACTAGTTATTTTTGAAAGTTCACTACTAATGCCTCCAAAGCTACCTCTTTCAGAACCCTGGAATGTTGTCCTTCTGGTCCAGATGACTTATTCATCTTCAGATCTTTCAGCTTCCCATGCAACTCCTCCTCAGAATATAGCGACTGCACTCACTTCTGCCCCCAACTCTCTTGAATTTCTGGCAGGTTGCTGGTGTCTTCTACTGTGATGACTGACACAAAACATTTATTCAGTTCATCCGCCATCTCTTTGTTCCCCACTACTACATCTCCAGCGTCATTTTCCCGTGGTCCAATGTCCACTCGTCTCTTTTAATCTTTATAAATTATGAAAAAATGGTTTTGGTATCTTATTTTATTTTATTGGCCAGCTTACCTTCATATTTCATCTTTTTTCTCCTTATTGCTTTTTTTGAGTTGCCTTCTGTTAGTTCTTAAAAGCTTCCCAATAATCTTTGACATATTGTATGCCTTCTCTTTTGCTTTTACACTGTCTTTCACTTGCTTTGTCAGCCACAATTGTTTCACTTTCCCATTTGTATATTTCCTTCCCTTTGGGATGAAAAGATCCTGCATCTTCCGAATTACTCCCAGAAACACCTGCCATTGCTGTTCCACCATCATTCCTGGTAGGATTCCACTTCCAATCCACTTTAGCCAGCTCCTTCCTCATGCCTCTGTGGTTACTTTTACTCAACAGTAATACCGATACATCTGATTTTGGCTTCTCCCTCTCTTAGAGAACTCACAGGTTGAATTCTATCATGTTATGATCACTGCATCCTTGGGGTTCCTTCACATTAAGCTCTCTAATCCAATCTACACACCACCAAGTCCAGAATTGCCTTTTCTCTAGTGGGCTCCACTGCGAGCTGCTCTAAAAATCCATCTCATATGCATTCTACAAATTTATATTCTCGTGATCCAGTACCATCCTGATTTTCCCAGTCAATCTGCATATTGAAATCTCGCACGACCATTGTAACATCGCCTTTCTAATATGTATTTTCTGATATTCCGTACAGAATTTCCAGCTTGCAGTTAAACCAAAAAACATATTATAGAACATGAGAAAAAAATGTATGACCTTCCATTGCTTTGAAGGTATCTCATTTTATATGCAACTTTACATACCTCCAGTGGTTTTTGAAGATGGATCAACAGCTAGAACAGCAACTTTATGTCCTTTTCCTGTCAACATTTTCCCAAATTTTTCAATAAATGTAGATTTCCCAGCACCAGGTGGGCCAGACAGTCCTAAAGAGCAAATCAGTAAATTAAGACACCATAGGCTAAACTTGTTTCTAACCAGCTCCAAATCTTTGAACTCTTCCATTTAATTCAGTGATATTGAATAAATATGGAATTGGAAAAGGTATGAAATAAGTCGTTATTGTTTTGATGCAGGCTGGGATAAGTTTGAATCGGTTTTATAATATCCAAGGTGTGCAAAGGTCATAGATATAGCATGGTACAACAGTTCTAGCCTAGGCAATCGATAACCCATTTTGCATTAATCTTGCATGAATCCCAATATTTACTCCAATCACATTCTCATCAAACCTCCCCAGATTCTACCACTTACCTGCACATTACTATCAATTGATATGACCAATTAACCTACCAACCTGTATGTTTTTGGGTTGCAAGAGAACCCCGGAGTATCCAATGAAACTCATGCAGTCACAAGGAGAACCGGCAAATTCCATATAACATTGGTGGTGAGGATTAAACTCAGGTTGTTGGCAAGGTAAGGCAGTAGTTCTACTAGCTGTGCCACTGTGGCACTATCAGCTACATTATTGTGCTGCCCATTCAATTCCTATTTCAATTATGCCTTGCATAATCCTTCAATTTCATTGTAAAAAATACAAAGTACACATATTGAATTTGAAACTGCTACTCTACGCTCAAAAGCTGTTTGCAAAAGGTGTATAGTATGGATATCTCGCTGATATCTTCTGCATTTTCGGCATCCTTGGATTGATAGCGCAAGGAATATAATCACCAACTCGTGTTTGTAGATATTTAAGAGAATATTATTGCAGTTCTTTCTACGCCCAATACAGAACTCATCCTTTCATTTGCCTGCAAAACTAATCACCAGTTGAGGTCATTAAGTAGGAAAAGCAACATGTACCAAAAAATTTAAATCATGCGGGTATAACAAGATGCGGTTATCGATGGAGCTAGAAGTCTCCTTGGACTGACTTTGAGCGGCGTGAACTTAATGTCGGAGTCGATCCCTTGCCTGCGGACTTTACCATCGAGCTCGCAGTCTCGGGAGAGGCTAGTCGGGAAGCTCCAACGACGCAGAGGCTTGACCAGCCCCGACTCGGGGTTCGATTGTCCGGTGCGGGGGAGTTGACATCCCCCAATGCAGGAGCTGATCGCCCCAACGCAGAGGGCCCACCGCCGGCAACGGAAGTCAAGATCGTCCCGTCAACGGAGAGCTCGAAGCCCCTGACCGCGGGAGAGCAAACAAGGGAAGAGATTGAACTTTTTTTTTTTGCCGTCCATCACAGTGAGGAATGTGGACGAGGCAGCAGAAATTAGATAGGTGATGTTTTGGGTCAGGACCCCGCCTCACAAATAACCAACCCCAGACCTTTCAAGTTCACACCAACCTGATAAGTGGAAGTGTTCACTAGCAATGGGTAATCTATGTACAAACATCAAGTGAGACCTGGTTAATGCAAAATGTCTACTCCTCTCAAATGAGACCCTGAGCAGGCTCCACCTATTGCCTTCTGCAAACTATTTTTATTCTCTTCTTTCCTTTCACTTCATCTTAAAAGTTGCCAGTTCTGATTGTAGATCACTGACCTAAACTGTTAAATGTTTCTCTCTCACCAGACGTTGTCTAAATATTTATTGTTATTTCAGATTTCCTGCATCCACTGTATTGCGCTATTGCATAAATTGTTTAGAATATAGAATAGTACAGGAACAGGCTCTTCAGCTCACAATGCCCGTGCCAAACATGATACCAAGTTTCCTCATATTTTGCTTGAGCAGCTTACAACCCAGCGATATGATTGTCCTCCATTGTCAGAGTGAGGCTAAATGCAAATGGAAGCAACAGCATCTCATATTTCGCTTGGGCAGTATGAATATTGATTTCTCTCACTTCGGGTAGCCCCAGTATTCCCTTCTCTCTATCCCTCCCCCATCCAAGTTGTACTAGCTTCTCATTTTCACCCTTCAAACAGCTAACAATGGCCTGTTTTCTTTATCATCGTAACTTTTTTGCATATCTTTCATTCATTGTTCTTTATCTCTCCACATCACCGTCTATATCTCTCATTTCCCTTATCCCTAACCAGTCTGAAGAAAGGTCTCAACCCGAACCATCACCCATTCCTTCTCTCCAGAGATGAGTTACTCCACCTTTGTGTCCATCTTCGGTATCAATATTGATTTCTCTAACTTCAAGTAACCCTTGGATCCCCCCTCTCTCTCTCTCTGTCCCCCACCCTAGTCATTGTACTAGTTTCACTGTCATCCTGGTGAGTTTCATTGTTTGTATAACTCGTTAACACCTAGCTCACAGCCAGCAATGGACTGTTTGCTTGATCATCGTTACTTTTTTGTATATCTTTCATTTATTTGTTCTGTATCTCTCCATGTTACCATCTATATCTCTCGTTTCCCTCTCCCCAGTCTGAAGAAGGATCTTGACCCGAAACATCACCTATTCCTTTTCTCCAGAGATGCTGCCTGAGCTGCTGAGTTATTCCAGCTTTTTATGTCTATCTTCGGTTTTAACCAGCATCTGCAGTTCCTTCACACAAATGATGTCAAGTTAATCACCTCTGCCTGCATTGGATCCGTATCCCTTCATTTCCTGCATAAACATTTGCCTATAAAAGTTTAGCTTAATCGTCGAGTCATAGAGTGATACAGCGTGGAAATGGGCCGTTCGGCCCAACTTGCTCACACCAGCCAACAATGTCCCAGCTATACAAGTCCAACCTGCCCGCGTTTGGTTCATATCCCTCCAAACCTGTCCTATCCATGTACTTCTCTAATTGTTTCTTAAACGTTGGGATAGTCACAGCCTCAACTACGTCCTATGGCATCATGTTCCATACACCCACCAACCTTTGTTCCTATTCAATCTTTTCTCCTCCACGTTAAAACTATCTCCTCTGGTCCTCGATTCACCTACACTGGGCAAGCGACTCTGTGCATCTACCCGATCTATTCCTCTTGAGATCTTATACACCTCTATAAGATCACCCCTCATCCTCCTGCGCTCCAAGGAATAGAGACCCAGCCTACTCAACCTCTCCCTATTAGTTCCCACCCTCGACTAATCCTGGCAACATCCTTATAAATTTTCTCAGTGCCCTTTCCAGTTGGACATCTTTCCTATGAAATGGTGCCCACAACTGAACACAAAACTCTAAATGCGGCCTCACCAACGTCTTCTACAACTGCAACATGAACAGTAACCACAACCTCATTTGATTAGGTTGACATTGCTGCTCAGCACGGTGGTGTTTTAAGAGGTCCTGCTGTACTGACCCACTCTGAAGGCCAGAGGTCTCTGGTCATTCAAACGCTCCCGTTCCCTCTGGCAGTCCAGCACTTTCTGCAGCAGTAGCCGAGCCAGGTGCTTCTTCTGCACGTTCGTCGACTCCGCCAGGGTGATGCCTTCAGCCAGACAGGACCTGTCTCCGCCCAGCAGCCCGTTGCACAAACGCTCAAGCAGCCGCTTCTCCCAGTCGGACAGCGTCAGCGCCATCTGCTGCTGCTCCGTCCGAAAGCCGCGCAGGCTAAGCGGAGCAGGAGCCGGGACGGGGCGAAGGCCCCGAAGACCAGCTGGAGCCGCGGCGGGGACCGGGGACTGTAACCGGCGGAGGCCCCGCGGCTCCCACACCAGCGAGTGCAACTGCCGCCCGGGCGCGCGGCGCTGAGCGAGGCCCAGGCGCGCGGCGGTGGCCCGGGATCTCTGGAGCGCGGGCGCGCGAGCCCGGCCTCCCCACCTGCACCACACACCCGGCAACAGCAGCGCCTGTAACATCATCCCACTCCCCGGCGTGACCGATCACACACCCACCCCTCACGCCAGCAACTAGAGACTTGTGTTTAAAGGTCGATGGTACCCAGCATACACTGCCCTCCTCGCGTATACTTCCGACGCATTGTTACTTTGCACGCACACGTTTGCTTGACGCTATCACCCTGGCTGGAGCCACCTGACTCTCAGTTGTGTGGGAAGGAACTGCAGATGCTGATTTAAACCGAAGATAGACACAAAATGCCGAAGGCAGCATCTCTGGAGAGAAGGAATGGGTGACGTTTCGGGTCGAGACCCGACTTCATACCTTTCTCAGTTGTTGTTTTCACACCTAACCCTTCCGTATCTCTAGTCTCTCTCCGGACTCTGAGGACCCGATTTGCAATCCATTCCTTCTCTCCAGAAATGCTCTCAGAAATTAAAGGAAAAAACCAACAAAAAGCAAATTACTGGAGAAACTCAGTGGGTCAGCCAGCATTAAAGGAAATAGACAGTTGACGTTTCGGGTCGTGACCCTTCTACGTATTGTAGTTCCCACCACAGACCCTTGTTTCAGTCACGAAGTTCCTCCACCCGTTTTGCTCAGGTTACAGTAAACGCTCGTTTTTGCGGACCTCTGTTATGGTGGTTACTACAAACCCACTGACTCCCATGGCTATCTGGACTACACTTCTTCCCACCTTGCTTCCTGCAAGGACTCTATCCCCTACTCCCAATTCCTCCGTCTACGCTGCATCTGCACCCAGGATGAGGTGTTCCAAACCAGGGCTTCGGATATGTCCTCATTCTTTAGGGAACGGGGGTTTTCCCTCTTCGACTATAGATTAGGCTCTCCTCTATATCCTGTAGCTTCGCTCTCACTACTCCCCCCCCCCCCTCCCCACTTATAACAAGGACAGAGTTCCCCCTTGTACTCGACTTCCACCATACCAGCCGTCACACACAACAGATAATCCTCCGACATTTTTGCCACATCCAAGGGGATCCCACCACTGGTCACATCTTCCCATCTCTTCCCCTTCCGGTTTTCTGCAGAGACCGCTCCCCTGTAACTCCTTGGTCAATTCGTACCTTCCCACCCAAACCACCCCCTCCCCTGGTACTTTACCTTGCAACCGCAGGAATTGCTACACTTGTCACTTTACCTTCCCCCTCGACTCCATCCAAGGACCCAAGGAGTCTTTCCAGGTGAGGCAGAGGTTCACCTGCACCTCCTCCAACCTCATCTATTGCATCCGCTGTTCTAGGTGTCAACTGCTCTACATCGGTGAGACCAAGTGCAGGCTTGGCGATCGCTTCGCCCAACACCTCCGCTAGTTCGCATTAACCAATCTGATCTCCCGGTGGCTCAGCACTTCAATTCCCCCCTCCCATTCCGAATCCGACCTTCCTGTCCTGGGCCTCCTCCCATGGCCAGAGTGAGTCCCCACCGCAAATTGGAGCAGCACCTCATATTTTGCTTGGGTAGTTTACACCCCAGCGGTATGAAGTGACTTCTCCAATATCAGGTAGTCCTTGCTTTCTGCCCCCTTCCCAGCTCTCCCACCTCCACCTCTTCCTATCTTCTTCCCGCCCCCCCCCCCCCATATCAGTCTGAAGGGTCTTGAACCCGAAACGTCACCCATTCCTTCGCTCCATAGATGTTGCCTCACAAGCTGAGTTTCTCCAGCTTTTTTTGTCTACCTTCTGTTATGGTGGATTGACTTTCACTGCCAGGTCGGGCTGCCATGAAACCCCTGGTCCATGCCGCCAGCCTGACCTCTCTCCCAGGCCATGCCTGTCACCAACCCTTAGTTGCACCCCCAAATCAGCCTGCAGGCCACGGCCAATGACTCTGCCTAGTCTCATTTCTTCCCCCACCCGCCGGCAAGCTGGAACCGTCGACTCGCCTTGATTTCCAGGCCGTTTCAGACCGAGAGAGTGAAGGTCCTGACCCGAAACGTCACCTGTCCATGTTCTCCTTAGATGCTGCCTGACCTACTGAATGGGCCAGGGTGGTGTGGATCTTTTTTTTTTTTTTTTAAACATATTCATTTGATGGTAGGGAGTTCATTACCTGTTATGGACTGACTGGGTAATGTCGACCATTCTTTGTACTCTCCTTGATCCCAAGTTGCTGAACCAGGCTGGGCGCTGCATCCCGTCATATGCTCTGTACACTACACCTGTAGAAGTCCAAAGAATATTCAATATACACAAGATGAGTGTTGTTTAGCAATTTAAAGATGTATTTAATACATACATAATATACAGCAATTGCTTTGAGCAATTCGCTTGCAACCAGCATCAATATGCATCCTGCATCTCCTTGTCTACATGGATGCCACATGGCTAACAGTACAAATATTACAATTACCTATTTAAACATTATATAAATGAACAAACATGGACACATTTTAATTATTATACTGCACAATCGGTTTAATAATGTCTAGGAATTACCTGTTCTCACACAAGCCATTTCAGGTTCCATAATATCAATAATAATCCCACACCCCTGCTCCACTCGACCAGGCCTACGTGATCTCCCGGTTGCTAAACACTTTAACTCCCCCTCCCATTCTAATACTGACCGTACTATCCTGGGGCTACTCCACTGTCAGTGAGGTCCAACGCAACTTGGAGGGAACGGCACCTCATATTTCGCTTTGGCAGCTTACAACCCAGCAGTATTTATTTAGATTCTCTAATTCAAGTAACCCTTGCTTTCCCCCTCTCCATCCCTCCCCCTTCCTAGTTTTCCGATTAGATTAACTATCCTCCTGATTAAATATTACTGATTGTATGCCTCATTGTCAGCTTCCCTCAGCAAACAATGAACCATTCTACATTTCTTAACATCATCTGCTTTGATCTGCCTTTTTCACACCTTACCCTTCCATATCTCTAGACTCCCTCTCCCTATTCAGTAAAATCGAGGGTCTCAACCCGAAGCATCATCCATTCCTTCTCTCCAGAGATGCTGCCTGTCCCGCTGAGTTACTCCAGCATGTTGTGTCTACCTTCGGTGTAAACCAGCATCTGCAGTTCCTTCCTACAACATTCAATTGGAGGCTAGTTCAATGTATAGGAGAAAGCAATATTAAGAGTTGTCGAAGAAACTATCCCCTGCTTCATGAAAAGGATATGATACCCTTCATTGGAAAGTCACAACACACTATGGGTAAAATGTCTGCCAGATTAAGGCACATTAAACACATAGTCACCTACATGACTATTCTATCACTTGCTTCCCTTTCTAGTGTTTTAGTCTACATTGTGCTTTAAAATGTCAAAAGTATCCAGTAGCTTGTGTTAAACCACAGTTCACCATACATATATTTCCACACAAAATTGGGTTGGTGGGAGTTGGGGAGGGATATTTTAACAAGAAAAAATTGTCTAGACTTGCCATTTTAGCTCGTAAGCAATAGATTCAAATTATTGAACATTGTAATCACAAAGTTTAGAAAACAATTTTTATTTCCCAGTTATTCACCATCCAGCTTTACTGGGGCCATTACTGTTTGTCATCTATATGAATGATTGGAATGAGAACATACATGGCAAGATTAGCAAGTTTGAAGATGATATAAAAGGTGGGTGGTTTTTCAAATAGTGAAGGTAGTTGAGAAAGATAGCAGCAGGATCTTGATCGATTGGCCAGGTGGGCTGAGGAATGGTTCATGAAATTTGAGAGAAATATGAGGTGTTGCATTTTGGGAAGTCTAACATGGGCAGGACCTACACACTGAATGGTAGGGATCTGGGGAGTGTTGTAGAGCAGAGAGATCTAGGAGTGCAGGTGCATATTTCCTTGAAGGTGGATTCACAGGCTTTTGCCATATTGGCCCTCATCAGTCAGGGTATTTAGTATAGAAGTTGGAAGTTGTTGCAGTTGTATAAGACGTTGGTGAGGCCGCATTTAGAATATTGTGTTCAGTTCTGGGCACCATGTTGTGTTAAAGATGTTGTCAAGCTGGAAAGGGTAGAGAAGATTTACGAGGATGTTGCCAGGACATCTGTTATCTGGACTATAAAGATTGAGTAGGCTGGGACTTTATTTTTTGAAGAACAGGAGGATGAGGGGTGATCTTATAGAGGTGTATAAAATCATGAGGGGAATAGATCGGGTGGATGCATAGTCTCTTGCCCAGAGTAGGTGAATCGAGGACCAGAAGACATAGTTTAAGGTGAAGGGGAAAATATTTACTAGGAATCTGAGGGGTAATCTTTTCACACAAAGGGTGGTGGGTGTATGGAACAAGCTGCCAGAAGAGGCAAATTGGGCCGTTTCCACACTGTATCACTCTATGATTCTAATACTCAAGGGCATGTTTTTTTTTTTTTTTTTAATGCAGCACATTATTAGCCCACAGACCATACGGTCAGTGCCTCTTTCCTGGTTTGAAAGCAACTGAACTGGCAGACTCACTTAGTGATCAACAAACTACCAATCTTACAACAGCATGCAAATCAGGTTCCTTGGTATGCTGCTGGAAGCTTCAATGACCATGGTCTCCTTGCAGCAATCAGATTCCTTTCAGAATTTATCAATGAAACATTGAGATACCCCTGAACAAGGGGGTTTCTGTCAATCGCATAGGAGGATCAAGCACCATGTTATCAGCACTTATGGAAGCCAGATCTATAAAGGAGTCAGCCACATTGTAACTACAGACTTTGATATGGTCCACTGACAATGAGTTCCAGTGAACCCAGTTAAGTTTCAAGGGAATGTAGGACCCCAGTGGGCTTACAGGTAAGACAAGAATTAGGACCCTGATACTGAGGTTGCATGTTAAAAAAAGATTGGAGTTTGACTGTATTCTTAAACTAAATGTTATCCTCGAATACATTCTGAAGTCCAGGAGTATACACTGCAGGACACATTCAGGGTACAATCAATGTAAAGGATACTGAGGGAAGACTAATACATAATGCAACTGACATCTAAGCTCCTTTACATACAATGCATGGGGATATATCTAAAAATCAAAGAAACTGCACATCCTCAAAATCCAAACACCAGAAGATGCTGGACCAAGTCTGGCCAAAACAGTGGACAGAGAAGTAAAAGAGTGAACATTACAACTTTAAATTTTTGAGAATTGGCCAGTTCCAATACAAACCAGAAAGGCTGGTTGCCCATATTTGTTGAATTAAATAGATTCCTGAGAATTATAACTTGCCCAGTCAGCAGACAAGATGTTCTTCACTAACTTGCATTGGGCTTTGCTGGAAGCGGGACGAAAGACAAAATTCAAAGTGTGGTGGAAAATTGAGATAGAAACACAACTGGTAATTGGAAGCTCAGGGTCAACCTCCAGGTCTAAAGAAAAGTATCTGAGAAAGCTGCATAAGGCTTCTCCAAAATGGGAAACCACATCATGAGCACCAAATGCCAATAATACAACTACTGCTGTTTGAAGCAGTGTTCGTATCCCTGACTACTGGACAGAGGTACAAGGACAGGTGTTGCAGCGGCAGGGGAAGGTGCTGCAAGATGTTGAAGTTAGAAATATGAACCCGAAATCTGTAGTAGGAACAGTCCTTTAGAATGTTGAAAGAGTGAAGGGGAATTTGGTAGAAAGAGAGGATAATTTGCTGAATGTGGAATTTAATATGATGGAAGGCAGGGACCTGAAAACTCATTTTTGTTCAGGTTGGGAAGCAAGGGGATGAAAGTAATAACCAGCAAGATATTCCACACTTGGATGAACGCTTTGTGAACTGTGATGGTGGGGAAACCACAGCTAAAATAAAATAGAAGACATCAGCATTTTTCCTCTCTTCTCATTTCCATTCATCTTCTCACATTTTGTGTCTCTTCCATGTTGTCTTTAAACAGAATGTCACCATCAGATCTCATTCACTGTCTCTGGCTGCCACCTCATCTCATAAATTCCTTTTTGTTCTTCCTACTCCTCTCACTTCTCCAAGTTAAAACAGAATTTTTTTTTGTTTAAATGTTTTGGTTTTGTTGTAAATTTACAACCCAAAATGCCAATTGCCTCCCCCCCCCCCCCCAACAGATGCTGTTTAACCTACCCAATTCTCATCAAGTTGAGCCATGATCTGTGATGTGCTTTACAAAAATGTCTAAGAATGTAGATTGTAAATATGCAATCTACAATCTTGTGTTGAAAATCTTATGTACTTTTCCTATAATATTTAATCTTGTCAAGAAGGATGCCATTATAATATTTAAAGGACAATCAGACGAGTACATGCACAGGAAAGATGGAAGGATATAGGCAAAACAGGACTAGTAGGTAGGACTAGTATAAACGGGACAACTTGGTTGGCATGGGTAAGTTCGGCCAAAGGGCCTATTTCTCTGCAGTATGATTCTCTACAATTCTGTACAGGTGGCGGTGTGTTACATTGTCAGTTGCATTAAGTTCCTCACTTACCTATACTAGAAAATTTGGGCCCAGCACTTTCTATCTTTCGAATGTAAAAACATACAAAGATATGAAATGAATGTGTTTAAGTCAAAGACAAATATAAACACATGAATAGGAGCTTAAACTTTAATTGTTGTCCATTAAACAGCACGAGAGATAAATTTATGTGACTATAAGATTAGTTACTTCTTGAAGCCAAATGTTACTTTGTAGAAATGGTCGGGTAATTCATGGAATTTTATTGAAATATTTAATGCAATATAATGCAAAGCACAACATAGAACTCAAGAATATTCCAAATCTTCTGTTGAGTGAAAAGTATGTTTATTTTGAACATGTTATCTCTGTAAAACACTTCTTTCCGTCTTCCTCTCTTTAAAATTCTGGGGTCTTCAATTTACACACTGCTCCATTTTGGATGGAGACAACAGAAACAACAAGCAGAAAGGTAATCATACAACATGCTTACAAAAATGATGAACACGATCGAATCAGTTACCTTACATTATGATAGTAGGAAAAGTGTAATATTTTCATGGATGAGAGAACTGGTGTATCAAAACAGCTTAACTAGTTACCATTTATATATGAAACAGCTGAAGTGAAGATAGAATACCACAAAATAATGGAAGACTTGCACTTTTACCAATAGAACATTGTATCTTAACAGTCTATGGTGCAAAGTTCTCAATTAGTTTCCAACTCATTTTTATGTTGATTTCGATGGACACCACCTGAGCAAAACAATCAGTAAATTATATTTTGTCATTAGGATGAATGGCAAGGACTCCAAATGATAAATTATACACAGATGACAGCATGAACATACTTTGGCCAACAGCTGAATAATTCAGCATTACTGCTCAGGCACATCCTCAGTCACTGAGCCTTGGCTTTCAGCTGGGTGAAACAGCATTGTAGAGCACACGACTTATTGTTAAGCACCATGGGCAGGTCATTAAACTATTTTATGTGGACTTTTGCTGGTGCCATTAGTTTATACACTGTCATTCATACTGACATTTATTAACCTTTCGCCAAAAGACACTGCATGTTTCCTAGTTGTAACACAAGGCCTTAGCAGAAACCAGTAGCCCACAAGTCCAAACAAACAGCCAATATGTGATGGTCACAAGGAACACAAGTGTCTACATAGGTGATTTGAGTAACCTTAAAGCAGCCGCACCTGGTTCACACACAGTACCCCCTATGAAAGTTAGGAAAAGAAAAGGCTGACATCATAAACTCTACCTGGTTTCCCTTAACTGATTGAAAATCAAATATCCATTTTGACAAAAGAAAATCTGAGCTTGCAGAACAATCTCATTAATAGTGAGACACACATGTATCAAATAGATATTCCCTGCTTAGACTATGTGAAAGCAGTTATTTTAGAGAAGAATACTCTTTTTACTGATCAGGTTGCAAGGAATCCCCCCCCAAATATCTACACAACATTAAGACTCAGAAACTCCATCACAAAATGCATAGCAACCTATCTGAATATCCAATAACCTAATAATGTTGTGGAGACCACTGTGCTATAACAAGTTTCTGACATGCACAAGAGCCAATGCCTCAACACTAAACATTCCCAAAGAAATTAGGACAGTTATACAACCTGCCGAATAACATTCTATGAAATATACCCAAAAATAACTAGATCCTGCAGTTGACTGACTTCAGTGCACACAACGAAATGGGTAATATGGATCTGTAAATACAACCAGAGAATTCCTCCTAACAATTGGACATTGTCACCACGTTGTCCAAAATGCTGGAAGATAGTTCTACTTGAACTGTCAAGGGTGGTGAATCCTACCACATGGAAGCCAATTCCACTATTAGTCATACTGAATTACAAGTCGTAATTGCAAAGTTTATCAATCTTTCAAAATATTTTCATTCTTTTGCAACATGTTTGTATTATCAGAAATAATTCACTCAATATTATGGCATAAACCAATTTCAACCACGACAACATTTGCAGTGCAAAGTTACATGGTTTATTGTAGATGTTTAGAGCATTGAAATTTCAACATTAGAATGTTCCTATTTATGAACCACATTTGCATACACCAATGAGGATTCAGTACAAAATAAGCTTCTTTTTTTTTAAATCACAAACTATGACCTAATTTCTCCTATGTTTAATTAGATTATTTTGCACAGGTCTGGGAACAGGGTGACAATCTATAACTTTGTCTCGGAAAACCACAACTTTCCCCTGCATACCCCTCAGCCCACCTAGCACACACAAGTAAATATTAATCCAAAGATAGATAAAATATTTAAACAAATAAACAAAAAATTGCAAATCTGAGTTAGTTGGATAAAAGTGTCCTTAATGTCTTCAAAGATAGAATTTGAGAGTTATTTTACCATATATTTTGTTGCGGTGCAATTCTTAAACGATACAAAATGTCAAAGGAAACATATACTTTAAAAATTATGACAAAACAATTTACATGGTTTCTAATGAAGGACTTGCAATCCTCAAAATAAATGTTGCTTCCCAATTCCACAGCACAACAGCAAAGGTTTGTGTAAAAGTGCATATAAGAACCGAAAATAATTGAGCATTATTTATAAAACAAGCTGACCTACTACTTGGAAAACTAACGTATTGCAAATATCCAGCCAACTTTAATCAATAAAACTGGAAAAAAATGTACAAGACTATTTTAATCATCGTATAAATATCTAACCTGTTGGTACCCACTAATCAGCTACTCAGAGGATTTATAGAAATATCTCAATGCTGCTCTTTAAAGAGAAATTAGCACATAAAAGGTGACAAAGCCAGAATAATGCATACACAATTTTTGTTTACCGAAGTGATGTTTTTAAAAACGTTTAATTAACAACCTCTGAACTAATGCTTAGTTACTAGTAAATGAACTTACTAGTAAACTTACGTACTAGTAAACTTAAAGTACACATTAAATGCAATGGTTAAAAATACTGAATTTACCCACAGCACAGATCACATGGCCCACTTACCCACATCTTTCTATTGTCAAATTGAAAGTCCCAATTCAATTGAAAAGAGGACAAATGTAACTACTTTAAATCTTGCCATACCTGTACATCCATACACACTTTGGAAATGTACTGAGAATTAAGCTGTAACTTGACACTATCTGATTTAATTATTTTTAAAAATTGATGTCAGCACTTGTTAAGACAGAGTTGCACACAAGACTCATTTGGTCCACTTCCACATTGTACTTCAGATGTAAAGTGACCTAATGTATCGAGGTTTTGCAAGTCATCCATACAATATACCTTCAACTTCAGCATACCATGCAGAAATTGTGCTACAATGGAAAAAGACTGCATTTACTTTTTACCACAAACTAGTATCTAAAACAGTTAACATTCAAGTGAATCATCTATGCTTGGTCACCTTTCATAATTTTAGCATTCTAAAATCATCTCCTATATAAATTCATCAGATTAGGCAGAAGTGTAATACTACAGTGTAAACTGAACACTTTCACGAGAACAGCAGTAAACTAAAAAAACTGATCAACTTTGTCCAACAATTGGTCACAAAAGGTCAAGTAACTTCCAGATTCCCATTTAGTACAGTCCAGAATGTACCCATTTTAAAAAGTCCTTCAAGTGATTGCAAACTCCAGAAAATCAACACTCAAGAATTTATGAGCACTATGAAGCAGCACAGCAAGCACCGTTACGACACTGAGGAGATAGGATTATGTGGGGAACCCATCTGGGTGAGAACTTTATCGAGCCATTGCAGAGGGCCATGCAAATGAATCTCTATCCAGCAAGGGGTGCTTGTTACGTCCTGTCGATGATATTCAGCTCCCCAACCCTAAAAATGCAACAATAAAAATTATGATTATTAAAAATATTAAAATACACAGAAAATACATTTTCTCCGAGAGCAACAATTTCTTTGGTTAACTACAGTAAATTTCATTATCAATTTGCACTAATACAACATAATATATCACAGGAAGAGGGCAATGGGCCCAATGCATCAAAAATGACTATCAAGCACACATCAACACTAAACCTACAAGAAACTATCTTGCATCTCCATCAACTCCCTTCTCTCCCAATTCTCCTGCCACCAACCAACACTAGGAACAATTTCAAGTTTGCAATTAACCTACTAACCTGCATGTCTTGTCATACATGAGGAAACCAGAGCACACAATGACATATGATGACATGGAGAATGTGCAAACTCCATATAGCTCCCAAAGTCAGCTTTGAAGTCAGCCTGGGAGTTTCAATGGTTTCAAAGGTTTAAAATGATGAGGCAGTAGCCCTTACTGCTGCAGAACCCATTTTCAGAAGTGTCTTTGTGTATGATTACTATAGATCCTGCATGTCTTTTGGCCTGACACAACCATTTAGAACTTAGAGTCCATTAGAGTCTCTCTTCTTACAAGAGTCATTTTTGCAAGCCAAATTCATTTTGCACAACACTTAGTACATTCCCACAAATCTCTTATTCATATCAAAATGTTGATTCACAGGGCATGCCGGATGCTTTCCTTTATTAACCAAGGGAAAGATTATAAAACAATTGAAGTTACTCAAAATATGTACAAGTGACTGAAATGTCAACGGGCAAACATTTGGGACCGACAACCACTGTTCTATTAACTTTAAAATAGCCATGGATAAAGATAGGGCAGGCCCACAAGTTAAAATTCTGAATTTGAGCGAGGCCAACTTTGATGGTGTTAAGACAGGAATTGCCAGTCATTTGGAGTAAGTTTTTGCAGGGAAAGGATTGACCGGAAAATGGCATCTGTTTAAAAGTGTGATGCCAGAGTTCAGGGTATGTATGTTCCTGGGCAAGGTCCTCAATGAGTATTTCTCCTCTATTTTTACGCTGAAGACATAGACTGGGGAACTTAGGGCTGTTAATGGAGATGTCTTGTGGACAGTCCTTATTACAGTCGAGGAGGTATTGGACGTCTTAAGGCGTATGAAGGTAGATTTATTGGGCCTGATCAGGTATATTGGAGGACACTTCCTCCATTGGAGGAAGCTAGAGAAGAAATTCTGACCTGACTGACATATATGAATCATCATAAGACAGAGAGACCATAGACAATAGGTGCAGGAGTAGGCCATTCGGCCCCATCGAGCCAGCATCGCCATTCAATGTGATCATGGCTGATCATCCACAATCAGAGGAGTTGCCAGAAGACTGGAGGGTGGCTGTGCTCTATTTAAGAAGGCTGCAAGGAAAAGCCTGGGAACTCTAGCAGTAGGCAAGTTACTATAGAAGATTCTGAAGGATGAGATGTATATGCATTTGGATTGACAATAAGATTGTGTCTATTGAATCACATAAGGTTTTAAGAAGTAACCAAAAAAGTTGATAGGCAAAATTGTAGGTGTTGACTATATGAACTTCAGTAAGGCGTTTGATAAGGTTCTGCATGATAGGCTGTCTGGAAGACAAGACCGCATGGGAGCGCTAGATAACTGTAAAGAGAATTGGCTTGATGGACGGAAGCAGAGGTGATGGTGAAAAATTATTTTTCTGTGACTAGAGGTGAGATCAGGGATCGGCGCTGGGCTCATTGCTGTTTGTGGTTTATATCATGAGAGTGTACCTGAAATGCTAAGGAATAGTAAGTTTGTAGATGACATTAAAGTGGGTGGTGTCATAGAAATTACAGCAGGATCTCAATCGGTTGGGCAGGTGGGCTGTGGAATGGTTAATGGGGTTTATTGCAGTTAAGTGCAAGGTATTGCATTTTGGGAAGTCAAACCAGGGCAAGACGTTCGCAGTGCAGGTACATAATTCCTTGAAATTGGTGTCACAGGTAGTGTGGACAAAAAGGCTTTTGGTACATTGGCTTTCATCAGCCCAGGTATTGAGTATAGAAGTTGGGATGTTATGCTACAGTTTCACAAGACATTAGTGAGGCTCTCGACCCGAAATGTTGCCAATTCCTTCTCTCCATGGATACGGTCTCACCTGCTGAGTTTCTCCAGCATTTGTCTACCTTCGATTTTTCCAGCATCTGCAGTTCTTTCTTAAACATTAGTGAGGCTGGATTTGGAGCATTGTATTCTGTTTTGCTCACCCTGCTATAGGTGTGATGTTGTTAAGCTAGAAAGAGTGCAGAGATTTACGAGAATGGTGCCAGAAATTGAGGGCCTACAAGTCGAGGTTGGGCAGGTTAGGACTTTATTCCTTGGGGCACAGAAGACTGAGGTGTAGAAGATCTTAGAGGCATACAAGATTATGAGGGGAATAGATATGGTGAATGCCGAGTCTTTTACCCAGACTACAGGAATCAAGAGCCAGAGGACATAGGTTTAAGGTGAGAAAGTAAAGATTTAACAGGAACCCAAGAGGCTTTTTGACATAAGGTGGTGGGTATGTTATATTAGCTGCCAGATGAGGTAGTTAAGGCAGTTAATATAACATAAAAAAACATATGGACAGGTACATGGATGCAAAAGGTTTAAAGGGATATGGACCAAACACGGGAAGGTGGGACCAGTGTAAATAGGGCATCTTGGTCGGGTGGGAAAGTTTCCACATGGGTAGTGCCTGTTTCCATGTGGTATGATTCTATTACTCCGAGTGGGAAAGGAAGAGAGGACTTGTTTAATTACAGACCCATTAGTTTATCAATTGCTGTTTCAGATTCTTTCACTAAGAATAGAAAGACTGAAGGCTGAGAAATCAGTGTGATTGGAGCATCAAAATAAGTGCGTTAGGAGCAACATATATCTAATAAATGTTCTGATTTGGCTGCGGAAGATGGCCGGAGGATAATATAGTCTTCCAGAAGATATTCAATAAGAACGAAGGTAGACATAAAATGCTGGAGTAACTCAGCAGGACAGGCAGCATCTCTGGATAGAAGGAATGGGTGACCTTTTGGGTCGAGACCCTTCTTTAGACTGAATTCAATAAGATCAAATTGAATTATATAGAGTGTGCATTGTTAAGCAGCAAAAACAAAGAATACACTGAGTTAATATTTACTGGAGTCAGAAGGACTAGTTGTCTCCCACAAGGATATCTAAGATCATTATTATTAATTTTAATTAATACAGTAGCACAAGAAAGTCCCTTGTCCAGGTTTGCTTAATAACAGAAAAGTATAGATAAGGGTCTCACTAAGAGATATTGAATGATAGATAGATGAGTAGGAAAAATATGAAAGATGCATATTGATAAGTTTGAAGATATCCAATTTGGACCGAAAACATGCATGCTATTTAAGTAGTGAAGAGATAGAAAGAGTACAAATCCAGAGATTTAGGGATCCTTATAGAAAGACCACTAAAATGGGACAATTAAAAAAAAAAATTAATGAAGTACTAGCTTTAACAAGAAGTTCAAGTTGAATATTACACAAGGAAGATTTGCTAAAAGCATATAAAGCTTTGAAATAGTACAAACTATATACAGTATGTCCTTGGAAGTGGTGAAGTGATCATTAATTAGAAGGTCACAATAGATACATACACAGCATATTCATTTGGTTACAACTGTATTCAATTTGCTAGAATATGGAATGCAAGTATTTTATATGGTAATTAGACTGAAGCTGTTGATAGGATATATAAATAATTTTCTCCCATTGGTTAGTGCTAAGGGATCTAAACTTAAAACCAGAGGCATGCTATTAAAGTGAGAAGATAGGAAACAACCTTATGATCAGAAGTGGATAGAAATGTGGGATACTGCCACAAAAAGCATTGAACAGTAACGATTTTAAATTTTGAACCATCATTTTAGTAGGTGAGAACAGGAGCCAAAGCAGATGGATAAAATTTGATAATTTGCAGTCCAATGAATCGACGATGCTGAACACCTTACAAAAGCTGGAATAGCCGAAGAATAGCTTCATTTGTATCTTTGTGTCAACATCATAAAATAGTATACCCAACTATAGAATTTTTGAGTATAAACAGATGATTTGGTCTTGAGTATATTTAATTAAATATGCCAGGAAGCTAACTTTGAGGGACGCACAGTGCAACTGGTAGAGCTGCTGCCCCACAGCGCCAGAGACCCAGGTTCAATCCTGACCTCTGATGCCATCTGCATGGAGTTTGCATGCTCTCCCTATGACCACCTTCCTCCCACATCCCAAAAAGATTTTGGAACCAAAAGGGGTTGTAGGTTAATTGGTCTCTAAATTGCGCGCACTTTGTCTAGACGATGCAAAATTTGGATTACTTAGAACTATGAATAGATAATCGATGATCAGCTTGGATTTGGTGGGCTGAAGGGCCTGATTTCGTGCTGTATCTCTAAACTAAACTCTGGCCCCACAATCTAATCGCCACATACCAAATATGCCTGTGTGAACACAAGTCTCCTCCCATTCTACTTATTTCATCTTTGTTTGTTGTACAATTGATTAGCCTCCTTTACCAATAAATATCAACTAGAGTAACTAGACATTTTTATTACCTTTACAAAACTCATTCGTATGGTGCACATTTTAGTTAGTTCATAAACCGCTTCAAAGCCATGGTTTACTGACTGTGCCAAAAGCTGGGCAAACTCCTGATTGTTGAAGATTTTCAAACTACATCCACTGGGGATCTTGCAGACAGTTGTTGGATGGAAGCCATGATGGTAATTGCAGTTTCGACTCTGAACAAAAATACTACTGTCGCTTAAGCATTCAGCATAGACTTCTCCGCCAACATAATAGAGATGAACACCTGTGAGCCAACAGACACAAGTTTGTTTTCCATAATATACTGTCAATTACAATAAGAACAGTATTTCATTGATTGTGAACTGTTTTGATATATCTTCAATAAAATGTACTGCACATTCAAACTCCTCTAAATTGTGGCAATCTGCAGGTAATACATTTTTTTAAAATATTCTACGGACACTCAAGTGCAGTAATAATAATAAAAACAATCAAATTCAATACCTGAAAACATGAGCACACCATTATCAGACGCCATGAGTTCCAAATGAGATTATATTATTCTTCCCATTCCAGATGCATTTTAGCCCTGCTGCCTTCATATCGATAGCTTTAACCTCTTCGACAAAGTGATCAATCTGGCCATGGCAATGTTTAGGACTGGGCTAAGAAATTAACAAATCCAACCAAAACATACCTTTAAGTTCTGTGCTTTGTGCAAAATTTATTTATGCCAATTACCTATCCTGGTTCACTCTAAGCATTTATAGGCCAAATTAAAAGGCACTATGATCATTTATGAAAGAATATTATTCTCCTCATCCCTGCCAGAAAATGGCAGAGGAGCCAAATTAATTAATATTCTCTTAGAGACAGCAGATGCTGCTGCAAAAAAAACCCAAAGTACTGCAGGAGCTCAGTTGGTCAGGCATCATATGTGGAGTGAAATGGATAGACCAGGTTTTGGTTTGAGACCTTTCACAGACTTAGTTTGCTTATTGGAACATAGAAACATAGAAAATAGGTGCAGGAGGAGACCATTCGGCCCTTCGAGCCAGCACCGCCATTCATTGTTATCATGGCTGATCGTCCCCAATCAATAACCCGTGCCTGCCTTCTCCCCTTTTCCCTTGATTCCACTACCCCCTGGAACTCTATTTAACACTATTGGTCTTCCAGTCATTCAATACAATTTCCATAATCAACAGCCCCTGAAAGATTATAGTTAGAGCTTCTATTTTTGCATCTCAATTTCAACATGCCAGAATGCATACCTCTATTTTGTTTTACTCTCAAGTTCCTTATCTCCATATTTACAAATTATTTGAAATTTCTTAAATCGTACTGTATCGTGAAATGAAACTACTTTAATAATGTAGTCAGTAGGAAATTGCAGGAGTTCCATCCAGTAAAGAATGATGGCATAGTGACATCCAAGTTTAGATGCTGTATGGCATCAAGATTTCCAGAACCCGGTCTGCTGGGAGAGATCATGGCTTCTGGAGTCTATTGAAGATGAACTGGCAACAGATGGTAGCACATCCGAAAGGACAGGGGTTCCCAACCTTTTTGTCCCATTTACCCCTGGCAACTTTAATAGCACATAACAATGTTATTTCACTTATTTATGAACTAATGATGAACAGATACCAAACACAGTTGGTCAATGAGAAAAAATATGTACAAATCCAGAATCAACAAATTTACCCCCTGGGAATAAATTTACCCCAGGTTGGGAACCCTTGCTATAGGATATGTAACAGCCAATGTACACTGTAGAGGGAGATTATATTTAAGTTCTCAGACCGACTGACCAACAAATTTTGTCTTGAACAATGTCAAGCTCTGACTGTGACACATTACCTTTAATGCATTTCACTTCAGACCTTATTGATGTACAGTGAGTGGATAGCTTTTGGGAAATTGATGGCAAAGTATTCCCCAAAGTACCTATGTTTCTGACTTGTTCTACAACTACAAATACAGCATTTGTGCAATGACACTGTTGAATTTGTCTCAACAATCACAATCCCTGAAAAGATTATTAACATTTAAAATATGCAAATGTCACTGAATTTTCAGACAATTATTACTGTTTATTTGCAAGAGCAAATAGTCGCTGCTGCACATTTTTGGGCAGCGGTCAGATTGGTCAACAATTTTAATTAAAAAAGTCAGGAAAATAATGTACAGAGGAGTGGATTTCAAAAATCACAAGGAAAATCTCTACGGAATTATGTAAAATTTTCCCCGTTTCGGCGTCTGGTTTTCGAGGAGATACGTTTCAAAGGCAAAATGACACACATACACCCACAGAGTTTTAAAAGTATACTAGACCAAGTGCAGACCCGTTGGGTCTGGACACCGAACGTGCTTAAGACCCCGGGGTGTGAGATCCCGAAGGTGCTTCAGACCCCGGGGTGAAAATCGGCGAAAAAAATATGGCATCGTTTTCGGAGAAAATCGGCGAAAAAAAGATGGCGTCGTGATGAGTGGGGGTGGGGGTGGATTTTATTAAAAAACGTGTACATAAACAGGACCAAATTTAATCAGGAGTGTCTATTCGTAAAGATAAATGGAATCTCTTTAGAAATGGCGAAAAACATAGGCGTTTCCGCGTGCTGTGTGGGCCAAGGGCAGTATCAAAGGGGATTTGATGGCAGCCACAAGTCAGGCAGCCACAGAGTTTTAATAGTATATAGATAGATATGATGTGATGGGCAAGTTTTTATTAAATACAGAGGACGGTGGGTGCCTGGAACACGCTGCTATGTATGATGGTGGAGGCAAATACAATAGTGGCATTTAAGAGGCACATGGAAATCCAAGGAATGGAGGGATTTGTACCACATGCAGGCAGTGGAGATTAGTTTAACTTGAAATTTTCAATATGGATATTGTGTGACAAATGGCTTCTTGTGCTGAACTGTTCTATGTTCTATGAAGGCTGTCAAAAGGTACAGCGGGATTAAGATCAGTTACAGATAAGGGCGGAGAAACAGAGAAATGCAGTTTAATCCGAGCAAGTGTGAAGAGTCGCATGAAGGTCGAAAATAAGGCGAAAGTGTACAGATAATGGCACCCATAACAACATTGATGCTAAAGGGATCTTCTGTTCCAAGTTTGTTGAAAGTGGCAACACGAGTAGAGAGAGTGGTAAAGTAGGCACATAGTATGCTTGCCTTCATTTGTTGGGGCATTGAGACTAAGAGTTAGGAAGTCACTTTGCAGCTTTATAAAACGTTTCTTAGGCCACATTTGAAGTATTGTGTGCAGTGTAGTCACCCCATTGCAAATTGCAAAATTAAATGGGTTCAAAAATTAAGATTATTGGGTGCATACAAGAACAGGTTTTGAGGTCACTTAAAAGGGAAGTAATCTCACAAAAGGATCACAATCTCTCTGCATTTGAGATCAGAAAACACCAAAATGTTTTGAACACTAACATGCTCTTGAATTTTTACTTAGAATAATTGACAGGTTATAGGTTGGCAATAATCATTACCTGCAGAATGACCTTAGAACACTATCTGCTTTTCAAAGATATGTAGCATCTTCAATAATGTCAACGATATTTACAATGTAGCATTCAGTCCAAAGAAGGGCTGCAAAACTGATCTGATAAGTCAAATTACAACTCCATAAAATGGAAATTACCTTTGCCAATGTGTCTCCTGGTGTTCTCAATAGTTGAATTACGATTCACATTGGAAAGAAGACCGAGGCAAAATCTATTCTTGTTATTTGAGGGATCAGTAAAACCATCAACGAGGACGCTGGTAGAGGAGGCTTGGAAAGCTTCTCCCACACGATTATTTAGCTCATAATAGACAATGGAGCACCAGTGCTTTGGTTCTTCATAAGCAACTGGTTGAACATCTGCAAGAAGGAAAGTCAGCATTATTCTTTTGGTTAAAAGCTGTACCATCACTAACAAATGAGCTACTACAAATGAGCTACAAAGAAACGTGCCTTGAGAATTGTAAAATTACATTGAATAGGTTAGATGATTCAAGCAACATAAACCAGCCAATGAGTCACTATGTTACTTACTCCATCAAGAAAATAATTAATCTGAAATATTCAGTGTTTCAGTTCTTCCGCTGAAGGATTAAATACAGTTTGGGTGTAGTTTTACATATCTCAGATATTCGGAGACCTCAAACATATAGCTAATCTAACAGACATTTCATAAGCGTAAGCCATGGGATCAAAGGATATGACAATTAACACAGATGGTCATTTCCTCTGAAGCTGGTACACTAGTTTAAAAAGTCAGAAGTACTCTTTAATCCAGTGCAGTTAAAAGACATGTGCAAAACCACCTTAGTCAAATTAAAAAGGGCCATCCAATTTTAGCCAAGACTTTTGGTCCCGTGTTTTCAAAGAAAAATTATCCAACGGTGGGACAAGCTGCCATAGATCTACGAGAAGTGGAAGAGTGGGGAGGGAGGGGTAGTGGAAGAGGGACAGAGGGGTAGGGGGAAGGGATGGGGGGAGAGAGGGGAGGGGGAGAGAGGGGTGGGGAGGGAGAGGGGTGGGGGAAGGGGAGAGAAGTGGAAGAGTGGGGAGGGAGGGGGAGTGGTGGAAGAGGGACAGAGGGGTAGGGGGCGGGGGGAGAGAGGGAAGGGGGTGGGGTAGAGAGGGAAGGGGGGGTGGGGGAGAGAGGGATGGGAGGAGGAGGGGGAGGAGAGGGGTGAGGAGAGGGAGATGGGGAGGGGGAGAGAGTAATGGGATGGGGAGGAGAGGGGAGAGAGGTGTGGGGGAGGGGGAGGGACGGGGGAGATCGGGTAGGGGAGAGGGGGGGGGGAAGAGTGTGGAGGGAGGGGGGTGGGAGGGGTGGGGGAGGAGAGGGAGATGGAGAGGGGAGGAGAGGAGAGAGGGATGGGCGAGGGGGGAGATGGGGTAGGGGGTGGGGGGGAGAGGGAAGGGGGTAGGGGAGGGAGATGCGGAAGAGTGTGGAGGGAGAGGGGGTAGAGAGGGATGTGGGTGGGCGGAGGAGGGAGGAGAGGGAGAGGGGTGAGGAGAGGGAGATGGAGAGGGGAGGAGAGAGGGGTGGGGGTGGGGAGGAGAGAGGGGAGGCGGAGAGGTGTGTGGGGAGGGAGGCGAGGAGGGAGATGGGGTAGGGGGTAGAGGGGGAAGAGTGTGGATGGAGGGGGAAGAGTGGGGAGGGGGTGGGGGAGAGAGGGATGGGGGTGGGAGGAGAGGGAGATGGAGAGGGGGAGGAGAGGGATGGGGAGAGAGGGAGAGAGGTGTGGGGGAGGGGGAGGAATGGAGGAGGGAGGTGGGGTAGGGGAGGGAGGGGGAAGAGTGTGGAGGGAGGGGGAGAGGGGTGGGGGGAGAGAGGGGAAATAGTCGGGAGGGGAGTGGAAGGGGGAGGGGTAGGGACAGTCCATCTGTTCCCCATTCCCTATCACCCCCAATCCTCTGTCTCTATTCCCACACACGTGATGACGCGCTTTGACACAGGCTGCGGGGGGAGGGGCTGGGGCTGCTGCAAAGGCATATGTAAATGGATCCATTCCGATTGAACATGTGTGAGCATTGGGCATTGTGACATCACACGATGGAACATTCACCAACATTCTATGGGTGAGAGCTGTTTTTTTTTGTGTTTAATTTTGAAATTTTGGGGGGGGGGGGGAGAATGATTTTATTAAAAATGTGTACATAAACACGACGAAATTTAATCAGGAGTGGATATTTGGAATGAAAAGTGAAATCTCTACCGAAATGGAAAAAAGCTCGGCGTTTCTGCGTGTGGTGTTGCCGTAGCAACGAATCAAAGGCTGGCACCCACGACAGGCAGAAACACACACACAGTTTTAAATATAGATATATATTATATATATGGTCTATGGTATATAGACACACTGAACTTTTATCTCCTGTTCTGTATTATGTTTACATATTCTGGTGTGCTGCAGCAAGCAAGAATTTCATTGTCCTATCTGGGACACATGACAATAAAACTCTCTTGTCTCTTGACTTGGACTTAAGCAAAAAAGGGTTCTTAG